>BGKB01000044.1:875842-1014411 GCA_003116975.1 Aurantiochytrium sp. KH105
GCGGCGGTCGTGGCGGCCGTGGCGGTGGTCGCGGTGGCGAGGAGGGGGGCCCTGCCGGCGAGGGCTTCCGCGGCGGACGCGGTGGCGGCCGCGGCGGTGGCCGTGGCGGCCCGCGCGGCGGCCGTGGCGGTGGCCGCGGTGGTCCTCGTGTAGACCCCAACGATTCCAAGGCCTTTCCTGCGCTCTCTTGATTGAGCAAGCGACGGTCGACACGTCGGGATCCTCCTGCCTTTAACTTTGGTGTGGGGAGCAGGAAGCAGCGGTCCAAATCAACGTTTGCCTCTTCTCCTCGTTCATCTCGCGGACCGACCCTCGGCGAGTCGCTCGCTACTGTGTGTCCGGCACACACAGGAAAGACAAGCTTTGCTATCGATGGCTGTCCGGCTGCCTAGCTGCCTGGTCAGCTCTCCTCCAATTATAGGTTTGCCCGACGAACCGTGGGCCTTTATGGGTCTCTTTTCTCTTGGGCTCGAGAGCTCTTTCCCTTTTTTCTTCAACCAAACTCACTATTTTACAATCTTTGCTTGCTTGGTTCTTGCAAATGTTTTGTCTTGATTTGATTTGATTCGAAGAGGGGCCAGTGAGAAGCAGCTGCTCGAGTTCATTTCACAGTCGATGCGTGCTTTTACAGACACAAAAGAAACTCGTGAAGGTACAGCGCTGGAGCAGAGGAAGAAGGTAAGAAAGGGGGATCTTGGGTTCTTGCGCTTTCTTTCTTATCGTGGAAGCGCGATGTATGCTGGCGGTTGAGGATGAAGAGGCGGGTCAGATGATTTTTATTAGGTAATGCGAAGGCAATGGTGTACTTTGCGGATAATGAATAGGAAGCGTCAAAGTCGAGTCGGATTTATGTTGATCTCATCTATACATCTGACCCAAGACTGGCTACCGCACGTGGCGGCTGGGGCAGTTCATCCCAGCCAGGCACGTCGACATTGCAGTTACGAGCTGCATGCACGTCGACACCATGATGACGGAAAAGATGATGCTGACGTTGGTGGATCGGGCCAAAGGGCAACCAAGGAAAATAAATTCGTTCATACGTACAGACATTGGGTTTTGTTTTTTTATGATCGATTGTTGTTCGTTCGTAGTTGAAAGGCAGAGTGGAGAGGCCATGCGTAAGCGCATGCGGCCGAATAGTCTTCATTATCATCAAGTTTAGGGGTGGGGGTAGGGAGGGAAATTGGTGTTCTATGGCGGCGTGCTTCGCCCGCGAGACGCGTGCTCATGTGTGTATTGCGACGCGGTTCTTTGTGTGTGACAGAGGTGGGGACGGGACGGGGCGAGGCGCCAGCCAGGTCAGCCAGAAGGCAAGCATAGTTTGTGTCCAAGAAACCAAAAGTCCCATTTTAAATGAGGTTTTGGTGTTGAATCTTGGCGAGCGCCGCCTTGTACGCCTCAGCAGCCTTGACCTCGTCGTCAAAGTAACCAACGTGCTGGCGGTATCCACGGATCTTGACCTGGACGACCCACTTCTTGGTACGCTTGTACCAGCAAACACCCTTGAAGGGCGAGGTGAGCTTTTGGTTCCGGGTGCTGAGCTCGCAACCGTTGGGGGCAAGGACTGTGATCTTCGAGGAGGTTCCCTTGCCGCGCTTGGTGCGAGGGCGCATGCAGTTCTTGCGCACTGCGTTTTTGCTGGTCTTGGATGCCGTTGCAGTCTGGCGCGTCGACATTTCGGGCGACATCTTGAAGGACACGGGCTGCGCGCAGACCTCACGCGGCGAGCGCGGCACGATGTATGGCTCCTGCGACTGCATCGGGACCGGTGCAGCAGGGTACTCTTGGAACTGGTGGTAGTCGGTGGGCAGTGCGTTAATTTCGTGCTGCTGCTGCTGCTGCTGCGTCTGGTGGGCCTCCTGGTGGTGAACAATTGGCGAGGGCTCGTTGATCTGATGATGAACGGGCTGGCCATAGCTCATGAGCGAGGTTTGCGCGAACTCGGTTTCGGGTTCTTGTTTGCATTGGAAGCGGCTGGCGGGGTCCTCGAAGAGATTGTCGTAGTCGAGATCGATGGAGAGATCTTCATCGGTGACGGTGAGGACCGGCTGGTGCTGCTGGTGCTGGGGCTGGTGCAGGTGCTGGACCGGAATGCTTCCCGGTGCGGCGGAGACAAGGTAGCTGTCGGTAGCGACCGGAGCATGGCTCCAGCGCTCCTCGTAAGAGGGCCACGGTGCTGCGGCGAACTCCATATTTCCTTCTTCCTTTGTTGATCTGAGCGCTGCCGCCTGCTGCTGCTGCTGCTGCTGCTGCTGCTGCTGCTTTGCGCGTGTGTGCTCGGCGTCTAAGCTCTGCCTGTTAGGCAGGGCTGGACTCGGCTTGCCTTGAGCTTGACTTGGCTTTGCCTTGCGTTGCTTCGCCTTGCTTTGCTTTGCTTTGCTCTGCGTGTATGTGCGTGCGTGTGCGCGTGGCCGAGGATTGCGGGTTTGCAGCGCAGGCCAAGCAGGCATGCGCTCCGGACGTGCGACCACTCCTGCGCCAACCTACAGAAGGAGCCCAGAGGGAAAAGAAAAACAAAAGGAACATATACTAGCGGCCAAGCAGGCGGGCGGGCCGGCGCCGCGAGAAGACGAAGGAAAAAAAGAAAAAGAAAAAAGAGGAAGAAAAGAAAAGTTGGGGCGGAGGAAATTTGCTGCCCCGGTGGAGCCACAAGTGAGAGCTCGGCTGCGAACCGTAAATCAACTCCAGCTAAGCTGTGGGGCTTAAACTACCAACATAGGAGTAGCCTCTCGTTGGGGAAAGGAACCAAATGGGACGCGCGTCGAGGCGTGGATTGATCAGCCAGAAGGATCGCCACCGCTTGCCACGAGAAAAGACGAAATGGTGGAAGAATTAACAGACTCCGAGGGATCCTCGAATTTCGAGGACGATCCTCGACCTCGGAAAATTAGATTTTGGAGGGTTTCGCCGGCGTCCCCGAGCTGGAAAAATTCACTCAGGCGATGGGAGCCAATTTGAGCGAAGGGGAAAAAGCGAACAATCGTCGAGGGGACGCTTGGGCAGCCAAGGGGCTCGCGAACGCTGGTCAGCAGGGCGGTCGCGCACGAGGCAGCTTGATCTCACGTTCGTCCTCTCCTCTGTAGCTTCGCCATGGACGAGCCGAGCCGCGACTCGGCTGAAAAGGCGCCAGGGCCGCCTGCCGCCATGAAGGATGGCACTTCAGGCGGCAATGGCCAAGGTGGTAGGGCGCCCACCATGGCCACTTTTTCGACGTTTGAGAACAACCCCGAGAGCGAAAGTGCCCACTCTGACCTCTACAGAGGCCACGCTTCAACAGCCATGGCAGCTCAAGCCACCAGTCTTGGCACTGCCGATGATCTCGACACAATTCCCTCGGCTGACCTCAGTGTTGCAAACCTGCACCTTGGCGAGAGCGGATCAACGCCTGCAATGACTACCGTCTCGGTTGGCGACAACGCGGAAGTGCAGAGCATTCGCAGCGGTGCCAGCTCGATACCACGTCAAGAGCATCGCATTCATCATATGATATCCCTAACCGAGCTCGCAGATCGTCGTCGGCGCCTCGAGAACTTGGCTGCAGCGCATCCCCCCCATCGCCGCGTAAGCCATTGGGTAACGGGACACCATCCTCCTTTGCCTGGCGAGTTGCGCATGGAAAATATTGGAAAGCCACCCGTGGTAGCGACCGAGGGGATGCACATGACGGGTGACGTGACATTCGACGACAATCAGAGCGAATCATCTGCCAGCGAAATGTCGATTGAGTCTGAACTAAGCCACCATGATGCTCTCAATCTTCACCCCGACGAAAATCTCGAAAATCATGCTTTCAATGCCGGCTCAGGCAGCCATACCGGCGCAGGGGCTTCAGCATCCAGCTGGCATTCGTCACAGACTGCGACGCAGGCGACCTATCATGGTGAGGAGTATGGCTCGGCGGCATTCCCTCTGCGACGCCGTACGAAATTCACCCCTGAACAGAAGGCGTGTGTCATCGAGGCGTTTGTTCGTGGAGGACGGAAAGAGGCAGTTGCAGCAGGTGCTATACAGGTACNTCGATGAACAGTGAGAGATTGATCATTAGCTAGCTGGCCGAATGAGGTTGGGTCGATCAGTGGCAGCTGCAGACGAACGATTGACCGCTGCCGGGCGAATGGTGGAAGAGCGAGGCAGCGGCGCGTGCAGGACGACGAGGAGAGAGAGAGAGTGGAAGTCCGGTCGGAGCCTGCCGGAGAGGACTGGCCGAGCCCGCTGCGTGGCTGAATGAATGAATGAATGAATGAACGAAAAAAACCACGCGAACGCACACATGGCACACGCGACGCGAGCGATGCGAGCGGAATGGGCGAGCGCCGAGACGTCCATCCGACAGTCTCTCGCGACATCAGCCACCCACCAGCCGCAGCGCGCCCTGAAAGTTTTCCGTCCGGCGAGGGAGGAGGGCCAGGAAAAAGTGAAAACAAACACAGCCCCGGCAAAAGAAAGAAAAGAAGGCACCTCGCGACCGCCACGGGTCGCTCTGCACGGGCACCCCTCCCGGCCTCGCTGCCCCCCTGGCTGGCTGGCTGGCACCGGCGCCGTGCCTGGCCGAGCCAGGCTACTTCCCTCGCGCCTCCCTTTCCTTTTCCGCGCCGGGCTGCGCTGGCTCGGCCCGCGTGGCCTCCACGGTCCGCGTGTGCGACGAGATGCGATGCCACGCCATGCCATGCCGTGCCGTGCCGTCCCATGCCAGCCTCGCGAGGCGAGCGAGGCGACGCGGCCTCCGACGCAGCCTCCCTCGCGCGGGAGCGTGCACGCGCGCTGCACACAGGCTCGCGGCCGGCCAGCGGCCCAGCGCAACGCAGGCAACGCGACGCGCGGGCTCGGGCCCGGCGCGGGGTCTCTCTCCGCCGCGATTGTTTTCTCGCATGCGTGGGCGCTCGCCTGCCCTGCAGCGGCCGGCGGGCAGGGCGTCGGCAGGGCCGAGCGCGCGCGGGGGCTGGCCACGCGCCCGCCCAGGATACGGACGCAGGCGCGGGCTCGGGCAGGAGCGAGCGCGGCTGGGCGGGCGGGCGGCGCCGCGCGGGACGCGGACCGGATGGCGCTCGTCTTTTTCCTGCCTGAGTCCTCTCGCTCCATTCCTTCTGTCCATCCTCGCTCTCTCTCCTTCCTCGCCGAGCCTTCCCGCGGGCCACGGCCTGCTACGCCGCTGTGGGCGCTGCGGGAGGGAGAAAAGTGGAAGGTGGTGGGAAGAAGGAACGGGAAAAGGAAGTGGGGGAGAGGAAGGAGGAGAGAGGCTAGGCTTGACTTGGAGATTGAGTGAGCGACAGCGACAGCGACAGCGATAGCGACGGCGAGAGCCACGGCGAGAGCCACGGCGAGAGAGGGTTTGAGGCGGCGAATGAGGTCCACGAGCCGGAGCGACCGGGAAATAAGAAGAAGAATAAGAAGCCCAGCGAAAGGATTTCCTGCAGCGCGTGCGGCACCGTCGAGAACAGAGAACCGGGACGAAAAAACAAAACGCAAGTCTGGGACGCGTAGAGTCCGAGTCTCGGCTCTCGCGACTCGAGACTCGCGACCCGGCCAGTGTGTGCAAAGCGGGGAGCTAGCTTGCCCTGCCGGCATTTGGAGCGCCTCCGCGTGCAACTGCGGACGATGCGAAGCCCGACGCGCGAGGGCGAGTTTCGCGTCAGCCAGCCTGCAGCGTGCCGCGTGGGCCGGGCCGGGTCGGCTGTGCAGACTCGAGGAAGTTCACTTCGGTTCCGGATTGTGCTGGGCAAAAACACGTGAAACTCTGCTTGAACGCGAGTTCCAAAGTCCGCAGTGGACGCATGCACTGCATGCGCATGCACATACGTATGCGCATGGCGAGGCGAAGCGCGCGTGCACATGCTGCCATCAGAAGGAAAGGGCGCCCCCGTGTGCTTTGCATGGTGGAAGAATGCAAGAAGCCGCGCATCGTTGAAAGCTAGCCAAGCTTTTTCGACAGTCAGCTGGGGTTGTCTGGCACGTCGTCAAGGCAGATCAGTTGCAGAAAAAATTGCGCCGAGGAGCCTTCGAGACCCGCTGGGTTGTCAGGGTTGCTTCAGATTGCCAGAGTTGCGTTAGAAAACTTGTAGGCCAAAAAAAAGCCTGCGAAACTCGAAATATCCAGCCTCTTCTTATCGATAACGCGGAACGCTGCGCTGCTCCGGAACGTCGCGAGAGTGCGATCGATGATCGAACGAACGACTGTGACGCGGACGACGCAACGCAGGTGCTGCACATGACGGCCTTGCTCGGCAAACTGAACAACCCAAGTGCTCGCCCGTCCCGATCTCCGAGCCGCCGCTCGCACTCGCCGCCGAGCAGGCCCACGATGGATTGGAATGGACAGAGTACTGGAAAAAAAAACTCTCCCGACGTGCACAAGGCCATTTCCTTGGACGCTGGCTTCCAGCGGGGCGCGTGTTGCGCGGGCTTGACTCCAATTCCTGATGGTTGGGCCTTGTTCGCGATCCGTCCGGCATGTTCCTTGTTGGGGCCAGACACCGCAGGGCGCTTTTGCTGTTGCGCGCTTTCCGCGGCGGCGGACCAAATCCTTCGTACCAGTGCAGCTGCCTGAGAGCCTAGCAGAGCTGCCTCAAGTGCACTGTTCTTGCACGTTTTCTTTCGTTCATCCGCCTCGCGCGGTGCCGTACGGCCGTGCAGCACGCACTGCAGCGCGCGCATTCTATGGACGGAGTGCATGCGCTCGCCTCCGAGTAAAACAAAACAAACCAATTCGCAGTCAAACTTACAAACAGATTACAGAACAAATTCGCAAGTGGAAGCGCGTGCCGGGGCCATGGTCCAGCCTGCTCGGCGCTTGCTCGTTATTTTCCTGCTCGTTTTCCTCCTGCTCGCGTTCGTTTTCCTCCTTGCACGTCGCGTCGCCCGCCGCACGCGCGACCCTGTCGCGCAGGGAAGCAGGATTTTACCTCGAAGACGCCTCCTCGCGGGTGCCGTGGCTCCCACCCTAGCCTGCTCGCACTTCTTGGATCCCGCCGACCGACCAGCCAGCCAGCCACCACTGCCAGCCAGCCAACGCTGCAGGGGCGACCACGCGAACGCCTCCCCGCTGAAGTCGGCTTTCCCCGCCCGGCCCCGCCTCGCCTCGCCTCGCCCCGTGGACTCGGGAGCGAGAGAAGTCGCGGCTGGCGGCCTCGTGGCTGTGGTTGCTGTCGCGTGTGTCGACGGCCAGCCGGACCTGTGTCGCGTCACACGAAAGCACAGCCCCGCTGCGGGTGCTGGGGGGCGCTGCCAGAGTCTGGCGGAGCAGAGGAGGCAGCGCGAAGCGGCGTAATAAGGGCGCGGAGAAAAGGACAGGGCAGAAGATCGAGTGCGTCGGGGCAGGGACCGCACCGCAGCGCACGCACCGTGCAGTAAACTTGGCGTTTCTCACCTAGCGGCCAAGGATAGGCAGGCGCGGCAGGCTAGTGCGGCGCGGCGAAGACGAGGAGCGGCGCGGCAGTGCGAGGCCGAGACCAAGCGAGCGAGCGAGCGGGCGAAGATCGCGCCGTGTCCGAGCAAAATCCGCGAGCAGCGGCGCAGCTGCACTGCGCTGCTCGCGAGCTGCTCGCTGGGGCCGTTCGGCTCGCCCCGGCGCCGCCTGGAGCGGCATTTTGGGCGAAAGAGCTTGGAGAATAGCTTCCATAGAGCAGACGGCTGCTCTCCTGGGCTTCTTGGCCGAGGCGATGGTGCCTCGCCCCCGCCCTCTCGCTCCCTCTCTCTCCGAATCGCCTCGAGATCTTTGGCGCCGCGCTGCGCTCGCCTCGTGATCCCCTTTCTTCGTTCAGGCGCCGCCACGGCCGCGATCTTGTCTCGACTTCACCGTTTCTTCTACGCAAGATTGGCGCGGCAATGGTCTCCGCCGCTGGTGCGTGAATCCACATCGCGTGCAGCGACGGCCAGCCCGGACGGCAGGCACCGTGAAGTCGTCCTCGCCCGCCTTTGCGCGCGATCTCGCGGTCCAGACGGTCCGTCAGTCCGGCCGAGCGAAGAAGAAGCACCATCGTAGCTGCCGCATCGCGAGCGGAGAGAGAGAGAGGAGAGCGAGGCAGTCGAGACGCGAGGCGCCTGCCGCGAGAGGCGCGCCGCGAGAGACGAGCAAGGGGAGAGAGGGACGGGAGGCGGGGCGAGAAAGGCGAGAAGAGGCGGGCGGCTCCGGCGCGCGCGCGGGGGCAAAAAATGGTTCGAGGGCAGGCAGCGCCTGGTTGCGTGAGGAGGAAGAACAGGGGCGAACGAGGAAGACGGCACGTGCTGGATGAAATAAAAATAAAGAACGAAATTGACAGGAAATTTGTATGGAAGAACAGCACAGCATAGAAATAAACTTGAATGCGCGGAAGGACGGATGGGCGTGCACTGCGGGGGGCGCTACCTTGTCGTGAGCGAGAAAAAAGAACGAAAGAAAAGGAAAAGAGGCTGGCAGGGGAAAAAGAAAGAAAAAGAAAAAGAAAAAGAAAAAGGAAAAGAAAAAGAAAAGAAGGAAAAGGAAAAGGAAAAGAAAAGAAATAGGAGACAGACGAGCAAGAACTGCATTGAACGCGGCCGAACGGACGGAGAAACCCGCGAAGAAGCCGCTCGCTAGGGGCAGAGAGGTGCGGCGAAGGAACGCAGAGTGGCGTCCAGGGACAAGCGAGGGCAGCGGCGAGCGGTGCGAGCAGTGGCGAGCAGTGCCGACGAGCGCTGGCGCCCCGAGCAGCGGCCAGCGGCTGCGAACGAGATTGTCAAGGCGACCCTCCCCGTGGGTGGAGCCTGCGACCCGCAGCGCGCCGGGGACAGGGCTGGACAGCGGAAGGTGCGGGGACCTAGCGAGTGAGTGTGGGGGGGGCTTGCGTGCCAAGATTATCGAGGCCACGATCAGCAAGAGATAGAAATATAGATTGCAGTGGCCAGGCGCAGATCTGACTGGCTCGGCTTATGCTTGCTTGAAGCTTCGAATCCGGCCCGCCGTGCCGTGAAAGTCGAGTGCGCGGGACGCCCGTGCTGGCGGCGACGGCGGCGGATGACGATTGTGCAGCGGCCCGGACGGTGGCAGCAAAGTGCAGCGTGCGTCAGGACTTGTCCGAGTGTGTAGTGCGTGTAGTGTGCGAGAGATGGGAGCACGGAGAGCATGCATGGGAAGAGGTGGCGGTCTTGTGCCACTGCGGGCGCACTTGGGCTGCGCCCGCACGGAACAAACGAAGAAGAAGTGCTCGTCCTGGGCATGGCTCGAATCCGCGTGGCGTCTCTCTGACGCCCTTTCCATCGTCTGCCACTGGTGAACCTCCTCCCTGTCCGTCGCAGCCGCCGACAGCCGCCGTCGCCGCCGCCTCAGGGTATGCCATGCCAGCTGCAGCTGCGACTGCCAGCGCCACTCCGGTCGATCTTTCATTTCTTTTTACTTGGCCAGTCTTTCGGTGGTTGGCGCCACTCAGCCACCAATGACACAGGCAGCTTGCTGCTGGCTGCTGCTGCTGCTGCTGCGTGCGGGATCCTCCCCGGCAAGACCGCGCGAGAGGCCACTCGCATTCGCACCCACCATCCGCATCCGCATACATTGCTGCGCGTCGCAACGGACGGGCGGATGGATGGCCACGGCGCCGGGGATGGATCGACCCCGCTGGCAGCTGCCATGGCTGCAGCCATCCCTCCATCTGCCCATCCCTGCACCCCTCCATGCGTCCGTCTATCCGTCCACGCATCCTTCATCAACCGCGGGTCGTGCATTGCTTCGTTTACCAAAATTTGTTTCGCGTGCATCGAGGCGCAAGGACGATGCATCTTGGCATCGGGATCTATGCCTCCGTGCCGCGCGATGCCTGGCCGCTCCAGGCCGCGCGACCTGCGCCGCGGCGGGAGGAAGCAGGCGCCAGCGCGGGCGGAGAGAGAGCGAGCGAGAGCGAGAGAGCTAGCTAGCTAGCTCGCCCCGGCGCAGGAAAGGAAAGGCCGCCGCCGGCTGGATTGGGCCGCAGCCCGGCCGTGATCGGGCGCGGCGCCAAGCTCAAAGACCCGCCCACCGTGTGCGCATGCATGCGCGCGCCCTCGAGGTCGAGGCTGGCGACGGCGAGGCCGAGGCCGTCCGCATCCATCCCCGGCGGCGCGGAGACCGAGCACAAATGCGAGGCGAGCGAGCGGCGGCACGGCACGGCGCGGCGCGACTTGTTAGGACATGGCATGGCGCGCGCCTGCAAATCACGGCCGGCGGCTTCCAGGGCGCAGCGACCGTTCGACCCTTGATCCCCGGCAGCTCGCGACGAGATCGTTGCGAGCGCCACTGCCAGCTGCGCTGCGCAGTGGAGCTCATGGAGCACGTGCAGCGGAGCTGCTCGGGCCTGAGTGCCGAGAGTGAGCCGGGTGGGTTCAAGACAATCGTCATTCTCGACATTGCAGCCGTGCAGTGCAGTTCCGAGCGCTGTGCCGTGCCGTGCCGAGGCTGGTTTTGCGCGCGAAAATCATCATCTCGCGCAACTCGGACTCTGCGAGTAGCCGTGAACGAGTGTCGCCATGCCACGATCGCTATCTAGTGAAGCTGGTTGCGAATCCGCCCGGACCGAGGCGCGCGCGACCATTTTGTCTTCGTCGCATCTCCTATAGAATCGCGAGAGTGCTCCTCTGCAGCATTGCACAGGCAGTGCGAAAAAGAACAACAACGCCTGATAATCGACAGCCTCCAAGCAGATGATGATCTCCAAGGCGATCATGATCAACAAGCTCCAAGGCGATGATCATCGACAGCCTCCAGGGCGACCATGATCAACACCTCCCAAGGCGAATTTACGACTCAGCCTCTAAAGGCGATGATGATAAACAACCTCCAGGCTCGCTGGCCCACTGCCACTAAAATCGCGCACGCCTCCGTTTCGACCGCCCGTCGCAAAGGATGACTCTCCTTTCCTCTCCGCTCCGCAGCTGCTGCAGCTCCTGCTTGCATCTTTCCATCCACCATGGCCACCAGCCAGCCACCACAGCCACTGCACTGCACTGCAGCTGCCTCCGGTCTGCTGACTGCGCTCGGACGGACGGAGCGAGTGGCCCTGGAAGAGAAGGTGCAGCCCCGGAGACTCCCGGGGGCCTGCGGCGCGTCCCGTGCGAGCGGCCGATTCGAGAACGCAGGCCTGCGTCGCGTTGCGTGCGTTGCGCAGCGTTGCGCTACGAGAATGGGATGGGACGGGATGGGATGGGATGAAGAAGGGATTTGGTGTTAGGGACGCGACAGGTCGACAGCATGCCGGCGAAGCAAAATACAGCGCAGCGGTGTATGTGGGCTTAGCTCGATGTGAAGCTACCGAGCACGCGGCCTCTGTCGCAATAGCGAGAGTGGCTCCAGGAACGCGAGAGATAATCTTTCAGCGGTGGAGGCTCCCCTGCCTCCATTTGATTCGGCGCATACGACGCGTGCTGGCTTGTCGCCAGAAGCAGGATAGAGCGAACGCGCGCGCAAAGAGAGAAATAGAGAGAAATGAGGGTTACCGCTGTTGTGCGAACGCAGAGACAAATTTCATCGCGTACTCGTCCATACACATGTTGTTTCAGCCGACGAACTCAAGACTTCGAGCCGCCAAAGCTGAAAAGGGCGCGGCAGGCGCGTGCCGATTCAGACAGATACAAAGAGACAAGCTTTGCTGCATCCATTAGCCATGGCAATGACGCGCGCAGCATCGCAACGAGCTGAGCCATTCCATTTACAAGTTGTTCAAAAGTTGAGGCATGTTCACCCAGCGTGCTCGAGGAGGGCATCTAAGTTGGTGCCGAGAAAAAGCCCTTGGGGGGAGGAGCCAAGAAGCGAGGTCACATGGGTATCTAAACTCATGTCTCCAGCATACGCTCGCGTAACGCAAACCTGTCACATGACTTGCCAGAGTGAGCTTTTAACGAACGCATCATTAGCCTTGCAGGCGCACGATCTACCCAGATAACTTGCTTTTCGGAAACAGAGAGAGAGAGAGAGGCACACAATGCATTCATACGTTTGTCTGGGTGACCTGGGGGTTGTGAATTGAGTCCATTTCGCCAGCAGCGAGAGAGCTTGCCGTATAGCAATAGCCCGTTGGGAGTTCACACCTCCCTGGTCATGGAGGTGAGGCTTGTCGCAAGAATCCGAGATTTGTTTTGCTTAGTAGCCACGACTGGTCGATTAGCCGAGGAGTTTGCTCACGAAAGCGAAGTCTTGTCGCTGCGCTTAGCACTATTTACTTGCTGGAGACGAGGTGAGACGATTGCGTTTTTCTTGGCTCCCTGATGTCGTCAGCAAAAGACTCCGCGGATGTGGGATGTCGATCTCGGTCATGCAAGAGCTTGCGCAAGCGCGAAGGCTTTTGTTTTTGCGCGGATCGTGACCGCTCGTCGTTTACGTGAAGTGCTCTGATTTGACAACGATCGCAACGAACCTGCCAGCCTGCGGCTCGCGCTTGTATCCAAGCACGAGCGAGAGCTTTCTGTATCGATTGGGCCTGTCGTGCGAACCATCAAAGGTTTAACTCAGGAGATCGTCTCGGTTTTGGACGAGGCGGACCCGATTGCCGGTCGTGAGGCATAATGGTCTAGATTCATGCTTTCTCCACTTTTTGAACAAGGCATTCTCATGGCGTTTCTCATGGACTACAACGTGATCAATCTTGGCTAGCATGATTGTTTCTTGACGGCGCCGCATGCTTGACCCAGAGTTTCGTCTCGTTGGAAAGTAGACTCGTTGCGAGCGTGTCGTGCATTGACGTCTTTGATATACTGAAATGTCTGTACGGGAGAGTTTTTCCAAAGAGAGCGCCTACGGGACCTCGAAGTCCAACACAGTACCTGTGATGAGGACCCAAGGAATCAATTTGGAACAACAAAATCATTTAAGGCTATTTCTGAGAGAAAACTTAGGTTGAGGCAGTAGCTTCTTCGCAATCCCGCACCCAGCCTATTGCTTCCTTGGTGTGAGCGTTGCCAGGACCGAGCAGCTCGAGGAAAATGAGCTTCGCCTGAGTAAAAACCTCCAACGCCTTGTCAGTATTCTTTTGCTCAAGATGCAGGGCCCCGATATTGATGAGAGTTGTGGCGACATCGGGATGGCAGTCACCGTGAGCCTTTTTGAGGATGCTGAGAGCTTCGTTGTAGGACTTTTCCGCGGCCGCGTAATTCTTCAGACAAGCGTACACAAAACCGATGTTGTTGTGTGTTTGTCCAACGAGAGGGTCTGTAGGTCCGAAAACAATTTGGCGCCGGCGCAATGCCTTTTTATAAGTTTGCAAAGCATCCTCGTAGTCCCCTTGCGCTTCATACGTCGCAGCAATGTTGAAGAGAGTCGTGGCCTCGTCAGCTCTTTGGTTTCCAAGAGCCTCGTCAATGGAAAGTGCTGTCCTGAACTCTTCGAGGGCCTTTTCGTGATCTCCCATAGCGCAGCGCATAAGCGCCACGTTGTTGAGCGCTGACGCAGTGTCATGAGCCTTATTGCCGTGCACCTTGACGACAATATCAAGAGCCTCCTCGGAGGCTTCAAGAGCTTCTTCATTGTTACCAAGGCTAAAGTGCACGCCTGCAAGTCCGTTGAGCGCCAGGGCCAGCTCGTATGTGGCTTCGCCATCCGCGCAGGCAGCCCGGCAAATCACCAGGGCTTCCTTGAAGTAAGGGAGCGCCTTGTCGGGCATGTCTTGCTGGTTCAAAAAGCAACCAGCGCAGATCAGAATTTCCACAAGGGCCTCCTCCTCGCCGCTGTGACGTATTTCCTCGACCGCATCCTCGGCGATTTGGGCAAGCGACTCGCGCATGCACTTGTTGATGGACGCATTGAGCGTAACGTATCCGTCGGGAAGATAACTTTCGACGGCGTCATCAATGGTGGCCTTGTCGTCCGTGTAAGCACTTGTGGCACTGCGCAGATCGCTGCGCTTGGTAACAATTTTGGCCAATGCCTCGGCATCGTCACGTTGGCGTTCGATAAAGTCTTCCGCTTGGCCTGGCGCGAAAATGACCTCGACGGAGCCCTCTCTGTTGATTGCGCCAAGGATTTCCCAGGCGGTCCACGCCTGCTGCAGGGGCGCAGGTGTGTCCCATTTGTCCATGAAGATGACGGCATCGTCGAATTTTCCAATGGCCCGATGCATACCGCTCGTGAGATACTTTTGCTTGGCGTTGGCGATCTCGGTGGGAAGCTTGGACTTTGACTTTCTGAGAAGCTTTTGGTCGGTGCATAAGATGTCGAGCCAAACGAAAGCCGACTCGGCGTCCTCGCCAAAGTGCTTTTCAAGCGCATCAACGAGATCCTTGAAGACACAGTCATGAGCCTGGGCGACATATGTTCCTTGAAGATCATCGCCCACATCCTGCTCCTCAAGGGTTGCAAGGTAAATGGGTTGCTCTGTCGAGAGAAAAGTAGGCAAGACGAAATTCGCGACATCTTGTGTTGTCCACGTTTCGCGCTCTTTCTTTCGGGCCTCCCTTGCCGAGAACGTGAGCGTCATTCCGGAGTGTGGCTCTAGGCCTTTCATCCTGTTATTCTTCTCACTTGTGAACTGCAGGGTGGCCCCTTCTTTGACCTCATTCGAGAGCTTGCGCGTAGCCACGTACAGCTCCACGTCGCTGGCAACCTCGCCAGAGAGGATTCCATCGCAGAGGCTCTTTACGGCGCGGAAAGAGACACTGCGCAGCTGGACGAGTTTGCGTGCGTCTTCGTCAAAGAGCTCATTAAAGGCCGCGGACGCCTTTCGGTGGCTCGGGTTGACGCGCGGCAGGCTCCGGCGCAGCTTGTGCAAGATGGACTTTTTCTTGGCCATCTTGTCGCCGATCTTGCGTTGAACCGTCCGTCCGGCAGCAGACGCGCCCGCGCGCGCGAGGGAAGAAGAGGCGGGGGGGAGGGGGGGGGGGCGAAGGGGGCAGGCGCGCGCGCGGCAGTGTTTGCCACGCTCGGCGTCGCGAGGTCTGCGAGGTCTGCGAGGTCTGCGAGGTCTGCGAGGACCCCGGCGCGCTGAGCCGCTATTTGCCGTCTGCTTGTCGCGCTATGCGGCGCGTGCAAGGTGCACACGGACAGCGAGAGACAGGGACGCTGACGTGCAATTACAGAGCCGGCACAAGCAGCTGCAGCCAGCGTGAGCACGCGCGAGAGATCGGGGATCGAAAGAAGGGGGGGGAGGGGGGAAGGGGGGGGAGGGGGGAAGCGCAAAGTTGACAAGGTTGATCTTTGTGGAGCACGGAGGAGGAGAGAGGCAATGAAGTTTTAGCACATAGATTTGTGTACGGGTGTCGCCAGAGAGCCTTTTTTTTTTTTTTTTTTTTTTTTTTTTAAAATGGCTCGCAAGAGGCTCTCTGCTCTTCTCCTAATTACCGGTACTACGCACGAGAGAGGCCTCAATGCCCTTGTCCTGAGCTACATGATCTCGTTGAAAATCCAAACTGAAAGGAGGGGTGTTCTGAATGAAACTTCTAGCACACGAGGCCCTCAAAACTTTTATTGCTGCACTCCCTATCGCCTAAGAAAGTCTTAGTCCATTAGATTGGGTTTCGCACACCTGCGGCCAGCTGGACGCGGTGGTTAGGTAAGGCAATTTTTAAAAAAATAAATCGACAGCGCTTCCTCGAAGTATGCCAAGGCCTCCTCGCTGCGACCTTGTGCATTGTATACATTGGCGATGGTGTTGAGCGTGTTCGCCACATTGGAATGACGGTCGCCAAATTTTTCCTTTTGAATCGACAGCGAATCTATGTTGAACTACGTCTTCCCGTTCTCTCAACTTCCTGTCAGACCGCCGACATCAATATCATCTCGAACATTTGGACCTTTCCAGTCCTCCGTAAGTGGCTCCCTGAGATCATGACGACCTCCTTTGATGAGAAAAACAAGGTCAGCAGTGATGTTCATGAATACATGCTTGCACGAGCAGCAGGAGCTGAGCTCTTACTCGAAGCGGCTTTCGCTGGAACAGAGAATACTTTTGCGCTCAAAGAGAAGGCCAATTCCCTCTTGCGTGACTTCTACGTCAAGACACCATTTGGAGCGGTCGGAGAAAAGGCCCCGAGGCGCACATCGGCTCGCGGCTATAGTCGAGGAGACACTTTCGCCTTAGCCTACAAGGACATGCGCTTCTCCTTAAGAACGCTTTGCATAAGACAGGCTCCATTTGTGAGGACTATACTACAAATAATTGATAATGCACTAGATCACTGCAGCTCGGACTAAAAACGCACTTCAGATCGCGGGGGCTTCCAAGCCCCGCAGAGTATTGAACAACAAGAAAAAAGTGGACCTTCTCAAAAGATCTAATGTCAGGAGGGATTGTCAGATATTCGATAGACACATTCAAGGAACACCATGCAGGAACAACGACATCCGTATCGAATTTGCGCCGTGAGAAGGCGCAGAGTTTGAAACCAGCAAAACGCCGTGCCAAAAGTTCGCGCCAGAACCTAGACCCGCGCCCGAATTAACATAGGGAAACCAGGCTACTGGCCTGGTACTCCTGAGCCGAGCAAGCCACCAGTGCTGGCCACAAAGCAGAATACCATCTACGTTTCTAATGATTTAGGAGGCTATAACAGATTACCTCTTGAAATGAATGGTGTGACTTCGTGAGCGTGGCGAGTGTCAAGAAAAATCATTAGATGAAGCGAGTTTATCTCTATTAGCTCGTTCTTCAAGGTGTCGCATGTGTCGCGGATAGGCCGTAGCAAGCAAGCAAGCAAGCTCTTGCACAAATGGTCAAGTCTCTAGTTTAAAAATGGACACTTCTACCTCTTGAGTCATGGTCAACTGTAGTTGAAAGATGCCGACCAACAAGAATGCCGACGAAAGCAGACAAGAAAAAGAAATTGTTACTGTAGGATTTTCAGGCGTCGATTCCTTGCAAAAAAAAGCGTACATCGACAAGGGGGCAGGAATTCTGTTTGCTAGGTTCGCGCGAGAGTTAAAGCAGAAAAAGATTAGGATTCTCATCGATCAAGTCCTTGCAGATGCTTAAGCAGACAAGAAGTCCGAGATCGTTCGTTACGCTAGTGCACAGACCTATCGAAAGTTGTTCGCCGGCGTGTCCGAAGAGAAGGTGTGCACGTAGGTATTCCACATTGTTTCCTCTTCTTGCGGATAGTGCTAGGTGGGGTTTCTCCACTTTGGTACTGGCAGGCAGGATCGGGGTGCCATCCTTCGTCGGGAGTGTAACTTGTTGGCTTTAGTCGGGAGTCATTGGTATCCTGATCTTCTTCCTAGCCTGATCTCGTGCCCCTAATCCATCAGGTCGGAGGCGGAGATCAGCGTGGCGCAGGCCTCTGGGACGTAGTCCGCCTGGAGGGTGACGCGAATTTGTTTGCCGCTGTTTGTACGAAGGGCGAACGAAAGTGTGCCGTCTCCTTCGACGGTAACCGACTCGTTGGCCATTACTATTCTTCGTTTTCCTCCGCTTTTGAAATTTGTAAGGACGTTCTTCTGGGAAACGATCGTTCTTGAGCACCCGCTGTCCAGTATGAAGTCCGGTCCCACTGGTTTGTATGTCGTTGTCTGGATGGTCATAAGCGCATTTGCAAATGAAGATTCAGCAGCCACTTGTTTCGTTGTCGCACCTTCGCTCGACCTAACCAAGTTAGTTAGCTTGCTTCTTAGGTCGTTATCGTTTGTGGTTGCGCTTCCTTTTGTGACCACGCTGATTCCGGGATTTTGCACGGCATGCTGCATTGTTGTGTGAGTTGGTCCTGCAGTTATTGCAGAAAACTGGCTCTCTCACGTCACAGACGCCGTCTTTACAGGGTCCGTTGCAACGGCGGCACCCCAGTGTTCGGTTGTTGCCTTTTGCTCCTTCGTTTAGGACTTGGCGTCCTTGTGCAGCGAAAGCCGTTGTGCCTGCCGTAGATGAAGACGCCTCAGCGATAGCGTTCTGCTTTCTGGTTATCGCCATGCTGTGGAGCGTTTTGCACATAGCCCTGTCTAGTTCCTCCGGTGAGACCTCATCCTTATCTTCAAGGAGAGCGATGTGATATCGTACTTCTGCTGGTGCTTCTGATGAAGCACACATCATCGTCAGGATTGTTATGAGCTTATCTCCCTTTATCTGTCTTTTCTCGGCTTGTATGCCCAACATTTTGGCCTTCCGGGTCCACTCTTTCAGCGACCATTGGGATTCCATGGCCCTTGTCCAAGAGCCTGAGCTGAAGTGCTTCCATATTTGTTTCATGAGAGCCATGTCCTTCCTTGCCAGTTGCGTCTGTTGCTGTTCCGGGTTGTGTTCCCATAGCTTGAGTTCTTTACTTTTGAATTCCATTTTGGCGTTTGGGTCGATGTGAGCTTCCATTGCTTCAAGGATTTTTACGTAGAGGATTAGTTGACGGAGATTCCCCAGAGGTCAGAAAGAATAGAAAGAAGAAGTTGATTTCAATAAACGTAAAAGAAATTCCGTTCCGTTGCTAGCACGAAACGGTAAAGTAGGTTGATTGCTTCTCACGCTGCTGCTCGGAGAAAGCTTTGGTGTAGGCCTAGTTCAAAATTCTGGTGGGTTTCGGTTCTGCCGGCTTCTGGCATCGGGTTTTGTCGCTGCCAGGTCTATTATTCGGCTCAGTGGTCCCAGGGTCGTGACCCTGGTCCATTTCTGCTATGTAGGTCTATGACTGTACTAAGGTTATTTCGGGTGTTCATACCGATAATGTTCGGTGTGTTGTGCACGCGCGACATAATGTTATTGCGTCGTGTCCTTCCGACGTTTGTCGTCGGGTGTCTACCTCTCTTATAGCAGTTTCCCGCCTGGCATCAGGTCTTTGGGAATTTTTTGACAGGGAGTCCTCAGAGGTCTGAAAGAGTAGAAAGAAGAAGTTGAGTTCAATAAACGTAAAAGAAATTCCGTTCCGTGGCTAGCACGAAACGGGAAGGTAGTTTGGTTGCTTCTCACGCTGCTGCTCGGAGAAAGCTTTGGTGTGGTTCAATATTCTGGTGGGTTTCGGTTCTGCCGGCTTCTGGCATCGGTTTTGGTCGCTGCCAGGTCTATTCGGCTTAGTGGTCCCAGGGTCGTGACCCTGGTCCATTTCTGCTATGTAGGTCTATGACTGTACTAAGGTTATTTTGGGTGGACACATAGAATAGATCCGGTGTGTTGTGCACGCGTGGCGTAATGTTCTTTCATCGTGCCCTTCCGACGTTTGTCGTCGGGTGTCTACCTCTCTTATTGCAGTTTCCCGCCTGGCATTAGGTCTTTGGGAATGTCCACTTCATTATTGTGGATCAATAGGAATGTCCACTTCATTATTGTGGATCAATAGATGTGATCGTATCGCTCTTGCTCCTCTTTATCCTTGAGCTTCTCTATGTACATTTCCGTAAGCTAGTGACCCACGCGGTACCGGTTGAACTTTCTCTCAAACTCGGGCCACATCAGGTCGATGTCCTTCCCCAGTTGGGTAGCGGTAGGTCCGATTTTAAGAGATTTGTGGGTGTCTTGGATGTCGCAATCTTGCTTATTTTGGCACAAGTTGACGACGGTGATTCCTCAGAGATCTGAAAGAATAGAAAGAAGAACTTGATTTCAATAAACGCAAAAGAAATTCCGCTTCGTGGCTAGCACGAAACGGGAAAGTACATTGTAAGCTTCTCTCTTAGCTGCTTGGAGACAGCTTTGATGTACTTCAATATTCTGTTGGATCTCGGTTCTGCCGGCTTCTGACATCGACTTGGTCGCTGCCAGGTCTATGCGGCTCAGTGGTCCCAGGTTGCGACCCTGGTCCATGTTAATTTTATTATCTGTCGGCCTAGGTCCGCCTATGGATATTCCATTTGGCCCGACGTCTTTGGTCCGTCTGGGAATTACGCATTCTCATGGCGTTGCCCCTTCGATTGCTATCAACTGATATCTGCTTCTCTTAGAACAACAGCAACTTCCCGCCCGGCATCAGGTCTTCGGGAAGGTCCACTTCATATTTATTGGGGTCAAATACAGACACATCATCCACGCAGCGGTCACGGCCACACCCACCACCAGCCTCGCTCTACCAGTTTCAAAGACTCCCTTCGAGCTTCGCTTAGGGCTCGGCCTCGAGCTCACGGTCTCGCCAGGACCGGGGACCTCGACCCTTCCGCACTAGGTGTGGGGCCCGTTCCGCGCAGTGCCTGCTTTCCCCACAGCCATGGGCGCGCGCCCACACAGCGTGTACGTGGCGAGGGAGAGGGCCTGGAGGCCCAGTGGCGGCGGCCTCGAAAGCGCCGATGTTTCCCTTAACCAACCAGGCAAGCGATCAAGCCTCCTCGATGCAGCCTTGGCCGTCTGCACCTTTTCGTCGATCCTTGAATCGTCCGCCGCGAGCGCGTCGCGGCCGTGCGCCGTCTTGTATTCATTCCTTTGTGGCACAGCCACCCCACGCGTCATCGGTCCATCCACTACTCTCTATGCCAGGCGGGCCAGGCTCGGCTGTGTGCACGCGCAGGCCTCTGTGTTTTGTGGTGTGTATTCCCATCCCGCTCCGAGCGGCCTCACATCATCAATCAAGTCCGGTCTGGGCACTGCAAGCTTCGGCCAATGCCCCGCTCGCACGCGACGCAGGCGTTGCGCGGCGTGGTGCTCTGCTGCTGCAGGTGCCGCTGGTGCTGGCTGCAGGTACTGGCTGCTGTAGGTGCTGGCTGCAGAAGCAGCAGCAGCTGCCAAGAGTGCGCGACAACGGCGAATTGGAGGCGGACCCGCCCGGGCCTGGTCGGGCTTTCAGCCGGCAGGCCGGGTGACCTGACCCGAGCCATCCGCGGCTTTTGACCGGGTTTTGGAGCTCGATTCGATGGCAGCCGCACCGCGCTCTACGCGACGCACAGCACAAACGGTTGGCCGGCGGACGGCTAGCTGCCTCGCGGCCCGCTGCAGCATCAATGGTAAGGCAAACCTGCGCAGCTTTGGTTTTGGCCGGTCAAGACTTTCATGTTCGCTGTCTTGTCGCGTCTTGTCCTGTTTGGTTTCTTCGTTGAAAAGGCTGGGTTCTTGTGGCGGCTGGTTTGTGGGTCGAAGACCTGGAGGGTGGCGCGGTCCGCCTTCGCGAGAGCAGGCTACGACTTCGACGTCGGTTGCTTTTGTCAGAGATAGATGTCGCGTCGTGCCGCCCTTCCCTTCCTCTGCCTTCCCTTCTCTTGCCTAGTCTTGTCTTGCAGCTGCAGCAAGCTAGCTAAAAAACAGTACGCTGCCCGAGCGACGACGCATGACGTGCCATGATGAGGAAGCAAGGTTTCCCGCGAAGTTCGAGGCGCCGGAAGCTTTCTCTCTAGAGCTAACAACATGTAAAGCCGAGAGAATGCAGCCCTTCTTTTTTGGCGCAGCTCGAGGAGTCCACGGGGTTTCCGACAAGCCTCCGTGGCAGCGTCTGCGGCAGAGGGAGGGAGGGAAGGCAAGCGAGAAGAAAGGCGGATGGATGAATGCAGTGCAAGGAAAGAGTCGAGATGGCGGTAAAATAGTCAAAAGATAAAAAAGGGCAGGCTAGGTTGGTTGGTCGGCGCGCGTCATCCGCCCGGTCACACTGGGGCGCCTTCGCGGCCGTCAATAAAGAACACATGTTGACAGAGAAAAAGGGGATGGGAGCCTCGCGAAGACGGGCGGGCTCGCTGGCTTAGAGGACGTTGGTGAGCTCGGAGAGGTCGATGTTGGGGTTGGCGGCGAGCTTTGCGACGGCAAGGTCGTAGGCACGCTTGGCGTCCATCTCAACCTTGTAGTAGCCGACGTGCTTGCGGCGGCCGCGGATCTTGATTTGGGCGACCCAGCGCTGCGTCCGCTTGTACCAGCAAACGCCGCGGTACTTGGAGGTCAGGGTGCGCTGCTTGGGCTTCTCGTCCTTGTTCGCGGTTGCGGTCGAGGTCTTCTTGGAGGTGGTGGAGCTCGCCGTGGGCGAGATGGACGGGCCATTGGCGCGCTTGAACTCGGAGGTGCCGGGCATGACACGTCGGACCTTGGGCGCGCGCGAGGCGGTTTTGCTCGTAGTCGAGGTGGCGGCCGATGGCGGCTTGTACTCCTCGTCGTCCTCGTCGGCGTCGGTGTGGTCGGTATCCTCGTCGGCGAAGAGCTCGAGAGCGAGCGCCGCGGATGCGCGCTTGCGCTTGCGCGAGGG
Organism: Aurantiochytrium sp. KH105; assembly: GCA_003116975.1. Classification (NCBI taxonomy): domain Eukaryota; class Bigyra; order Thraustochytrida; family Thraustochytriidae; genus Aurantiochytrium; species Aurantiochytrium sp. KH105. The sequence continues at coordinate 897,812 of BGKB01000044.1, forward strand.
CATCTGCTGCTGGCTGCTGCCAAAGCTTTCCTCGAGAAACTCCGGGGTCGGCGACTGAGTGCGAGTGACGTCGCTCGAAGGCGAGGCTGGCAGCTCCCAGTAGGCCTCCGTTTGATATTGTTGCTGGTGCTGGTGCTGGTGCATGTGCATGTCGTGGTGCTGTGCGAACTGAGGCTGGCCGTAGGCTTGGTGGTAAGGGTCCTCGTTTGCTGGGGCGCCAATGACGTCGCCGAAGATGTTGTCATCGACGAGAAGGTCGTCGATGGACCTCATGAGCAGGGCATCCTCGTCCTCGAAGTCGATGGCGAGGTTATTGCTCTGCGCCGGAGCTTGTGCGGGCACGGGCGCGGCCACCGGCGCGGGCGCGGTGGCGGCGACGTTCTCCTGCACGTGGTGCATGTGTCCGACGAATCCTTCCTCGGTCTGGGGCGGAAACCAAGTGGCGAAGCTGTCGTCCATCAAGCTGTAAGAGTCCATTCTCGCTTGGTCTGCGACCTCTACTCTATAGTCTTTGCTGTTTAGCTCTGCTCTACTTTGCTTCTGCTTCGATGCTCTGTTCCGGGCAGGGCACAGGGCGTCCTTGTTATCAAGGTCCAAAACGATTGAATTGGTCTGTCCGGATGCTGTCTCGCCGTAAGGGTTTTGGGTTTGCCGCTACGCGCGCCGCGCGGCCACTTCGGCGGCGCCCTTGGCCTCCCTTCTCCCCTATTGCTTCGCAGCGCCCTCCCTTTATCCCCGTAAGTCAAGTATCCACTCTGCGCACTCGCCCAAACCGCGCTTCTGCCATCCGGCGGTCTAAAAGTCGCCTTCCAGCCTTTCTACTCTGTCTCTCCAGAGTCCTTTTTCCCCCTTACTCTTTTTCTTCCTTTCTTTCTTTCTTTCTTCCTTCCTTCCTTCCTTCCTTCCTTCCTTCCTTTCTTTCCTGCTTTCTCGCCTTCTTTCTCCCGGCTGCGTCTCCGTTTACAGGGGGACGTGCCGGCGCCGTCCCCGTAGGCCGCGCTAGGCGCCAGCTAGGCGGCGCGCGCGCGCCGAGCCTTGGCGAAAACCAGACCGATCGACCGGGCGCGCGGCCGGCCGATCGCCATCGACCATGCGAAGGCACGAGGCCGCGCGAGGCGGGCGAGCTGCGCGAGGCGCGGCGGCGGCTTCGCAGGCGGTGGCGGCGGTGCTCGGCTCGCGCGCGCGCCGCCGCTGCACTCCCGCGCGCTGCATGGCGAGGAGGAGGGGCGGCGCGGGCAGGGAGCGGGAAAAGGAGAGAGAGAGAAAGGTGGCGACGACTCTGAAGCGGCGGCAGGCTGCTGTTTTGTTGTTAGGCAGAGGGAGAGGGAGGGAGAGAGAGCAGTCCGGTCCGGAGCGCCGCGGAGGGGACACACGCTGCGGGACCCGGCCGCTGGCGGTGCACGCGCGGGAGCCAAAGGCTAGAAACACAGAGATTGGAAAAGACTGCGATCCAAAGAAGGAGTCGATCCCTCCGCCACCGCCGCGACACGGCGCGGCAGCACGCCCGCCTCCACCTCCTCGCGCTCTCTGGCCACGGTGCGGCCGGCCGAGGCGAAGGGAAGCAAAGCAGAGCAGAGCAGAGCAGAGCAGCAGCGCAGGGCGCCCCGTGCTTTGCTCCTTTTCTCTTCCCGCTCTCCCTCGCTTTGCGCCATGCTCGCGCGTGCAGCGGCGCCTGAGTGACCGACCGACCGACCGCCCGACCACTGCAGCCACACCGACGGCGAGCTCGCTTTGTCTTGCCCAGCCTCGCGCCAGGAGTGACCCCGCACCATGCCTCGCTGCGGCCCGCACTTGCTCCCGCACACCCTGGCCCGGCTTCGGCGGGAGAAGCGCAATGCAGGCCCACAGCCCCGCACCCCCAGCTGGCCGATCGACCCGTCCGATGCAACCCTGGGGCTTCCAGAGCGCTCGGGGCTTCCGCCTCTGATTTCCATCCGCTGCGCCGAGGTTTCGTCGCTGCTTTCCCCGCCTTTTTGCCTTTCCTCCTTGCTGCGCTTGGTGCGCTTGGTGCAGGAAGGCGCGCGGCTTCGTAGCGGCGGCGCGGGCGACCGAGAGATGGATGCGTGCGTGGCTGCGCTGCGCTGCTGCCTGCGGTGTCCCGGCTGGCTGCGGCGGGCTAGGATCGCGCCGCCGCGCCGCCAAGTGGTCCCGCCGAGGCTGCTCTCACGCGCGTGCAAGCGCAGCCTCGTCGGCCGGATGCGGCAACGTGCCTAGAAACAGGCCCGGCTCGGGCAGCTTCAGCTTGAAAGAAAGAAAGAAAGAAGAGGGATGCATAGATGGATGGATGGAGGGATGGATGGATAAATGGATGTGCAGGGCGGAAAGATGAGCGTCGATCGAAACGAACAAAGCCTTTGGTCGCAGCCGGCTTCCTGCTTTGTCTTGCAAACGCTGCTCATCGATGACAGGCCGGCCTTGTTTTATCTAGGATGCCGTGCCCCTGACAGGCACTGCAATGCACTGCATTGCACTGCACTGCACTGCACTGCACGCTTTAGCGTTGTACAGCACTCGCGGTGATCGGTGATCTTGGATGCGCATTTTTTCGAAGTCATTTCCGTCGCGTTGCCAGCCTTGCCGGGGAGGCTGGCTCACGGATGTGAGTCGCTGCACCAACGCGGGAACGCAGGCTGCTGCAGGCGACATCCACCAGCAAGGCAGCAAGGCAGCGAGCGACGCACAAAGGACGGATGCGTCCGCGAGCTTCCTCGCGTCCGGAAGGGTGGAAACGCGGCTTGCTTTCCTCGCCCCTGTTTCCCTTCTCCTTTCTCCCCTTACCCGTTGTTCGGTCGGGGACGCGCAGACCGCGTCCCTGGGCGGCTCCGGCTTTTGCGAGCAGCCTCCGCAGCTGTGGGCCGTACGCCAGGGACAGCTGCGGGGCTGCCCGCACGCCCATAAGCTGGCTGGCAAGCTGGCCGGCGGCACGCGGCTGCGGGGAGCTGTGTTTGTGGGCGCGAGAAGGAAAGGTCAGGCGGTGGAGCGAGTGGTGAGTGCCGCTCTGGGTGAGTCACTCGAGTGGGGGCGCCGAGACTCGCTAGACAGGAGACAGCCATCCGGCGAGGCACCCGCTGGCCGCTGTCGCACGCGCCGCAAGGCGAGGCGCGGCGACGGGAGGCGCGGCACGCGTCCGGAAGATGTCGATTGGCAGTGGCCGGGCCAGCGCATGACATGCATGCATGCGAGCATGGATGGTGCGGGTGTCGGGACTCAAGTGGACCCGGGCCGAGTCGACAAAGTGCTGATGCAAGCCGGAGGCGAAGCGAGGCGAGGCACGCGGCGCTCAAGACTGGGCCCGCGGTCCTTGAACGTGCCGCGCGTGCAGCGGCCGCCGCGAGACTGGACGCGAGGCGAGTGGACGGCCAATGGATGGACACATGAGGTGGAGGGAGGGATGTGGAAGCGGGCCTCGGAGGCGTCGGTAGAAAGTCAAGCGAGAGAGCGAGGCGTGGAGTCCGCGCAGTCTTCCTTTGTGCACGCGCGAGCAAGAACTTGGTTGGTTGGTTAGTTGTGTTGCTGGCTAGAAGCCATCGCGCGCTTTGTTTTGGGAAAACTCCCAAGCAGCCTGGCGTGCGTAGCGCAGTGCAGGACAGTGCTGAAGCAAGCAAAATATGCTGCGTAGAGGCGGCGGTGGCAGTGGTATGGATTTCGTTCGTTCGTTCGTTCGTTCGTTCGTTCGATATCCGCTTCGGTGCGCACAGTCGATTTTGTTGCAAAACGCTTGTGCATTTCTCTGCCTCGAAGCGGGCCGCCGACCGAACTAAGAAAGAAGTGAAGCGAAGCAATGCACCTCGCGCGGCTGCGTTCATCGCATGCACAATGCACACACGTAATCTTTCCCTTTCTCTCTCTCGCTCGCGCAGTGAGCGAGTCTGAAAACCTAGCGGCAGCGTGCGCATTTTCGACCGCGTGCATGCGTGCGTGCGTGCGTGCGTGCACAACGACCTCGCGCAATGAAGAAGAAGAAGAAGGAAAAGAGCAAAACAAGGCGCAGCAAGAGAACCTGGACGGCGAGCCTCCGTGCGCGTTCTGGTGTGTGGAGCCAGCGGGCTCCGGCCGTGCCACGCCAGCAGCCTCTCTACTGAGGGCGCGCGCGGTGCGGAGGCGTGTTTTAGACTCGGAGCGAGAGCACGCGAGCGGCGTCGCCATGCCGAGCCAGCCAGCCACACCAGCCTCGCGCGGAGCCAGGAAGCCGCAGCCGCAGCCGAAGCCGCACCCGCTCCGGTCCTGAGTCCGGCGCGAGTCCGTAGCCGCGCGCGCCGCGCCGTGCGCTGCCGATGCTGAAAGCAAGCCAGCACGAGCTGGCGGTGCAATAGGCCAGCTAGGCAAAACAAGGCGAGGCAAGCAGCAGTGGGAAAGTGCGCGCTCCGCGTTGCAAAGGAGAAGCCGCGGGCGTGTAATTTTCTTTTTCCGCCGCTTCCGTGCGCTCGTGCGTATCGTGCGCGACTTGGCATGATAGTGTGGCACGATGGATAAGGCCGATCGACCGACCGACCAACCGATCTATCCACTGGCTATTGGCATGATTAGTGCTCGGTCGAAAGGCGGCTGCGGCTGCATGCACGCACTTGCATGGCGTCTTGCCAAGACCCGAACGAAAACTTGTGCACCTAGAAGCAGTGCGCGAGCAAGCAATAGCAAGCAAGGAATCAAGCGGGCGCGTTTATTGATCGACGAAACTCGAGTCACCCAGATTGAAGCCTTGCGAAACGATTTTCATGGTGCCAGCGACCACAGAAGCAAACAAGCTAACTAGTTTTTAGCCTGTCCAGTGACACTGCCATGCCAGTCCAAGCCAAGATCATCACGCATGCCTCGCTATGTGGAGGCGCGCGCGCGCGCAAGAGTGAGCAAGCGGGAGCGCGAGAGAGAGCGCGTATCCAATCTCCATCCCAGTCCCATTTCACTCCATTTTCCGCCACGCCCATTTCGCCACCCTTGGGCCGGCCTTTCACCACGCCCCAACTTCCAAGTTCTCACCGCCGGTGTTAGTGTGGGCCGGGACCACGGTGTGACCGCCGGGGGCTTCGCTGCGGACGCTGTGGGATTCCGCAGCCATACCGTGGGACATCTGCTGCGGTATCTGCGGGCGGCCACTGCCTACAAGCTCGCAAACGTGTTTGCCCAACTAACGAGCGGAACTACCCAACTGTAAACGCAACCTCTGCGCGCCTAAGCTTGGGACGCTCTCGCCTCGCCTCGCCACCAGCCAGCTTGCGCCGCCCTTCTGACTCCGCTGCGGCCGAGGCCGGGACGCGGACGCGTACGCGGACGCGGACGCCAGGCCCGAGAAGGGGAGCAAGCGAGAAAGGAGCAAGCGAGCGAGAAAGGAGCAAGAGCGAGCAAGCCAGCCAGCCAGCCGAGCGCGCGTGACTGTGACAGTGACCGGCGGCCAGCCAGCTCGCACCTTGCGAGTGCCTCCGTCGCGGCGCAGCCTGCCGCCGACAAGCTGCTTGCGTCGGCATGCGTATCGATCGCACTGCCGGGCTCGCAGTCAGGCAGGCAGAAGGGCAGAAAGCAGGCAGCGAGCGTCCCCGCCGCCGTGCCGATTCTCAGCGGGTGGACCAAGGGGGAGCCGCAGCGCAGCCACCGGCGGCAGCCACCGAGGGAGGGAGGGAGGGAGGGAGGGAGGGAGCAGGGAGAGAGCGACCAGCGGCCTGCGGCTTTAGCGGGAGCTCGCGGGAAGCGCGGTCGGTCTTTCGCAGGAGAAGATACCTGGCGGCAGCGGCCATCGGCCGCAGCAGCCAGGTCGCGCTGGCGGAACGCAAGCTGCTGCTGGCTGGGGAGGACGGCTCGCACAATGGAACGGATGACCCTGCGAGGAGTCGATCGATCGATCGATCGATCGATGGTTCTAGAAGCGAGCTGCAGGGAAATGGAAAGGCGCTCATGTCAAGTCAAGTAGGCAGATTGCGGCAGGCCTTGGCTTCGGCCGACTGTGATCCGGACGCCGGCCAGCGATCACTGGACGGATGATCGCGAGGAAGCTCGCACTGGCCGGCGGCCGGACCAGCGCCGCCTGCACTGGTTTTTGGCCGCCCTGCTCCTGCTGCTCGGAGTCCTATCCTCAAGATCGGTCCATGGATAGATAGTCCACGACCCTAAGAAAGTAAGAAAATCCCGTAAGGGCGATCCTGAGCTGTCGCGGCCGGGCCAACTCGCGCAAATCCGATCCGATCCTGGCCCATTCTATCTTACTCGCGCTCGCCGCAGCAGCCACCGTCAGCTAGGCACCGTCTGCCAGAGGGCTGCTCGTTCGCCTTGCAAGCACGGCATGGCACCGCGCCGCACGAAACGCCACGGTATGGCACGTTTGATTAGCGTAGCGCCTTCAAGGGTGCAGGTCGGTCGTTAGGCGCCAGGACTAGGTCCGCTGCCCCCGCCGGTGCGACGCCGGAACGTGCCGCGGAGGCGCTAGAGGGGGCACACTGCAACTACGCTTACAGCGCACGGTGCGCAAGATTTCATCTTTCTCTTATCATCGAAGCCGTCCCCTCCCGGAGCCATCGACCGGTTTCACCCCCAGAGGCGGGAGAGTCCGGTTGCGGCGTGCCTCGCAAGAACCCGTCGACGGAGTCTGTCGAAGTCTGTCGCAGGTGGTCGAGGTAACGATAACTTGGAGCGCGAGCGCGCGAGCTTCGGGGTCGCGTCGAGTCGAGCCAGGCGAGCGGGGTCGCGCAGGACGGCGCGCAGTGGCAGCACTGCGGAGCCGCTGTGGCGGCGAACTGTGGACGGCAGCAGCCTGGGCGCGCAGCAGGACTTGGAACCGGCTGGCTGCGGCCCGCGCGGAAACAGCATTTCAGGCGTATCCCCGGCGCCGCCCGCTCACTCGTGCCCCGCCACTGCCCCGCGTTGCCGGCAGCCAGCCAGGTGCCGCGAGCGCGATCTTGTCTTGTAGAGAAAAGGGCGCGAGGAGACGCGGACGCGGAGGAGGCGTATCTTGCTCGGCCACTCCACTTCACTTTCTTTTCCCTTTCCTTTCCTTTCCTTTCCTTTCCGTGTCCTGTCCCTTCACTTCCGCGCTGGTCATGGCGCGGCTCGAAGATCTTGCGGGACCAACCCACGATGGATCGATCCATGGATCGACCCATCGATCCATCGCCGCTAGATGCCTGCCTCCCTCTCTTCGCTGGGAAGCGCCATGCAGCGCCAACAATGCGCCGCGGCCGGCGGGCGCAAGGCGCGACCCCCGTGGTCCTCACCTCTCTTCTGGCTGCCGCGGCTCTCTCTGCTGGCCGATGCCGCTGGCAGCGCCGACGTCGGCAACCAGGCACCGCGCGAGGCGAGCAGCATGGCAGCAGTGCAAACAAAGGATGTCGCGACGCACTCGCCGTGACCAGTGGTGGGTGCTCACAGAGCCTCGACGCTGCGTTCTCGCGAGCTTTGGGAACCTCCCTCTCTCCTTGCCTCCGCATCGCGACGCTCCTCTCGTCGACAGCGACAGCGACCACTCGCTCTTTCCCTCGAGCCATCAATCTTGCAAGCGAGCGAGCCATCCAGCCCTTGATCGCTCGCGGACGGCCAGGAGACAAGCGCGGCTTCGAGGAAAGGAAAGGCCGCACCCGCCTGCGCGTTGCTGCTTTCTGCAGCCAGCTGCTCTCTGCGATGCTGGCGAGGCGCAAGGCTGGACCTCGCGTCAGCTGCAGACTCTCGTCTTGGCTGGTCACGTTGCCAAAGCCTGCAGCAGACTGCGAGCCTGTCGAGACCGGACGCGGTCACTCGGCTACGGCGCGATGCCAGTGCTTTGTTTCGAAGGACGAGAACTTGACTGTGTGACATAAGCAAAGCGAGCGGGGGGCGAGGAGGGGAGGGGGGGGGGGGATGGAGGGGGGGGGAATTGAGAGGAAGAGCTCGTAAGGCTAGCTGGCTGGCAGGCTGGGATGGCGAGCTTGTTATCGTGCTTGCTTGTTATCGTGCTTGCTTGTTATCTTTCGCTTTGCTTGCTTCTCCTTGATCGCGCCCAGGCCTGCTCCGTGATCGGTGGCACGCGCAGCGCTCCTCAGAAGCAAGGGCAAGCGGCCCGTTTGTTCTGATTCTTGTCTAATTGTGCTGTGCTAAGGTGGCTCTGGCGTTGCTTTCCAGCATCCGGTCAGGCAGTCCCCGCCGCCGAGAGGTTGGCCTGAGACCGGGCTCGAATTTGCAACCCGTCGGAGGGCGCGCAGTCTTGCGCAGCATTGCGCTGCGCGCACGACGCGGCGATCCCACGACGTCTGCGGTGCGATCCAGACTTGGCCGGCCGGTGGCGATTTCGACCCCTGCATGTGCACGGAGAGTATCCGGTCAGCAACCAGCAGCACAGCAGCCGTACTGCTATAAACAAGAGTCAGTCTTGCCTTGCCTTGTGTTGCGTTGTCTTGCCTTGCCTTGCCTTGTGTTGCGTTGTCTTGCCTTGCCTTGCCTCGGCTTGCCTTCGCCGCCTCGGTTCCACGCAAGGAGATCGAATCGACACGAGTGGTCTATTGCTTGCTTGGATTCGCTTGCCATTGCTTGCTCGAATTTGCTCGGTTTTGCTTGATCTCCGCAACTCGTGTCATTCATTTCAAGGCCCGCCTCGTGGATTGCGTCCTCACGATCTCTCCTGGCCGGCTCGGAACCCTCGCAATTTTGCGCCCGTTTCGACGCACGCGCCAAGAAATAGAGAGAGAGAGAGAGAGGAGAAGAGCAAGCAAGGATCAAGAAAGCGGCTCCTGCCAGCCAGCCAGTCTGTAAGCCTGCCTGCCTGCTGGTCTGTATAAAGCAACGCTGCGACCAGTGCCAGCGCTTGCCAGCTTGCCAGCTCCGCTCCAGGTTTTAGCGCGGCAGAAGAAGCATGCACTGTGCGCGCAGTCGGCGCTCACATCCGGGCCCTAAACGTAAAAGCGGCGAGAGCGAAAGTTGCATCTCTCTCCATCCTTCACTCACTTTCCGTCACTCACTTGAAATTGCTCTTTCACTCACTTGTTCTTCGCTGATTTTTCACTTATCCATCCTTGCATCCGTCAATCCATTCATCCACGTATGCATACGACGGTCACTCCACTCACCAAGTCTTTCTTGCGGCAAGAATGTGCTTGTATTGCGCGAGAGTCTTGATGTGAATGGCAAGTGCAAGTTCGTTTCGCTTTGCGCGAGTGATTAGGTTATCTTGGCTCACCTCGACGGGACCTGCCGCCTGCACGGCCTTGCGCGCCTCCGTTGACCGATGCCGGCACCGGCTCGTGTGTCGCTCGCGCGTGCAGCGCAGGCCCTGCACGTGCCGGCACGTCCGTCAGACGCGCGGTCTCAGAGCGGCGGCTCGGCCGGCGAGGCGAATCCATTTCGCCGTGTTTTTCGGCGCAAAGAACGAGACACTTGGGCAGCGTCCGCATGAGGCCTGACGCTGGCACTCAAAGAAGGGACGGCGCAGGCTGCCGTCTGCTACTTGGCTTGCCATAGCTTGACTTGAACTGGATCTCGATGACCAAAAATCACGACCAAGAGTATTGCCAGCCTATTCGGCAAGCACATGCAACAACCAGCAAAAGCAACTCAGCAATCCAAAGCAGCGTCGTGAGCCCGCCAGCCAGTCAGCCAGAGCGTCCAGTCTCGCGCCCGCTTCCCTCTTGCAGAGAAGGCCTGTTCCCGTTCCCTTCCCCGCCCGCCTCGAGTCTCCCAGACCTAGCTAGACTCGCATGTAGCGTGCAGAAAGAGGCGCCGCGCTGCTTCAGAATTGAGCTTCCTCCAAGTCCCTCCGCGTGAAGGTCACTCACACTTTATTAGGGAAGAGGCCAGAATCCGCACCGCAGGCTGTGGGGCTATTTGGAACGGCGGCTGTAGGCGCGGCACTGCGCAAGCATCCGCGCGCGTGCAAGGGGGCCTCTGCCGATTTCAATGCTGGCTCGCCTCGCCTCGCATCGCCTCGCATCGCCTCGCATCGCCACGCATCGCCTGGCTTGGCCTGACATGGCATGGCACGGCTTGGCTTGGCATGGTCGTGCCTGGCCGCGCGCTCGGGTCTCGCGGCGAGAGGCGCCGACGTTGCGGCGCAGGCTCTTGACTGCGGCCGCGCCATCGCCGAAGGCCGTCTTCTCTTGGCGACATCGCGCTCCGCCATCGCGCTTCGCAACAGCGAGCACCGCAGCGGCAGCAGCAGCAGGCAGCTCAGCTGGTGGTCGACGTCGTCGCGCGATGCGATGCGATGCGGGACAAGATTGGATTTCTCGCCTTCAAGGCAGGGTTTCCGCCTTCGAGGCGGGTGAAAGCGAGGCGACGGCGGAAGTGCAACCAAGCGGCCTGGAAAGGGGGCTCCCAGCGAGCCTTGCGAGCGCGTGCACCAGCGCGAACAAGGGTTCGCGACGGTGCAAATGCCGCGTGGCGCGTGTTTCTGGCATAGTGGTTTAGGCGTGGGCGAATGCCCGGGACCGCTCCCGACGGAGGCAGCGAGGCTGAATGAGCAGATGACAGCTTCGGAGCCGTGCCGCCGGTGCGGTCCGAGCAAAACACGAAACGCGCACTATACGCGCAAGAAGAATTATTCGGGGGTCCGTGCCAGGAGCCGATTGGTGGAAAAAAGAAGAAATAGACGTATCCTAGCGAAGTGGGCCGCCCCGACGCCGCACCCACCGAGCAGCAAATCTGAATCACCTCGCCTCGCTCGCCACACCACGGCAAGCAAGCAAGAAAGTTCGCGAGCAAGCAAGCCAAGCAGGCACGCACGCACGCAGGCGGGCACGCACGCAAGCAAGCCAAGCACGTACAGCGAGACAAGCCTTCTCTGCGCACACGCACAACACACACAGACACACATACTTGCAATATGTCTGAAAGCGGCAGCTCCTCGGACTGGACCGAAGAAGGCGACCCCCTCCTCGACACCTTCATTGGACTCGGCGATGACTTCCTCAGCCATTCACCTCTCATGGGTGAGTCCGCGGACCAATACCATCAAGACCCACCGAGCGTGTCTTGTTTCGATCTCAACCAGCACCATCATCACCACCACCCGTCGCAGATGATGCATGTGCAGCCTCACCACGCCCAGCCACTGCAGTCTCCCCGGACCCCGATGCGTCCGCGCGTGCAGAGGAATTATGATCCCAGTGTCCTTCCCCTCTTTGCCGAACCGTACGCACCAAACCCGTTCGCGAGCGAGGACATTGAGCTCATTGATGCCCTCGAACAGCCGGCAAACCCGCAGTCTCACGAGGCCACTTGCCACGCAGAGCCGGCGCAGAATAACAACAGCTACATCATCAACAACAACAACAACCCGGCACCCTTCCACAGCTTCGACAACTTTTCTACCCACATCGACCAGGACGCGCAGCCCATGGCCGCCTGCGCGCCGGAGAGCCCCTTTACGACAGCATCCGACGACTCACAGCCCGCCCGCAAATCCAAGCGCGCGCGTCGCCAAACAAAGCGTGCCAAGGCCGCACCGGGCAAGCCCAACCCGCCACGAAGGCTCACCTCCCGCTTTCGGGGAGTCTGCTGGTACAAGCGCACCAAGCGCTGGGTCGTACAGCTCAAGATGGCCGGCCTTCGCAAGCACGTTGGCTACTTCAAGGACGAGCTCAAGGCTGCACAGGCCTATGAGGAGGCACTTCGCGAAATCCAGCTGCCTGCGAAGCAAGCTGCTGCTGCCGCCGCCGCCGCCGCTCCAGCTTCCGTACCAACAACTACCTCTTCTGCGCCTCTGCCAATCACGTCTTCCTCGTAACGTGTTGCTCGCCCTCGCGCATGCAACATACAAACGATGACGTGTGCTTTGTTGATGATCTGGAGGCGACATCTGAACATAAATTCGTCCTCGCATGGCAACATCGTTCGTGCTCTTATTGCTGTCCCTCCATGACCATCAACTTGGGACAAGGCGCAAAACCAAATCGAAAAAGAAAAACCTACAACCATAAGAAAGTTGTCCAGGAAGGCGTGGAGCTCGACCGCTCCACGCAACAACAGCCAACAACTGACTTCCAAGCAACCTTCATCTCCCTGCCTCCGCTTTGTGGCATTTTGTCGCACAACGAGAATTTATCCTGACCAGCGTTCGCTACGTCTACCTAGCGCGTAAGACACAAAACAACTGAGAACTATTTACTATTTTTTTTATAGCTCAAATGCCTCTGCTACGGAGTACGCCCCTCGCTTTGTGAAGCACCTGAGCTCTGCGCACTTGCACGGTTCTCTTCGCATAATCTAGGTCTGTGGGACAAGACACCAGAAAACCCAATTGGGGTAATGTGACCGTTTGGGGTCTACTTTCTTTCCATTACGCACGCACGCACGCACGCGCGCATACGAACACGCACACGCACACGCACACGCACACGCACACGCACACGCACACGCACACGCACACGCAGATTAAGCCACACGGCCTGTCTGTGAACAGGAGGCAGCTGCGCGCACCTTTGCGTGCGAACCCAACAAGAAGACAACCTTTCTCCAGCGAGCTAGCGAGCGAGCACACGAGACGCCGCCAAAATGGCGGCCAAAGTACTCATCGTCGGCCCCGAGCAAAGCGGCAAGTCGACCATCGCCAATATGCTTGCGGGCGTCGTCTCCGCTGCTCCACACGATCGCGATGAACCAGAGGACATCTCGCTCAGGGACCAGCCCTACCGACCTACAGCGGCGGTTCGTGTGGTCGAGTTCGAGGCCCAGCTCACCAGCTCACAGGCAAGAAATTGGGGCGGAGATAGGTCCGTAGAGGTTGAGATCTGGGATACTTCGGGCGCTACAAAATACGAGTCGTGCTGGCCTGCCATTCAGCAAAAGGCCGATGGTGTTGTCATTGTTTACAATCCAGAAAATCCCAATCACCTCGCAGAAGTCGAAACATGGTACGAGTGGTTTGTGGTCAAGACCGGTCTCAAGCAGGACCAATGTCTCGTCCTGGCTAATGATTGCAATAGCGGACCCGAAGACCCCCGCGCAAACCCACCCGCCGTCCTTGACGACTGCGAGCTCATTTATACGGACGCAGCAGATGCCGACAAAATCAAAACCGCCTTTCAAGACCTCGTTGCCACCATTGGCTCCTTCAAGGAATAATATCAAAGCAACCCACCTTCGTAAACAACATCTAGATCATCTATTCACACATGACAAAGTAAAATTTTCCCACGAAAATAGGAAAATAACCCCCACGGCCGTCAACGTGCGACTCACGCCTGCTAGTTATTTCCGCCAAGGGTCGTGACGACAGGAAACAGGCAACCAAAACAGTAACAATTCGCACAATGGATCTCTGTCTGCGTACCTTTGCGTCGAATGAGATTACCCGACTCAAAGAACATGTAGTCCGCAAGAAACGCGTTAGCCAGAATGAGAGCGCGGTGCTCTTCCGTCTCGCTGGCGGGAAACTCCACCAAAAATCGATCCGCCTGGGTCGAAGCCTCTTGAAGCATCTGACAAAAGTCTTTGGGCGCCTCCTTGACAATCTGCCCGACCTGCGCGTGGTCGCCCTTGTCTTCTGGATTCACCAGACGAAATGTAATGTCCGTGCACAGCTCCATGCAGCCTCCGATGCACCATGTTGGTCCTTCTGCGCGCATAAATGGTTCGCTCGCATCGCGATCCATCATCTCCAGCTTCGGTGAACATCCAGCAGCCATGCACGTGGGTTCTTGCACGTGGCCCACGGGCTCTCCTTGCGCGTTAAATACATCGAGTCTTCCACGGCAAAAGTCCACGCAAGAAAAACAGTTAAAGAACCGTAAATCCTTTCGGGCCGTAAACACAAGTGTATTTTCGGGCACACCCTCCCGCGCGTCGAACGCCAAGAGTACAAGACTGTGCTGCGGGCTGCAGCACATGCGCTCGCACATCTCAGACTTCTCCTTTACCTCCAAGAGGTGCACTTGCGTCTCCGCATCGAACACAGAGTACTGATTTTCCATTTCGATGCAACCTGCGCAGCACATTTGAGCCAATGCCTCAAGTTTTTGCGGATGCTGGATAATGCGATACCGGTTTGTGTGCGCAAGCGTTGCCCATGGACCGGCGTCGAGCACGGTGCCTTGTGCCACGGGGAGTCCACCGTCGGCCGTCATTTCAGCGACGGGAGGCGCGCTTTCACGGGCCACCGCAGCGACAGCCACGGGCATTTCATCGTCCAGAGGCCGCACCTTGTTATCACCAAACATCCTCGAGATCTCTGTCGTGTGATCGCCTCAATGTCTCGTTTGCTCGCAAGCGCACGTCAACGCTGCCTATCTTCTCGAATCGTTGATCTTTTCGAAGAATTGAAAGGAAGCACCAAGAGCACCACGAGCTCACCGATTTACTTTTTCTCCATCGCTCGTTGGCATCCTAGCGAGAAAAAGAGAGATAGAGTGAGAGAACGTTTATATTGTGCTCTCGAACGAGTCCGAGTCATGTAGCACTTGAAAGCTTTAACGGACAGGTGTGTACCACCTCGTTCAGGGAGCGAAAAACACCGTCGACGAAAATTGGTCATGGGCGCCGAAGCAAAGAATTGAAACTCGGCTCACTTGCTCGATCGGCGCGAGGCGAGGCGAATGGAGTCCAAGGAACATGAGGACGCGGCAGCGGATGCCTCGTCTCAAGGGGATCCCGATGCGGGCACAGACAATGCTCGGCTCGAGGGTCAGGAACTCGACGAGGACGACATCGACGACTTCGACGAAGACGATAACGAGGCCAAGAGAAAACAAGATAATGACGATGACGAAGACCGCAAACAGGGACAAGGCGAGGGCAAAAGAACTTCTGCGCAGGAATCGAACGCCTTCCTGGCAATTTCCGACCCAGAGAGAAGATATCTCGACGACAAAGCGACAGACCTTGTGCGCGATTGCAAATACCTAGCTCCTCGTACGGCGCCAACTCGTCTTATTGCCATTGCGCCAGCCATAGAAGCTCATATTTCCAAACGAGACGGGGCCTTTGGCGCGCAATCCAACGATCTTGACAAGAAACGCGAGTTTCTACGGCAGCAAGCCCTCGAAAAGGAACGACAATTCAAAACCAACGTCTCGCACCTGCGCACACGCATCGAGACGTTCCGCGAGAGGCTAGAGGAGGAGGTTGAGCGGCGAGATGACGAATACAACCATACCAAGACAAGTTTTGAGGCGACGCTTGAGCGAGCCCGCGTCCTGGTCGACGAAGAAATCGACGCCTCGGTCGCGGTCGTCGAAGAAGACTGGCTGCCACCACCCGAGCGGCGTCTCGACGCCTGGAAGGCCGACTTCGATCACTTTGTGCACGTAACGGTGCCCGAGACAATCGAAAACCAGAGCGGGCGCGTCACGCGACACTTGATCAAGGCGCAAGAAACCTTTGAAATTGATAACGCCAAGCTGCTCAAGCGTGAAAGTAAGATTGAGCAACGCTTCGAAAGTCATGTCGTCAACGCGGCTCGCAACATGTCCGAGGCGATCCGCAAGCGCAAGGACTGCTTTACACGCCTCGAGACCGACATGGAGGCTGCCGAAACGGAGGCGATTGCCTCGACAGATCGTCACGAGGAGCACTGCGATGCACGCATCGTAGAGGTGGAAGACTTACAGAGCGGACTCGCGGGGATTCGCTCCAAAGCCGATTCCCAGCTTCTCATTGCCATCGAGGAAGCGATGCTTCGTCTGCAGAATTCAGTTCTTACCAATTTTGGGTCACAACAGGAAGCTTCCCTCACAACAAACTAGAAGCGAGCAACGCAAATGTCTCTTTAGTTTTGTTTTTTTGGTTTCTTGCATTTAGGGTCGCTTACGAACAAAAGACTCTTGTGTCATTGCAATGCCGGTTTTCGATTTTTTTTTTCATAGTTAAAAATCTGAGTCATTGTCACACAAGAACAATCTTGATTCTGGTATTTGACGCCGTGCAGCACAAGACAAGCGAATGACGTTCTACGTTAAAAGCTCTCGCGAATGGCAAGCACCGTCTCTCTATGACAAAATGCGACAAAGAAAGATTGCAAGATTATCACAGTTACGCGTCTGCAAGACTGTACAGAAAATAGACCACGTCTCTACTCGAAGGGGGCATACGCAAAGGTCAGGTAGCCCGTGTGACCCTTTTGTCGATCAAAGGGAAGAATGACGCGATCTGCTGTGATAAATTCCTTCTCCTGCATGGGTCTCGCGCACTGATCAATGACTGCTGCAACCGACGTCTCAAGCGAAGAGGTTTGGAAGGGTCGCATGTCCTGGCGTTGCTTGCGCTCTGGCCGGGCTCGTTTGCGTTGAGCGGCAGCTGCTTTGTTGGCGTTTTCGTCCGCCTCCGCCTCGCCCTTTGCGCCATCGTCTGCCTCTGCGTTGGCGCCGCCCCGCGAACCTCCTGGACGACGCACAATGGCCTTTTCCTCCTCTGTTTGGAAGACAACTGGCACGGTGGTTTTGATCTTGGTGATGCGGAACTCGCGTGGGAGACACTCGAGCGTCATGATTGAGGAAAATCCAAGCTTGGCCATCTTGGCGGCCGTGCGCTGCACTTGCTCAATGCATGGCGAAAAGGTGCAGATGCGTCCAAAAGGACGAAGTACCTTGACCGCGTGCGGAAGCGCGAGCCAAGGCGCTGGCAAATCAAGAAATACAGCATCCGCTTTTGTGGACTCGACTTCGGCGCCGAATCCGTTCTCGTACACGTTGGCGTGCGTGCAGCAAACGACATTGTCCAGCTTTGCAGCCGCAAAATCAAGTTTGGCAGCATCAACGCGAGCCTTGTTGAACTCAAAGGTATGGACGCGGCCATGAGGGGCTACCGCACGGGCCAAAAAGTTTGTCAGACACCCAGATCCAGTACCAGACTCGACAACAACGCTACCGGGCTTGAGGTGGAGATGCGACACCACCATGGCGTTATCAAGAGGAAACATGATGGCGGTCCGGCGTGATACTGCATCGCACCACAGCTCGGGCGTCAGAGGCAAAAGGGTTGCGTAGCCACCGACCTGAACAAGAGCTCCCGATTCTCCGCGTGACGCTCGACCCGTCCGCGCACGTTTTCGCTGGTTCATGTTGTTGCGCATTGGCTGGACTCGTGACCCATAACGTTTGCCAACAAAGTGGTCGAGATCAAAGGTCCCGAGTCTGTGCTCAAAGGTTTCCCCGCGCTTGACTTTGACCTTGGTAATGCTCGTGTGATTCTCAAAGACAACCACGAGGTCACCGTCTTTGATGATGTCCTTGTCATCGCACGCAAAAGGCCCGCTCTCGCGCAGCACAGGCTCTTCCCTTGCCGGCGCCTCCAAGGTCATGCTCTTCTCCACGGGTGCCATGTTTCTGACCCTTTCGCTACCGTCGGTGTATCACTGGACAGTGGCCGGAAGGGCGTGCGCTACGCTCCGCTTTGCTATGCGCGCAGGTCTCCCGTCTTATGCGGGCGTGGCGTGGGGCCGAGCGCGTTTGGCGAGCAGTGACAGTCAGTTTCCCACGGCATGCCCTGACCACTGGCTGGTGAGAGGTGGGCTTTTATAATTTTTGGCGCTTCTTTTCTTTGTTAGCTTCTGGCAGTATACGCCTCAAACGAGGCAACTTGAGGAGCGCCAACAAACGGGCTCGCCAGACAATGAATGTGTGCATTGCATAGATGTGGAATGCAGATGCAAAGATAGTATTTCCCAAGAGTAGTAGTAGTGAGCCAAAGCGGTGCAAGTGTTGTGGTACGTATACATTATAAATTGATTATTTCCTTGTTCACTGTCAGATTACATGATCCGCGAGAAGATTCGTCACGGCAACGGTCGACCTTGGTTTGATATGCTTTGATAGACCTCGTGGCTCAGTAGTCAAAGTCGCGGTACTCGCCAAGAACGCGAGGCGCCACCAAAGTCCAAATGTAGAGAAGCATGGTGAGCCATTGGGTGGCAATCTTGACCCACATGGTGGCAAGGCCAATGGTACCGGTTTCGTTGCCATGAGCATTATCCGAGGCGCCCCAGTTGGTGAGAAGCATGCCCATGTACATGGAAGCGCCCATCAGAACAAGGTGGAAGATCCAGATGCGCTCCGTAGGAGCAGAATCGTCCATTTCGGCATGCTCGAGTCCGCCAGATTCCACGCGCGACTCAGCGCCACTCTCGCTCTCAACAGTGTAGAGAGGAGTAGCAGCCTCAGAGTTGCGCATGTTGTCCGAGCCGGAAACGAGACCTTCAATGGAATCAGACACGGAGAGCGTGGTCCACATGAGAGACACCGTGGCGATAATGATGCCAATGATGAGGTTGGCGAGGTGGTGCGAGCTGGTGTCATGACCCGGGGCGCAGACAGGGTCTGGGTGCGACGACAGCGAAGACCAGGCAAGGTAAGTGCTGTAGGCGCCGACAACCGCAGCCGGTAGAATGGCGCCTTCCTCGCCAACAATGCGGTCGCGAAAGAGAGTGAGTCCCGTGAAGACGATGATGCCAAGAAGAGTGATGGACGAAAACACAACGCCGGGCGCGCACTCTCCAAAAAAGGTAAAAAGCAGAGGAATCCCGACAAGCGAGACGAGGTAGAGCACAGCGGCCGAACCGAGAATGGCAAAAAGCCAGAAACGGTTCTCCTCGCCTGCTGCAGGAAAGGCCAGCTCGACCATGCGGTCGTTGATGTCGTAGCTAAAGTCGATAAGGATGAGAATCTGGAGCAGCAAGAAGCCCACCGAGCCGATGCGCGCGAGCCATGCGTAGCCCGAGTTGTCAAAGAACGAGTTCGAGACAAAAAAGGAAATGAGGAGGGCGAAAAAGAGACCAAAGAGCTTGAAAGCCCACCAGCCTCGCGTCGTGCGTCCGCCATCGAGAAAGGAGAGCACCGTCATGATCGCGAAAAACCCCGCCAGAACCGCGCTGATGCGGTACACGGCGGCGTCTCCCTTGCAGTAAATGTAATAGTCGGCGTCTTCGCGGAGCGTGTACCCGGCGAGGCTGGAGCCCGGCATGAGACTGTGCTTGTCGTCCTTGGACGAGCAATGAACTTGCCAGGCGCCCAGATCAAGTCCAAGATCATCGCCATTGTATCTAAAAAATAGCGCCAGCAACGTGGCGAGCCCGAGCAAAAGCACGTAAAAGATCTTGGCCGTGCGCAGGCTCAGCGACCCCGCTGCGTTCATGCAGCAGCTTGCGCAGGTCGTCGCGCAGACGACCGTGTTACAGGCGATGGACGCCAGCGACGCCGCCGTGCTCACGAGGCTGCCCATCTTCTCCGCTCCTTCTTTCCTTCCTCACGAACGGGCGGGCAAGCGAGCGAGCGAGCGAGCGAGCTAGTCGGCCGGCTGCGTTCCTACGAAGTACGCTCCAAACGCGGCAGCGACGCTAGACACGCACGCTCTGCGTGTTGATCGAGGTTGCCGCGGCTTCGAGACGGGTTTGCGGGCTCGGCTCCGTCGTTGGCAGACAGACGCGCCGCTCGCTCGATCGAGGGCGCACGAACGAGCCGTCGGCCGAGACTGACCGACCTGTCCAATCCAATTCGATCCGATCCGACCGAACGTGCTCCGGACGCGCGCGGGCAGGCGGGCGCGCGGGCGGAGGGAGGGAGGGAGGGCGGGTGGGCGGGCGGGAGCAGGCTCTGCGCGCGGGGTCGCGTGCGTTCTGAGGAGTGCGAGGCGCGCGAGGCCGGGAGACCAAAGGAAGAGTAACTCGGGTTTGCTTTTGTTTTCTTTGGATCAAGTTCAAATTCAAATTCAAACCGCATTCACAGGCACAGTCAAATCAAGTTCAAAAGCGCTGGGGCGGAACTCTTCCCGAAGATTCCCCGAGGGCTGAAATGCCCCCCTCCTTTCCGGCCGCTAGCAGTGGGTCCGGGAAAACAAAGCCTGGTCGGGCTTTCTAGACGATGGCACGAGCTGTTTTTCGTTTTCCCGAAGCGCGCTGAAGCCAAGCCTCCAACACCGCGGATGCCCCCACATAGAGTCCCAGGCGTGGGAAAGGAGAGTTACTTTTCTTCGACGACTTCCTGCGTTTTGCACCAGCATGCGCGAGCGCGAGCGCGAGCGCGAGCGCGAGGACGAAAGGCGGCGAAGATTTTTCCGCAAGAGAAGCCCGCCGTCCTGATGAGATGAACGGTTCGGGGCTTGAGCTTTCCCGGAATGTCCCTCCTTTCTTGCCCGTGGTGGGCGCAGAGGCAGACCAAGCTTTTTCTCCGGACCCACGCCATGCCACGCCAGTGTTTCTGCAAACGAGCCTGCCTCTGCATCACCTTAAACACTAGACCCAGCTTCAACATTCGCATTTTAGAGTGGTGCTCACCTTCTGGCTTGTTGGGCGGGCCAGAAGTCGCGAGCCTTCACTTCGCAGAAATATTCCTATCGCACGAGTCGCCTTTTTCATAAAATAGGCCTCGTCTCCAATAAGGCGAAACTCGGATCTTCATGCTTGCTTGGCTTGGCTTGGCTTGGCTTGGCTTGGCTTGGCTTGGCTTGGCTTGCATGCCGTTCAACCATTTGATATACAGTTGCTGGTTCTTCTGTGCGAAGAGAGATTCGCGACATATCCCAGTCCAGCAAAAACCATGATCACAGGTTACTACCGGCGCTCTTTCTAATAAGTTGCTCACATCTATCCGTATATCATTTTGATGACGCGTGTATACGCGGGTCGCGAGAGCGCTTCATGAAGTTATGCATGCAGCAAGATGCATGCACAAAGTTCATGATCCCAGGTCGAAGCACCTGGCGACTCGCCGTCTCGCATCCATCCCGAGACTCCTCATCGCAGCCCGAGCATCCCTGCAGGAAGCCAAGCAGACGGGGCCCGCATCGTTGCAGCGAAGAAAGTCCGCCTTCTCCTCGGCCAAAGAGGCCCCTTCGCGCGGCACCTTCCGCAGCGCGGCGGCACGCTCCGCTCCGGAACGCTGTGTCTTTTGTTGTTGTTGTTGTTGTTATTGTTGTCGTTGTTCACTTCTACCTGGCTACTGCTGGCAGCGAGCGGCGCGTCCCGGCAGGCAAACTTCTAGAAGCCCGACTTTGCGCGGCGCTCTGCGCACTTGCGCGCGCGCATTCCCGACTTGCGGGGCGCGGCGCAAGTGGCGGAAAAGCGCCGGCCCGGGGCTGCTGACTTCACTATGGCGGGCGCGGCGCAAGTGGGGCGCGGCGGCGGCGCAAGTGCAGAATCCGCGCGCGCAAGTCGAGTATAGCCGCGGAAAAGGCGGCGCGGCGCGGAGGCGGCGGCGGCGCGAAGGAGTGGCTGCAGAGCGAGCAGAGCTCCAGCGTCGCGGACTTGGGCGAGCGCAGCGGCAGGCAGAGCGGCAGGCAGACGCAGCACGATGGCGGACAAGGCGAAGGAGACGATGGAGAAGATGCGCAACATGAAGATGCCGCAGGGCGGCGGCGGCGGCGGCCTCGCCAGGGGCGCCGCGGCGCTCATCTTTGGCGGCGGCGCGCTCGCCTTTCTCGGCTACAGCTCGCTGTAAGTGGCGCAGACGCGCGCGGGCGCGGCGAAGGGGACGGGGCGGGGCAGGGCGGGGACGCGGGGAGGGAGAGCGCGGCCCGCGGCGGGGCGGAGAGGGGAGCTCGCAGAGACGAGCGCGCAAAACGCAGGCGAAAAAGGCGGCCACCGACCGCGAGGCAGAGCGCGGAAAGATGGATACTCGCCCGCCGAGCGCGCACTCTCTCCCTCCATTTCTCCGGGCGGGAAGGGCAGAGCCATGGCCGCAGCGCGCACGGTCAATGGAGAGACACTGTGACGAGAAGGGACTGGTCGACTAACGTAATGACTTGCAAAACGCGTGCTTTCGTCACTCCCGTGACTTTGGAATAACCCAAACCTCTTCTTCTCCGGCACGATTATTGCTATTATGACAACTTCACAGGTTCGATGTGCCCTCGGGTCACAAGGCCGTCATGTTCAATCGCATCACCGGTCTGCGAGAGCAGACGTACGGTGAAGGTATTCACGCCCGGATCCCATGGTTCGAGTACCCGACCGTGTACGACGTGCGCACCCGGCCCCGGAACATTTCGTCGCTCACCGGCTCGCGCGATCTGCAGATGGTTAACATTGCGATCCGTGTGCTGCACCGCCCCGACAGCAGCCACCTGTCGGCCATCCACCGCCAGCTCGGCACCGACTACGATGAGCGTGTTCTTCCCTCGATTGTCAACGAGGTCTGCAAACAGGTTGTCGCCCAGTTTAACGCGTCCCAGCTCATTACCCAGCGTGAGCAGGTCTCGCAGCTGATCCGAAGGAACCTTATGGTCCGTGCCCAGCACTTTAACATCCTCCTCGAGGATGTCTCCATCACGGAGCTCAAGTTCGGCCGCGAGTACTCTAGCGCCGTCGAGCGCAAGCAAGTTGCCCA
This sequence comes from Aurantiochytrium sp. KH105, assembly GCA_003116975.1. Classification (NCBI taxonomy): domain Eukaryota; class Bigyra; order Thraustochytrida; family Thraustochytriidae; genus Aurantiochytrium; species Aurantiochytrium sp. KH105. Next base: position 920,011 of record BGKB01000044.1, read on the forward strand.
GCAGGAGGCTGAGCGTGCTCGCTTCCTCGTCGACAAGGCCCTCCAGGACAAGCGCTCCATTGTTATCCGCGCCCAAGGTGAGGCCAAGTCTGCCGAGCTCGTCGGTAAGGCGATCCAGGACAACCCCGGTTTCATTGAGCTGCGCCGCATCGAGGCCGCCAAGGAGGTCTCCGACACGCTCTCGCGCTCCGCGAACCGCGCTTTCCTCAGTGCCGAGAACCTTATGCTTGGCCTTGTCGCGCCTTCGCAGAGCGCTGCCGACATTGCCAAGAAGAAGTAAGGATAAAAAGCAAACTCTCACCTGGCAACACAGATACTATCCCGGGTACGGCCCGGCGCAACACTAGCCGTATGATGCATTTGCTTTTACTTATTCTACTCGTGCCCTTGGCTTGTTGAAGAGCAATCGTGCATTCATATCTCCCCTCGATCATTCTTTTTTTCTTCTTTCTTTACAAATCATGCATCTGCCTCATCTGGCTTCATGTTTACTTTGCTTTTTTTTTTTTTCCTACCTTGTTAGCATTCATGTAAGGGGATGAAACGCAAGATCTCACTTCGTAGTACAGATACTATCCCGGATGTATGGCCCAGCTCAACACTTGATATATAACGCATTTGCTTGTACTGATTCGACTCGTGTCTTTGGCTGGGTGAAGAGTAGTCGTGCCTTGATTTTTTCTCCCCCATGACCCGCCCTTTCTTTCTTTCCTTTCCTTTCATTGTTTTTGTCTTTTCTTTTCTTTTCTTCTTTCTCATATGCCGCTTTGTCCTTGTCTTCGCTATTTTTGGCAACTTTATACAGTAAGTCATGCTGTGAAAAAAGCTGAGAAAGAGCGCGAGCAGACCTTGCACTCAGTTTGAACTCATGTCAACTTTCGCAAATGTGGTGCCAGTATTTGACTCCTCTCCCAGTCGACGAAAACCTGGAGCAGTCGCCATTTTCCTTCGTAGCTTACGACGAGGGCACTCGGGCTGACTTGGTCTTTCTATCTTCGCACACGATGTTCACACCCACCACCACAGATGATTGCTGCGAGTTATCCGTTGCGGACGCGTGGCGCCGCTGCCATCCGAAATTGCGTTGCGCATGTGAGAACAGCACAGCGCTGGCGCGGCTTTTCCTGTACAGCTCTACGTCCATCTTTGGAGGCGCGGGAGGCTGTGCGGTCTCACGGGCTAGGCGCCTCTTCCTCACGCAAGTCCCGTCGCATCGCCTGGCGCGGATGCATAGGTGTACTGTTCCACTGGAGAGCAAGTGACAGCTTTTTAAGTTCGCCCGTCCGTCTGCGGGTTCTGAGGAGTAAATCGAAGCACTCAACTCAACAAGCGCGAGCGAGCAAAGCTCTGCATCGTACAGCGGCTTCGCGCTGCAGTGCGTAAGCGTCGCAGTTTAGCTTGCAGCGAAGCGGATCAGTGACTGCGACGGCGACGGCAACACCTTGCGCAAGGTGGCCCAGCCATGAGTGCCGCAACGCTGACGCGCGAAGTGCTTTTTGAGCGCGTCTTGCAAGAGGCCAAAGGTGGCACCAAGGGTACTGCGACGGCACGCCGCGCAAAGGCGCTCATGCTCCAAGGCGTAACCATTGGCAAGCTCGAGCTCGTTTGGCAACGTATCGGTGCCAGCATTGCAGACGCCCTGCGTCTCGATAAAAGTGTCCACATTCCGCAAATCGGACGCTTTGGACCCAACAAAGCAGACAACAACCGGCCATGCTTTGTTCTGGCTGAAAGCTTTGCTCGTGCGCATGACTTGGACGCAAGCCTTCGCAAACCAGTGCAATTCGGAGTCCTCGCCGACCTAAACATCTCCAAGCTCTGCATTGAGACGCGACTACCCAAAGATGAGGTTCGCGCCATTGTCACGACTCTCTTTTCTTGCCTCGGTCAGGCGCTCGAGGATCGAGCGCAAGCTGTCCATGCAGAGCTCACTGGGGTTGGCGTCTTCCATGGAGATCACGGACGATTGCAATTCTCCTTTGGCACGTCGCCCGCCACTGCCAGACGCTTGCGATCGCGCCGTAGCGCGCGGCTTGACGGCAGCATCCAAGAGGACGATGACGCACGTTCCGTGGCCTCCTTCCAACGCGAAGCTCCGGCATCGGCGCGAAGTCTCTGCCTTACAGGCCGCAGCGGTCTCGAGCAAGAGAGCGGCCAGGACGACGAAGGCAGCAGAGCGACCGAGGACAAGAGCATTTCCGTGCCAAGACTTGACCTCTTGACACGCCCCAGTGCAAGATTGTACACCATTGCCGACGAGGAAAAAGGTCAAGACGCGCTTGACATAGCCGCTGCCGAGACATTCTTTCCCATCGGCCACGGAGACGAAGACGAAGGTGACGGCGACGACCATTCCGAGCTGTACGCGCCGTCCATCGATACCTGGGAGTCTTCCACAGATGCCTCGGGCCCCATTGTGTACCCAACCTTTTATCATCGCGAGCGGCGCTCGGACCCGTTGCACACCTCCGTGGAGGAGCGGCAGCAGCGACGCGCGCAAAAGATGATGACCATCACGCACGCAGAATTTAAACGCATCACCGAAGAGCTCAAAGACGAGTTGGCGAAATGCGAGCAGCAGGACCTTGACATTGCCCGTCGCAACGAAATGAGCGAGATGGCATATCGCGACAAGCTCGTGCAAATGAAGCGCGAGCAGCTCGATCTAAATGAATTCCTCATCAAGCAGGCCCAGGAGCGCCGCGACCGAGATCGTGCCGAAAGAGTTGACTTGCTCGGTTCTGGGAAAATCATTGCGGAAGAAGGACCCAGAGCTTTTCCCGTGGAAGGCGAACCAGACTACGAGGGCGCCGCGCGCACCAAGCAGCTTCTCAAGAATGCGCTCAGAGCGCAGATTCGGGACAAGACCCGGCGTCAGCGTGAGGAACGGGCGCACAACGTTGCCGAGGAGCGTCTTCTCATTGACAGTAATATTAAGCTTCTCCGGAATGAGCGCGTCAAGGAGTCCAAGCGGCGCACTCGCAAGCGTCGCGACCTTCAAGAGCACTGGCGAAGGCAGAATGAGATTGCTGGCATGCAGCGCATGCTGACAGAGGCCAAGAACGGCAAGATCATCGCGCACACGCAGAGCGAGGCTGGTCTCCTCACTGTGCGGAGCGTCACGGGCAGTGCGCGAAACTCGGTGTCATCGCTCGACCTCGTCTAATAAATAACAACAGATGAAGAAGATGAAAAGGCCGGGGGGGGGGGGGGGGGGGGGAGAGGAAAAAACGCGACCAGTAGAGCACCCGCGCGAGCGGGAACTTCAAGAGAAAACATGAACGAATGATCAAACAAACGAACGAATGAACGAATGAATGAAGAAATAAGCGCAAACGCAGTCAGATGAAATTAGCAAAAGCTTTACTTGAGCTTCTTCTTGACGCGAAGCTGCGAGGTGCGACCGCACTTCTTCTTGCGGCAGTTGGTGGCGCGGGGCGGGAGTCGTGCGTAGCACTTGCGGCAGACCTGCTTCTCGCAGTTGTACTTCTTGGCAAGGGCGGCGAGCGTGGGCTCAATGACACCACCACGAAGGCGGAGGACCAGGTGGAGGGTGGACTCCTTCTGGATGTTGTAGTCGCTGAGCGTGCGGCCGTCCTCGAGCTGCTTGCCGGCGAAGATGAGGCGCTGCTGATCAGGGGGAATACCCTCCTTGTCCTGGATCTTCTGCTTCACGTTCTCGATGGTGTCCGAGGGCTCGACATCGAGGGTGATAGTCTTACCCGTGAGGGTCTTTACAAAGATCTGTGTACTCCATCGCAACCACGCGCGAGTCCGTCAGTCTACCGTCCTCTGCATCCATCCCTCCCTCCCTTCTCCCCCTCCTCATCCGCTCGCTCCCCTGCCCGCCCCGTGTCTCTTTCTCCGCGGCCTCGTCGTCCCCGTCGCCGTCCTTCGGGTGGTGGGCGACGACCGGGGCGGCCCCGCCCCATCCATGCCCGCGTTTCCGAGCTCTGCCGCGCGGCCGCGACTCGGCGCGCGCCGTGCCGCGGCCGCGCGGGAGCCCTCCCGCGCGGCCCGCCGCCGCCGCCGCCGCCGCTGCCGCCGCCCTCCGCGCGCACGTACCTGCATCGTGCTCGCGTGCGTGCGTGCGTGGCGCTGCCTCGCTCGCTCGCTCTCTCTCCAAGGGGTCTGTCTCTCTCTCCCTCGCGCCCGCCGCCGCCCGCTCCCCGCGTTCCCCTGCCGCGCCTCCTCTCCTTTCGCGCCCCGCGTCGCGCCCCTCCGCGCCGGCAGGGCCCCCCTCCTCGCCGCGCCTGCTTGCCGCCGGCCCGCCCCTGCTCTGCGCGATAGGGGCGCCGCCCCCCCTGCTGCGCCCGCGTGCCTGGCGGCCCTTGGAGCACAGGGGAGAACGCTACCCTAACCCTGGGCGCGGGTTCCGTGGCGGTGCCGCGGTGGTGCGGGGGGGGGAGTGCGCGGGGAGGGGTGCGCGGGGAGGGGGTGTGCGCCGGAAGGGCGGGCTAACCGTGGCGAGGACAGACGCGGAGCGCGGCGAGGTGGAGGTGGAGGTGGAGGTGGAGGTCGAGGTCGGGCGCGGCCGCGGGAGAAGGAGAGAGGGGACGGGGGAGGGAGATGGCGTCGGAAGAAATGGCGGAGAAGATGGGCCAGCCGGAGGCCTTGTCCGAGGAGGAAGGCTCTGAGGCTGGGAAGACCGAGATGAACGATGCGGATGCTGCGAATGCCGCTGCAACTGGCGAGAACACGACGGGCCTCGTTGACGTCCTGCAAGCGAGCGTCAAGTCGCTCGAAGCGTCCGTGGGCACGGCATTTGCGCGAATGGGCCACTCGCTGCAACAAAGCGTGTCGATGATGGAAAGCATGAACGGTATGATGGAAGAATATGTCACGCGCGGAATCACGATTCATCTTGATCTTATCTCAACGGAAGATACCGAGGCTGAAGATGATCCACATGCGGACGCGATGCAGGTCAAGATCCAGGTCAAGAATCGTACACGTATTCCTCTTGCTGAGATCAAGGTGCTTGTTAAAGCTGATGCAACAGAGGTAGCCGAGGAAGCCATTACGGCGATTCATCCTGGAGAAGCCTGGGATGGCGTAATTTCCGTTCCGCTTCTTCTCCGCGTCGGTGCTTCGCTCGAGGTCTCTGTGACATTTCCGAGCCCTGGCACCGGAAAGCTCTTGTCTTCGTCCAAAACGATGATTGTCAAGACACGCCACATTACCAAGTTTATCCATGCACCCGATGCGAAGGAAGGCGGGAACGATGATATTGAAAAAGAGATTGTACTCAAAGAGGTCCCTGCGACGCGTGTGCGTGAGGCTCTTGGCGTCGGACCCATGGATGGTCTCGTCACCAACGCTGGCACATATCAATCAAGCCTCATTCATGTTCGGCTCAAGATGACGCCAGACCAGCAGCGTGAAGGCAAATTGTCGGTCCATATTCGTCACCTCGATGACCCTGCATCCGGTGCGACGGCCGCAGCCTTTGCACGTGAGCTGTCCACTGAGCTGCCTTCGACGTGAGTGACAAGTGTTGACCGTCTAAAAGTGTATATAAAGAGGAAATGCATCTGAATCGAATTGTTATGGCTAGAACATCTGTATTTTCCACCAAAGTAACTCTCCACGATAATGCGCAGGGTCGTGAATCTTGCAAGCAAAAGAATGATCAAATTTCGCAAATTTCTGTCTGCTCCCCACTCTTCTCTGCCTCCCTCTCTTTCCAAAAGTAGAACAAACAACAAGTAGTGAAATTGACTGACATGTGACTGACTGACTGACTTGACCGCCTTCTATTGCAAAAGAATTGGCTGAGCTGAGCAAGACTAGCGCACTGAGCGTTCCTTTTTGTTGGACAAAGTGCGCATAAACCAAAAAGCACAAAGTCTCGAGCGACGCTGTATGCCGAGGGCGAGGTGCTTTCCACCGCAAAGCTTTCTGAGACCTATTGTTCTATACAAAAGACAGTGGTCCGCGTACGGAAAGCATGCGCTTGCTAGCACATGAAAAAAAAAGAGGAGGCGGGGGGGGGGGAGGGGGAGAGATCCATCACCTTCTCCTTTTTCTCTGCATTGCAATACCAAATGCATTGCCAAATGCAACGTAGCGCGCTGCTTACTTGAGACTGGCCATGACCTTGGCAAGCTTCTCCTCAAAGATCTCGGCCGTGCGCTCTGGGTTGCGAAGCTTGTCAATGCCAAAGAGACCAATGCGGAACGTCTTGAGGCCCTCCGGCTCGTCGCACTTGAATGGCACACCACCGGCAATCTGAAGACCAACCTCCTTGAACTTGGGCACCATAGCATCGGACTCAGCATAGCTCACGACAACGGTGGGCGCCTCAAAGCCCTCGGCCGCCACCGAGGGCAGACCGTGCTTCTTCATGGACTCGCGCACGAGCGAGCCGATCTTGCGCGCATTCTCAGCGGCCTTCTCGAAGCCGAGCGTATCGCGCAACTCCACCATGACAGAACGCATCGCCATGAGCGCGTCCGTGGGAAGCGTCGTGTAGTACATGAAGCCGCCGTCCTCGTACTTGTCCATGACCGTGAGCCACTTGCCAAGATTCACGCTAAAGCTCGTGCTCGAGGTCTTGTCCGAGATCTGGCGAGCCTTGTCGTTAAGCATGACAATGCCACAGCAGGCCGGGCCAGACCAGCCCTTTTGCGGCGCCGTGACCAGGACGTCCACGCCCAGATCCTCCATGTTGGCCCACAGCGTGCCGGCGGCCACAGCGTCGAGCACAAAGATGGCCCCCACCTCGTGCGCCGCGGCGGTCACCTTCTTGAGGTAGTCGTCCGGCAGGATGATGCCGGTCGAGGTCTCGACATGCGGGGCAAAGACCACCTCGGGCTTTTCCCGCTTGATGGTCTCGATGACCTCATCCACCGGCACGGGCTCCATCGGGGGCTGCATCGAGTCGTTCTTGACGCGCGCCTTGAGCACGGTCTCGGACTTGGGGATCTTGCACGTGGCAAAGATATCGCTCCAGCGAAAGCTAAAGAATCCCTCGCGCAGCACCATCACGTTCTTATCCGTGGCGAACTGGCGGGCTACGGCTTCCATCGCGTACGTGCCGGAGCCCGGGATGATGGCCGTGTGCTGCGCGTGGTACACGCTCTTGAGGATGGACGAGATGTCGCGCATGCACTCCTGAAAGGGCGCGCTCATCAAGTTGATGGCGCGGTCCGTGTACACCACCGAGTACTCGAGGAGCTCGCCCGTGTTCTTCTGGATGAACGGGCACGCATTCTTGGTGTCCACCACCTCGTTCTTGCTCGACTTGGGGCCCATGGTTCTTCTTTCCTCCGTCCTCTGCTGGCTTACAAGCTTGCTCGCCTCTTTCCGCCGCTGCTGCGAGTGCAACGTCGACGTCGAGTTCGTGCGTGCCTGAGACCCGGCGGCCGCGGCAAGAAGGAAAGCGGATGAACGATCGCTCGACCGGCGGCAGGTGACGACGGGCGCTTCTTCGTACAAGGCGGTGCAGTGCAGCGCAACGTAGCGTAGCGTAGCGTTCGGAGTATGCCTGCATTGCAAGCGCGTCTTGCAAGCAGGGCTCCAAGCCAGGATACGGCTTCAAGCCGCACCGGACCCGGCGGCCCGCGCACTTGATAACTGCGCGCCTCGTCCTGGTCCCGTGCGACCCTCGTGGCTACCGTGGCTTACTCCTTACATACGGCGACTGAAAACTGCCGCCCGGAAAGGCAGAGACTCGCGGCCAGACGGCGCGCGACGCGACGGTCGCGACTCCAGGGCAGGGCAGCGAGCGGGGACCGGGCCTCGGCAGCGGCAGCAGCTGCGTCTGCAGCTGTTCTCGGCGATGACCGCGACGGAGACGTCGCTGTCGCAGCTCGGCTCGGTCAGAAGGGCCAACGAGATCGTCGGAAACCCAGAATGCGCCTTGCAATGATTGACAATGTGGAAGATGAAGGTGTGCGACGGGAATGAAGTGTTTGGGAACGCGGGAACTCTGCTCTCAAGTGGCGAAAGAAGCGCGGCGGCGGCAGCGGCAAAAAGACCTAGGAAGGGGAGATGGACGAGGGCGGAGAGAATGGTCACGGCGGTGGCGGCAACAGCGGCGGCGAACCCGGACGCACGGGCCATCTGCTGCTTCGAAGCGAAGCCTTTCAACGCAACGGGACGCTTAAAGTCAAGACGCAAAGGGTGTTCTGCGTCGTCGACAAAGACGAGCTCTGGTGCGTCAAGGCAGAAGCGCTCGAGGCGCAAATTGCTCTCGGACCGTTGCACGAGCGAGCGCGACAGCTACCTACCATACTTCGCATTCGTCTCGAGGAATGCGTACGTGTTGAACTTGTGACACCTTCGATCGAGGAAAGCGTGGAAAAGATGCGCCTCCGCAAACGCAATGACAAGCCTCTGGCATTCCGGCTGATACGTTTTCGTCACGGGCCTCGAGCAGCTCCCAAGTTTCCTCCACCTGCATATTCCTCCCGTCCGAATGAGGATGCCTTTGAGCTTGCCGCCGACGCTGGTGGAAGCGTTCGTGGTTGGATCAACTTTTTGCAAAAGGCGAGATGGACGTGTGGCTCGATGCTCTCAAGCAGTTTAGGCTATTTCCAAGAGCAGGAAGCAGCAGCAGTCAAACGTGTCGCGATCCGTATCTATCTCATGGAAAACTTGCAATTCGCAGCTCCTGAGACCGCCTTTGTCGTTCACGCAGATCTTTCCTCTTGCTGCGGCGACGATTTGGCCGAATTTCTCCTCATGAAGCTGGGTCTTCCTCCAGGCGATACCCACTTTGTCGCCCGGGCGACTTCGCTCGCGCCTCGCACGGCTTTGTCGCATGCCCAAATGCACGCGCCCTTGGCCAGATGGCTGCAACAGCAGGATCGCATCGAAATTGAAGCCTGTCATGCCAGACATGCCCGCTCCGGGTCAGCGGGATACGCTCGCGTCTCTGCAGTACTTCGGGACGCTCCTCGACCAAAACACTGATTGTGATACATTCCCTTTCACCCAAGAAGCAAGAGGGGAAAGAATGAGGCCAAATGCAGATAGCCTCACCTCCGAAAAAAATCCAGAAACACAAAAAACCAAGAGAAGAGCAAAGATTACAATTGTCTATTACTACTACTACGACTAAGCACTGCTCGGTGCAAAAAAAGAATTTCTGCGCATAAAACGACCTACCATGGATGGTTTTCGTGGCGGAGCAGCAGCAGATTTTGCATCGCGGACAAGCACGACCGGTTCCATATCGTCAAGAGACGAGGGTGTTGTATCAAACTCTACCGCCACCATCGAGGAACTAGGAGCTTGCTTGATGCCAAGCTCTCTACGGAGACCAGCAGCAATGTCCTTGGCCAGCGCTTTTTTCGTGAGATGATGGGCATCGCGCGAGCAAAAGGATGCAATAAATGCCGAGCTCTTACGCAAGGTATCGTCCGAGCGTTTCGAAGCCGCTCTGCCCTTGCCCGTCGGCACGAGTGCGCTTTCCAGCAAACGAAAGCCTCGGCAGAGTTCGGAGGCGCGGACGAAATTTGCGCGCTCCTTTTTCGAAAAGAGCATGTCACGCAAGGTCTCCTCGTCGGACGCGTCTCCGTGCAGACCCATGGCTTTAAAGAGAGCGGCCATGGCCTGAATGATTTCGAGGTCGACTGGCCGCCCGTCGGCGTCGACTTCTAGACCAAGCGACTCGGGCCGAAAGCCAAAGGCGCCTTGTTTGAAAGGGTCCTCGAGCGATAGATCCATCGAAAGTGCGGGACCCTTGGATGCCTTGGAAGGCGCGTACTTGATTTGGAGCCCAGAAGCGAGAATGTCCAGGCAGCCATCGACATCAAGGGCATATGAGGTCCCAAACGAAGAGTTCTTGCGCGAGAATCCACTGTTGCGCCGTTGCAAGACGCTATGCGCAGATCCTTGTCGCTCAAGGCGAGCCCCATGTGGCGAAGTTACGGAGAATGTCCGTTTCATGGAGCGGTGCGAGGCTTTTACTGAAGATGAAAGACTGTGTGGTGTTGAAGCCCGCGGCATATGGAACGAAGAAATCGCCTTGGGTCCACGCGGAGACGCTCGAACGAGAGAGGGCACTGCAGAAATGCGTACAAGGCCAATGTCGCGGTCGCTATCGGTAGAGAAAGAGCCCGTGTCATCTTCAGAATTCGAGTCTGAATCAATATGAAGAGCATCAATGTCTGCCCACGTTTCCTGTACAGGAGGCGTCAAGCCCTCCCACAGGGCGGCAGAGCTGCCGTCGAGGGCGGCCAGCGTCCAGGCCGCAGCACGGGCCCGATATCCAAACCAGCGCGCCTCTCTGCGATCTGCATACATGATGGAAGCGACATCGTCGGCATCTGTACTTGCGCGTCGTCGTGCGGCTTGCACAGGAGGTGCAAAAAAGGTAAAGGCAGTGACAAAGCGAGCAAGCTCGAAGCAAGCCTCCCAAGCAGCCTCGCTCTCGGTGCGCCAGAACCCAGAGTTTTGCACCTGGCGCACAACACTGAGCGTGACTTGGCGCACAATCTTGCGAGCATCCTGATCCCATTTGACGAGTTGCATCATTTGATTTGCGAAAGCGTACAGCTGTTTGCCCAAGCTTTGGTGTTTTCGCGATAACGTTTGCGCGAACGCGCACGAGACGAGATTGAGAGCGAACGTGACGACCTCTTTTTCTGCTTCTGTTGGAGTCGCGGCTGTGTCGACGTCATCACGGTGTTTCGTGGCGCCAGATGAGAGTTGCGGAGGGTCCGGGACGCGACTTGTAGTGGTGAGAACGAAAATGATAAAAGAGTGCCACTGCCGCGTGGCTATCAGAGCATCGAGATTGCGCGGCGTCTGGAGCATGAGGAGATTGAGGTTCTTGAAATACATGGCGCGCTCCGCAGAGGCTTCATGCAGGAGCGCAATGCCCGCAAGAAGGGGAGGCAATAAATAAGGCGAGGTGATGTGGGCACCGAAGGGCTCCGCCGCAGCTTTTGCAATTGGGCTGAGATCGTCCGCCGAGACAAAGTATTCCGGAGTTGGAGCTTGAATTTGATCCAAGATAATTTCCCAGATCGCCTGCACGTCCGAAGGCGCCACCCAGGCGGAAGGGCCCACGCCGCTGGCGTCGAGCGTCTTACTTGTCAGAGCAATGAGCGATGCGAGAGCAAAGCTGCAAAATGCCATCTCCAGCGAACGAGCTTCGAGATCCCGAAGATTGATGGCTCCAGCGGCTGTTGCATCTTCTCCAGGATCCGTGTCTTTGGTCTCGGTGGTTGATGGCGAGCTTACATTTGCGGCCGCGCTGGCGGCGCTGCTCAAACTTCGTGCCACGAGTCGCATGGATTTTCGTTTGCTGTCGTCTTCAAGCCACGATCGGGCCGCGGCGGCCTTCCAACGGGGCTCGGAGAGTATGTCGACAGAGCCTGCGACGCAGTCTTTGTAGACATTCAAGGCGCGCCAGAGCGTCTTGAAAGCCCAGTGCCTGACGACGGGCGAGAGATCACTGAGGAGATCTACGAGCATGTCGAGCAGAATATTCGCCTCGTTGCAACTCAGACCCGAGACGAAGTCTGGGCCGGCATGCGCGTCAAAGAGTACGAGTGCGATAAAATACATGGCGTCTTCGGGTGATTTGGGTCCCGTGCGGCGCTTACCAAAGACATAATGGACGAGATGATCGCACGGGCACTCGCCCGGGTCAGCGCTGTCGGGCGAGAGTCGCGTCGGATTTGACAAAAAGAGCTCCCATAAGCCTTGGCACGAGCCGAGGCGCGACCAGTCCTTGTCGAGCCATTCCTCCCAGCAAGTGGCCATGGCGCGCGTCGACGCTGATCAGTCGTTTGTGCCAATGCCTCTACTCTACTCGATAATCTGTCGCGTCGTACGATGGATGTCTGAGACGCTTTGGAGCGAAGTGAAGACCAGCTGTTTGGTTGAGTTGTCTGCCAGAAGAGCAATATCTATGACGAAAGGAAGGAAACAGAACCAACCAGCCCTGCGGCTGATTCGGGGGTGGCCAAGCCGGTCGGCCGGCCGGCAGGCCCGCCAGCAGCTTTTGACTTGGCCACCGACGACGGTCCGCCTGCTGGTTAACCCACCCACCCACCCGTCCACCTATTTAGAGTAAAAAACCACCTAAGTCCGTGAATTAGCTCGTCCGCTCGCTCCCTAGAGCGGTCGTTCTCGTATTGGTTCGCCTCGGACAGGGTCCTGCCTGCGTTCGCCTCGCGCGCCTTGGCCTCGCGCGGCTGCCAGCTTCAAGTTTGCCAAAGAAAGTCTCGCCCGGCGCCGCGCTCGCGGCGAAAGACTCCGTCCCACCAATGCGCGCGCTCCAGCTCCACGTCCGCGCCCGCGGCCGCGTTGCCGCCCCGGGCCAGGCCAGGGCGAGCGCGTGAGCGATCGAACGAGCGATCGAGCGATCGAACGATCGAACGAATGAATGAATGAATGAATGAATGTACGCGCGCCGCGGCCTCGCCGTCGGCTGCGCCCGCCGAATTGGACTCTCGCCCTCGCTCGCCACGCGCGCGCGCATCGGGACTCGCTAGCTAGCTAGGGCCCACTAGTGCTAACGCTAGGAGGGGGCTGCACACGCTCACGCCTAGCTGCGCAACCCACTTTGCGAGGAGGGTGTGTACCGGCGGGGCGGGTGCAGGCGGCACGGGGGCCTCGGCGCGCGGCGGCTGTGGCGCGAGATGAGCGGCGTGGGCGCGCGAGCGAGCGGGCGGCTGCGGGCAAGAGCAGAACTGGCCGTCGTGCGGCAAGGCAGGCTGGCTCGTGGTGTGGCGGGGGGGGAACAGGAGCTCAGCCAGCTGACGTGCGCGGTGAGCGAATGGTTTTTACACAAAAAAATTGTAGTCCGAAGGCGACCGAAGGTGATAATGATCCGAGCTCACATTCATCACGATTGCCACCTCGACCTGCCTGTAGCAGCAAGCGACAGCGACTAGGCCTACTGCGAAAGCCGGTCCTGCTTGCCACCGTGCCGGACCAGACAGGCACTAGCAGCCCGAGTAAAACAAAGTCCCGTGCCCAGCGAGCCGTGGCCGTGCACGAGCAAGCCAGGGCCTCACTGCTGCCGGTGTCGTGGCACCTCCGAACAGAAATAGGCAAGCGCGCGAGCACGCGCCTCCGCACCGCGTCGGCGCTCACCCTTCACAGGTCGTCCATCGCCCCGTCACCCGCCTCCTTCCTTGGCTCCTCAAGGTGCTGGAACTGCGCGATTGGCGGTGCCCAACAGCCACCCATTGATTGCCCTTGCCATTGCCGTCCCCATTGCCAATGCCAGTCATCCCAACTTGGTTGACCAGCTGTGTGCAGGACTGGCAGGCCTGGTAGGCCTTATCGTAGCAAAGGCGTAGCGCATTGCATTGCACTGCAGTGCAGTGCACTGATCTGCAATGCATTGCATTTCACTCCACTTTTGGCTGCAAATGTCAGTGTGTTGCACAGCGCCGCATCGCAGTGCACTGCGCATTGCACATTGACAGTGATTGCCCTGCACCCGCACAGCACTCTGCCGCCGCTCTGCGCTGCACCCAATGCGGGGCTCGTGCCTGGCGGCGTGTGCTAGCCCACCAACTAACTATACTACCCAACTAACAGCCAGCTGCCGGCGCTAGCTAATGTATATACTATAGCTGGCAGGGCCTGGCTGCCGGCCTGGCAGGCAGGCGGTGACGCTACATCCATCGCAGTCCGAGCAGAGCGGGAGGGAAAACAAACGCCGATTGCCAGGAGCAGCAGCAGGCAGACCGCCATTCATCCAGGCGCGCGCGCGGGGACCGAGCGAGAGCTTGAGCGCGAGAAACCTGCCCGTGCAGCCGCGACCGAGAGCAAGCAAGCAGGCAAGCACGCAAGTGAGCGAAGCGAGCGAGCAAGCAAAAGGCAACCATGGGCGGCGGCAGGAACACGATGATTGATATCGCCTCCGGCACGGCCGGAGGCATCGCCCAGGTGGTGGCCGGACACCCTCTGGACACCATCAAGGTCCGCTTGCAGACGCAGAAACCGGGCCCCGATGGCAAGATGCCCTTTGCCGGCATGGCAGACTGCGCCAAGAAGACCTTTTCCAAGGAGGGCGTCAGCGGCCTCTACAAGGGCGCCGCATCGCCCCTGCTGGGCGCCATGGCCCACAACGCCGGTGTCTTCTTCTCGTACGGTCAGGCCAAGGCCCTCACCGGCGCAAACGAGGTGGGCGCGGACTTGTACAAGTACTGGCTTGCGGGCGCCATCGCCGCCATCCCCATCACCATCGTCGAGACCCCCGTGGATCTCCTCAAGATCAAGCTCCAGGCCCAGGTCGGCGAGGGCGAGTACGAGGGCGTCTTTGATGCCGCCCGCAAGCTCTCCAAGGCACACGGCGTCGGTGGCCTCTACCAGGGCGTCGGCGCGACCCTTTTGCGCAACGTGCCTTGCTTTGGTCTCTACTTTTTCGGCTCCGAGTTTGGCTTCCGTCTGGTGAACACGCCTGGCGAGCCCGCATCGCCGCAGCAGGTCTTCCTCGGCGGCCTTGTCGGCGGCGCCTGCGCCGGTGGCATGTTCTGGGGTCTTCTCTACCCTCTCGAGACCATCAAGACGCGCATGCAGAGCGACCACATTGTCAAGGAGAAGCGTCTCTACAAGAGCGTCCTCGATTGTGCTTCCAAGACCTACGCCGAGGGCGGTGTCCAGGCCTTCTTCAAGGGCTACATTCCCTCGCTCACGCGTGCTGTGCCTGTCAACGCTGCCATCTTCTGCGCCGTCTTTCAGGTCAAGGACGCCATGTACAAGAAGTGGGCCTAAACGTGACCATGTGGCGGCGCTTCCCGTCTCTGCGTCGTCGTGATCAAGGTGAGCTAGGTTTGGGGTGCTGGGAAACAAGAGAAAACAATTGCCACGAAAAGGAGAGAGAGAGAGAGAGAAAGGAAAAAAGAAAACACGCTTTCCACCTACTCCGTCGTCTTTGTGCGGCATCGATCTACTGGCCGCGCCTTACTGCTTTGGAGCTCTCTTCGTTTTCCAACCCCCGCTTGTTCCCCGCGACCTGCACACCTTTCTTCAAGAAGCGAGGTCCTTTATGCGTGCGTACAACACTGCATCATTCATTCGGAAATGACTTATGATCATAAGTACAAAAAAATTGTTGTTGCAGACAAAGGTGGCCCTCTTTTCTTGCATGTTGAGGCTCTTTTTGCTACCTACTCATCCGTGCGCGCCTGTGTGCTAAGACGTCGCAGACACATTCTCTTGGCAGAAGAAGAAGAAGAAGAAGAAGAAGGAGGAGTAGGATTTCTTTTCTTGTTTGGGGTGCTCGTTTGCCTTGAGACCGATAAAAGAAAACAGAACAGAATATGAAATGGAATCGCCAGTGGATGCAGTGCCCTACAAAGCCCTGCAGTGCACTGAGCACTTCGCCTTGTTGACGTCAAAGGGAGATCAAGATTCAGCAGGCGGTGCCACCGAGTCGATTGCGGCAACAATCTGTTTGGCGCGCTTATACTTGGCGCGGAGAGACTTTACCTTGTACTCAAGTTTGGCGCGCTGTTCCTCATCCGCGGCGGCAGCCTCGCCGAACTTCTTTTCAAGACGACCAATGCGGTCGGCAAGTGTCTGGCCGTCGGCTTCGATGTCCGAAACGATCTTGGCCGCGTCTGCACGTGCGCGCTGCAGCGCTTGGCCTTGAATGGACTTGAGGTAGTCGAGCACGGCTGTCTGAAAGAGAGACTTCCCCACGGCTTTGCGGTCGAGCAAGTGCTGCAGAATCCAGATTTGCTGCACCTTGGAGAATTTCCAGGCGTCACGGTGGTTCTTCCACTGCAACAAGTACGCCTCGGCGGCCTTGGCGCGCTTCAGGAGTCGCTTCTTTTCCGCATCGGCCTTGCGCTTCTCTGCAGCGGCCCTCGCGGCCTGGTTGGCCAGCCTCCTCGCCTCTTCGTCCTTGATCTTGGCCTCGCGCCGCTTCCTCTTCTCCTCGCGGTCCGGCTTGGCCTTTTCGCCCGGGTTCTCGGGCTTGGCGCGCTTGCGCTTCTTCGACGTCTGCGCCTCCGCCATCTCGCTCGTCTCGCCGCCGCTCGCGCCCCGCCCGCCCGCCAGCCAGCCAGCCAGCCAACCGGGTCTGCCGCGGCGTGCTCGCGCCGCCTCCCCAGCGAGAGCGCGCCGCGTCCCGCCTCCTCCTCGGTCCCTGTGGCCACCCACTCGGCGCCCGCCTGCCCTCCGCGCCGGTCCAGCCTGACCGCCGCCTGCCTGCCTGCTGCTGCCTGCTCGCTCGCTCGCTGGCTTGCTGGCTGCCTGGCCTGCCGGCTCGCCCGCCCGGCTCGGCGGGCCGCCGCCGCGCAGGACCCGCGCCCGGCTGGCCGCCCGGCCGCCGGGGCCGCGGGCGGGGCGGGCTGGAGCGGGCTCGGCGGGCGGGCTCGGCGGGAGGGCGGGAGGGCGGGAGTCGTTGGCAACGGGCAGGCGGCGCATTCCGCACTTGGCCGCGCGCGCCGCAAGTGCACAATGCGCGGGCGCAAGTGGGCCGCGCGGAAAGCTGCACTTGCGGCGGCGCGCCCCGTGTTTGGGTGGCGGCGAAGAACGATCCTCGAGGCCAACTACTTTTTCCGCAGCCACGGTTCGTTCGGCCGGCCAATCAGCCAGCCCAATCCGCCAACCCGAGCGAGCGACCGAGCGACCGACCGCGCGAGCCAGCCAGCCAGCCAGCCAGCCAGCCAGCCGGCCGCGCGAGGAGGAGCGGAGCGGAGCGGAGCGGAGGAGAGGAGCCGCGGCGCGAGCGCGAGCCCCGGCGACCCAGCCCGAGCGCGGTTGGTCGGCCGGCCGGTCGTTGAGAGACAGACAGGCGAACAGCAGGTGCGCAGGCACAGGCTCGCGCAGGCAGGCAGGCAGGCAGGCAGGCAGGCAGGCAGGGCTCTCTCTCACGCGGCGCGAGCGAGCGGAGCAGCGAGGAAAGATGCAGGCGCAACTGAACACCTCGCTCGACCACCTCGGGGGCGATGGATACTCCGCGGAGGAGCTCTTCAACAAGATGGGCCGCGGTACCGCGTACACGTACGATGACGTGATCCTCATGCCCGGCCATGTGGGCTTTGGCGTCAACGAAGTGACTCTCGACTCGAAGCTGACCAAGAAGATCAACCTCCGCCTCCCCTTCGTCTCCTCGCCCATGGACACCGTGACCGAGAGCGAGATGGCCATCAACATGGCCCTCCAGGGCGGCATCGGCATCATCCACTACAACAACACCATCGAGGAGCAGGCCGCGCTCGTGCGCACCGTCAAGCGCTACAAGAACGGCTTCATCACGGACCCCATCGTTCTCTCCCCGAACCACACCATCGCGGACGTCGACCGCATCAAGAGCGAGAACGGCTTTTCCGGCATCCCCATCACCATCGACGGCAAGATGGGCTCGCGGCTGGTTGGCTTCGTGTCGAACCGCGACGTGGACTTCCTCGAGGACCGCTCGCGCAAGCTCTCCGAGGTCATGACCACCGACCTCGTCGTCGGTCAGGAGCGCTGCACGCTCTCCGAGGCGAACCTCATTCTCCGCGAGTCCAAGAAGGGCAAGCTTCCCATTGTCAATGACAACTACGAGCTCATCAGCCTCTGCAGCCGCAACGATCTCAAGAAGAACCGCGACTTTCCCCTCGCCAGCAAGGATCCCGTCAACAAGCAGCTGCTGGTCGGCGCCGCTCTCAGCACCCGCCCTCACGATCGCGAGCGCCTCCGCGCCCTTGTGCAGCAGGGTGTTGACTGTGTCGTGATTGATTCCTCGCAGGGTGACTCCATCTACCAGCTCGAGTTCGTCAACGAGATCAAGAAGGAGTATGGCGATGACATCCAGGTCATTGGCGGCAACGTTGTCACTTCCTCGCAGTGCCTCCACCTCATCAAGGCCGGCGTCGATGGCCTGCGCATCGGCATGGGCGTTGGCTCCATTTGCACCACGCAGGAGGTGTGCGCTGTCGGCCGCGCTCAGGCCACTGCCGTCTACCACACGGCCCGCACGGCCGCCGTCCATGGCGTCCCCATCATTGCCGATGGTGGCATTTCTTCCTCGGGCCAGATCACCAAGGCTCTCGCTCTTGGTGCTTCGACTGTCATGATGGGCTCCATGCTTGCCGGATGCGAGGAGAGCCCCGGCGCCTACTACTTCCAGGACGGCATCCGCCTGAAAAAGTACCGTGGCATGGGCTCCGTCGAGGCCATGGAGAAGGGCTCCAGCAAGCGCTACTTTGCCGACAAAAAGAACATTGTCAAGGTTGCCCAGGGTGTCTCTGGCGCCGTCGTCGACAAGGGCTCTGTCTCCCGCTTCCTTCCCTACGTCGCCCAGGGCGTCCGCCATGGCTTCCAGGACCTTGGCGTCAAGAACATCCCGGAGCTGCACGAGGGTCTCTACGGCGGCTCTGTGCGCTATGAGCTCCGCACCCACGCTGCCCAGCGCGAGGGCTCCGTGCACGGCCTCTACTCATACGAGAAGCGCCTCTTCTGAAACTCTACGCGAATAAAAACACAAATGGTATAGACCCCTGCCCTCGAGCGGGTGTTTTCCCACCAAAAAAATAGTGATCTAAAATGAAGTGAAGTGAAGTAAGAAGCGCGCGGTTTGCTTTGCGTCTCCCTGGCAGCAGATCCATAAGCTTCGCTTGCTTTGCTGCACTTTTGCCTCCAATATCATCGAAAATGACTCAATTAGAATGCATCACAATCTGTTCATGCCATTTCCTGCGCTCTTGCATTTCTCTTCTATTCATGCATCAATCCAGAGTGCTGAGAGTGTTTTCAACGAGACCAGAGCGCCCCGCGCAATGCGATTCGGCTAGCGCAGAAGCAATGCTCGTCACCAAGACTGGCATCGATTGCGCTCTTCGGAAGAATTGAATTGAGCTGCCTACTTGCCTCACATCTAGGCCTACAAGCGTGTTCATACTTCAAATAATTTGTTGTACGAGATTTAGCATCGACGACAACGACAACGACGCGCTTCGCGCAATGCGGTATGGGGCTTCTTTTTGATCACAAGTACCAATTCTTTGACCTCGGGAAAAGTGACATTCTCATGAGGCTCTTTCCTCCTCAATCATCTGGCTGCCTCGCGACCAGTGTCCATTGATGAGCGCAAAGTCATCAAAGGGTGGCGAGGTGCGATATTTGCTTGCCTCACTTTGGCTGACGCAAGTATGTGCAGGCGTGTGATGATTTTCCCCATCATTCTGCTACAGGTGCTTTCTCAAGAAATTCTCCGCAGCTCATCTGTCTCCTCCCCTTTCTTCTTCCGCTCCTGCGTTCCCTCTCATGCGTTCGAGCCAGCGCGCTCCCCAACTTCTCAGCCTGCCGGGCAGTTGCCAGCTGGCACGGCAACGAACGGGCTGTCGCGCGACAGAGAACCAATTTTGGGACAACCGCGGGCGGACCACCTCGTCCCCACAGCCGACGGAGAGAGTGGAAAGGAGAGGAAGAGTCCTGGGCCGACTTGGGCAAGGGGGCCAGCCAGACCTATGTAACCATGGCGAGGAAGGCGAGCCGAGGCGAGGCAGGCCGAGGCGTGCGTGTGATGGGCTCAGGCTCACGCGTTGGTTTGCGGGCAATCAAGAACGAGTAAGCGGCCATCAATTGACGTGGGTGGCTAGCGAGGGCCAGAAGACTGACCAATGTGATTGCGAGCCATAGCTAGCTAGCTCAGTAGTTGCTTCTACCTATGCACATTACACAAACGAACGAGCGAGCGAGCGAGCGAACGAAAGAGTGAATGGACGATTGAAGAACAACCGGCGGTGTGCCAAAGAAATAATTGGAAAAGTGCCACGCAAAGGGGAAAGAAAAACCTCTCAAGGCATTTTCGCCTGCTCTCCAGGAAGCACGGTGTGCAAACCCAGAGCGCCGGGCGTGGGAGCACGAGGCGCGCCCAGCGTGCTCCGACGTGCCGACTTCCGGGACGCCAAAGAGCGCCTCCGTGACGATTTCGTCAAGCACAAGGCGATAGAGCCTGCACCGCCCAGGTGGACTTGATTCGACTGGGCTAGACTTGTGCCGCCAGACGTTCAACGAGGCGACCGTGCCAATTCGCTGACTGCGCCGGCAGCGCGGCGAACGAAGTCCTCTGCAAACATGCCGAAGCGCCTCATCCATTCCGTGGCCAGTAAGTTGTCGCAAAAGCAGGCCAGACTCAGCTCTCTGCGCGCAAGCGTTTACATGCGCAAATATGTCGTGCACGATGAACACTCTGAAAGACTAACGGGCGGCTTGACCTGCACAATGGAGCAAAGTCGCCGAATTTGACGAGCTCAAGGGGAACACGCTCAGCTATGTGTATCCAGAAAACCCTTCGCCGGTCATCAAGAGCCACCAGAGAGAGGATATCGCGGAGCTCTGTCTTCCAGACGGAGGCCACAAACGCAGCAGCGACTGTATCTATATTTTGCTCACAGCTGAGCGTAACGTGCCTCTCTACGGATTCGCGTACTTTCGAAACAGGGAAAGCGCGGCGGAGAAGCGCGGCGCAAAGCAACTTGCAATTCTCGTGATTTCTACTTCGCCGTACTTTGACCGCTTCAAGCCTTTTCTTTCCGTTGCCGTCGAGGAATATTTAGACCACCATCAGTCGAAAGCCATCGTCCACCAGCTCTATGGCGCCCTAGAGAAATCGTACCGCAGAACACGACGTCTTGCCGTGAGCCGCCACAAGTCATATGATAGCCTTGACTTGGTTCTGCAAAGTAGTGACGACGACATCGAGGGGACGCAGGGTGAGAGTGACAGTCGTCCTCCTGCACCAATGATTGCAAAGCAGAAAGCGCGACCAGCAAGCGCGCGTCTCGCGCTGCGGGGCCGGCCATCCAGTTTTGATCCAAAGAGTACCTTTGGCGCTGCGCGAGATGCCGAGCCGACAAACTTTATGACGCTCTCGTCCGTGAGCGTGCAAGGTAGCAATGGCTCTGAAGCTGCTGGCTCGGGCAGCGACAATGATAGGGGTGGCGCGACTGGTGGCGATGACGACGCTCGTGAGGACGCACTTTCGGAAACAGGCTCTCAGGCGGCCGCCCCCATGGATGATCTTGTGAATCGGAACAGCGTTTGCTTTGCCAAACTCAAGAGCGACGCGCAGGGACGTGGTGTTCAAGACCATCTTGGACTGCTCTCCAGCTCGTGCACTTACACCATGCATCTGTGGGGACGCATGTTTGTGATGCAGCCACTCTCGAGACTTCAAAGCAACGAATTCGGTGGCGTTTCGCTCAAGGAGGTTGTGCTTAAATTCCGTGTGCAGACCATGGCACTCTGGTCCGCCCTTGTTGGTCTGCGTCGCGTGCTTGTGTGCGGCCCAGAAAGCCAAGCGGGCACAGTCGGGGGCCTTGTCCTCGCGACGCCACTTTTGCTTGGTCCTCTTGGCGCTCTCATCATCCCCAACCTTGTCCCTTATGCAACACTAGCGAACGTGGACCCCTTGACAAAACACTCGAGCTACGTGTGCGGGACGACGAACGGTCTCTTTGCAACAAAGGAGGACTGGTACGATCTCGTCATTGACCCCAAGGATGGCAAGCTCGTCATGAGCAGCACTTCGCCCATGGATCGCAACCTCCTCAAGGTCCAAGGAGGCGACCTTGCCTTCATCACGCGCATTTTAGACGGCATTGAAAATGGAAAACGAGAAGAAGACTGGGTTCGCTTTGAGTTTTCTACCTTTACTCAGGACTTTTTGGATTCTGTACGTGAGATCGAGCTTGAGCGTCAGACGCGCAAACTCAAGGAAGAAGGCGCCTCTACTGCCAGCAGCGCAAGTCTTTCCCCTGTTCATGGTCACTCGGCCTCTGACGCTTCTTCTCTTGCAACCATGGGTCTCTTAGACGGCATCGCGGATGTGGAAGGTTCAAGGTCGAGACTACGATCTGTGAGCATGTGGCGACAAAAGACGAAAACCTCGTTCTTGAAGCGCAAGGGCCCTCGTTCAGCTTCAGAGAAACTGGCGAAAACCTTTGCTGGATCCCCGCTCTGGCTCCGGTACCGCTGGATACAACTCAATCCAGAATCGTACACGTCGAGCAGGAAGCATCTCTCGCGCGTGCATGTGGTGACTGTTCTAGCAGACCCTTTGCATGCTGCCAAGCTAGAGCCCAAGCCTCCTGCAGCCCTAGAAAACCAAAATGGCCTCCAGATGCGCGAAATTCAAGACGATGAGGACGAAGAGAGACAACCAGAGCTGCCACTTTTAAAGCCTGTTGCAAAGCAAGAAAAGCTCCCTGCCCCAACAGCTGAAATTCCTCCCCAACTTCCCAAAAGACCAAAAGGCTGGAAGGGATTGCCAGGGGAGGGACCACCGCGACCTCCTGGCATGCCTCTTGCATTGCAGTCCACCAAACAGTCACCCAAAGCAAGCGGACGGCTTGGCATTCGAGGCGGTACCAGCGGTGGCAGCGCTTCCCCCGTGTCAGCTGGGACGTCTTCCTCGTTGTCGTTTTTCAGATCAAGACAGCGGGCCGGTCAGTCGAGCGTGTCAAAGCGAGCACCTCCTTCGAAAGCAGCCGCAAAGGATCTGAAGAACCTCGCACAGGCTTGTGTCTTACAACGAGGTAGTCTGCGAGCAGTTCCGCAAGGCACATCACCAAGCTCGCCCAAGAGCTGCAGAAGCGCAGGAGATCCTGCCGACGGACCAAATGACGACTTTGGCAGTATGAGTGGGCGCAGCTTCTCTTCCGAAGACTCGACGTCGCGTGTTGACAGGACAGCCCTATACTTTGAGGAAATTGACGATACTCAGCCACCGCCGCCGTTGCCAGCAGCCTCCGCAGCAAATCGGTCCGGGAACAAGTGGAGGACCGCACTCACGCCTGATGGCAGAGTTTATCTTTGGAACGTGGACACGAAGGAGACGAAATGGCCGTCGCAACTCGAAGACGAAGAAGAGGAAGGAAACGGCGGCGACACCGACGTGGACAGCAACGTAGATGAGGATGCCGGTCATGAGACGTCGGAAACTCTGCGAGAAAGACAGCAAAAACGCAAATCGCGTCTTCAGCAGGCCAGGACAGCGCCGACGGTTCCCTTGCGTCGAAGTCCGAGCTCGCAAGACCAAGCGTACCGATCGTGGAGCGCGAATCGAAGGAGTTTGAATTCTGAAGAGTACGGAAGCGATGACGAAGATGAAGTCGATGACGAAGACTCGAGCGGGGCAAGCAAGTGGGTCCTGCTCAAGGGTCGCTGGCAGCGTGTGACCGTGCTCATGCAGGAAGATATTGCGCTAAAAGTGTTTCGCAAGAGTGACTGGGTTGAGGCGTTCACCGAGGGCGGTGAGCGGTTCTGGCACAATCTCAAGTCTGGCGAATCTACCTGGGAGCAACCTCCACGCACAGTGTCGACGATTGTAGCTTGATCGGGTCAACAAAGGACATTTACATTACATACATACATACATACATACATACATACATACATACATACAAGGACAACATTTTCACTTCTTTTGCTTTTGCTTTCCTTTTTTCAACTATGGGAGGTAAGTTCCGGCGTAAGGTTCTTGCAGCCAAGCTCAGTCAACTTTGTCCACGCAAGAGCGGCATCTTGGCGGAAGATGCGTCGGTTGCGGTTGTAGTAAACGACATGGCGATAGTAATCTTGATCCCAGTAAAGGACCATGTCGGCGATGAGAAGCATCCAGCGACGGCCGGCAAAGAACATCTCGTACTGGCGCTTCCCCGAGGCCTTGTGCACCTCGCGATAGTTGCGAATCCCTTGCTCGTAGAGCGAAATGTACCCAAGTCCCGTCTCGTAGGCGTTCCACTCTGTGGGATCGAAAGCATACCATGCGTGCTCATAGCCGCTGTTTTCAGGATGGCAACGGCCGAACTGGTGGCCCAAAAGAATTAAACACACGGTTTCTTTGTCTGTGAGACCCAAGCGCTGAAAGGTTGCGCGGACTGCGTTGATTGTCGGCGCCTCGCGAATGTGTGCAGGCGCATCAGGAGGGGCATCTGGGTCGGGACCAAGGTCCGCCGCAGGGAGTCGCGACGTGTTCGGATTGACGGTTCCAAAGCCAAAGGGGCACTTGCCCTCGCCAAAGATGGCCGTGGCCTCGGCGTCGTCAAAGTCTGGACGACCGGTCTTGACGGGAATGTGTGGCCCGCCGGTGGACTCGATCGCAACGGCGCCGGCGAGGATGTACAGGTCCGCGTAGGAGATTGCGGGAAAGCGCGCCTTGACGGACTCCAAGAGCTCCTTGGCCTTGCTCAGGCCAGCATTCTCCGGGTCGGCCGCCTCGTTCTCGAAGCGAAAGGTTGATCCCCAGCTGCCCCCGTTGCCGGACTCCTTGCAGTACGTCCCCGAGCAGTGCCAGGCGAAGCGGATGAAGAGCGGCGCGTACGAGCCGTCGTCGTGGCCAGGCGCGTACATGAGTCGCTTGATGGCCCTCCGCACCTCGCGCAGGTCCATGCCGGCCTCGCTCCCGCTTGCGGAGGCGCTCGCGCTCCCCGCGCTGCTCGCCATTCTGCGCAAGGTGTTCGCAAGTCGCTTCGGCGTCTGCATCGCCTTGCCCTTTTCTTCGTTTGACCATCCTTGCTTGCTTGCTTGCATGGTCTGTCGGGTTTTAGAACGCGACTTCCGACACCCAAACGAACAAGGAAAACCAATAGTCGTACGGAGACATTCGCGCATGGACCGCGCGCGCAGCCAGAAGAGCAGCAACGACAGCCACCAGCGCGTCAAGATTGCTGCTACCGTACTGCCCGCTGCTGCTGCTGCTGCTGCTGTTGATCAGACCCAATGCTGGCTGCGCACATTTCCGCGGCCAACCAGAGGTCCTCACGGGGACTGAAAGACCATGGTGTGTAGTAATAAATAATAAGCAGCGGCCAAACATGGGCAAACATGGGCCCACAAACAAGCGACCGGCCGGCGCGCAGCAGCAGCAGCGCTCGGGCCAGTACGCATCGTGTCTGTGTGCATCTATCTGCTCTACGCCTCTCTCCCCCCCCCCCCCGACGTGCGCACGTAGACCCCATCACTTCGCAGAGGCCATGTCTCGTTCGAGTCGCGACCACAACAAGGCGCCGGTGACGGTTAAGCTGCTGCTGCTGCTGCTGCTGCTGCTGCTGCTTGATGTGCAGTGCGGTGGTTAGGCGAAAGACGGTGGTTAGGTTGGAGAAGATGAGCGAGACGAGCAGATCAAGAACAAGCAAGCACGCGTGCGCTCGGCGGCGGAGCTTGCGCGAGTTGGCGCAGCGCGCGAGCGCGCTTGGCGGCGGGCAGACAGAGCGGTAGCAGCGAGCAGCGAGCAGCAGCGAGCAGCAGCAGCGAGCGATGCAGCGGCCCAGCCGCTCGCACGAGTCGAAGGGCGCTCGCGCGAGACGCGAGGCCCTCGACCGGCAACGGCGACAGCGCGAACTGGGCCTGAGAAACGCGGACCTGGACGCGAGCAGCGACGAGGACGAGGGCGATAGCGAGGACGAAGGCGCTGCAAGGGCCGCGCTTCGCAAGGCGAACGAGGATCTCGGCGACTTTGTTGTTGACGATGACGGAACCGGGTACAAGGACTATGGAGACGACGACGAGGACGACGTCGACTTGGGCGACGCGAAGGAGAGCGCGAGCGGCGCCAAGACGCACAAGAGCGCAAGAGCCCGTCGAAAAGACGAGCTTGACGCGCAGGAGGTCCAAGGTACGACGCATAAGCTGACGAGCATGTTTACAAAGATGGGTAAGCGTGCCAATGTTGTGGGTCCGAAAGCCACGGCATCGGCGCCGTCTGCGAGCGAAGAGGCCGCAGAGCGCGCTGTTCGCGGGGGAGATTCGCTCATGAGCTCCATCGTAAACGATCTCATGCAGTCGACTTCATCTGCCAAGAAGCGGAAGAAGGGGCGTGACAAGAAACTCAAGCGCAGCAGCAAGAAGAAGCGCCGGCACCAGCTTGAGGAGGAACAGGAACGACTTCGCCAGCGGGACGCACGCAGCGCCGACGAGGACAGTGGACCGGATGATAACATGTACTTGGATCGGGACGACGACGATGGTGCCGACGAAGCGATCGCTGCGGTGCAGGACCCGTCGCACGAAGGCAAGGCGAAGCAAAATGTTTCTGAAGAGGAGGAAGAAGAAGAAGAAGAAGAAGAGACCCTCGTTGGCTCGGCTGGTGCGCACAAGAGCAAGGTGAAGAAGGAGGAGTCCTCTGGCGCGACACACATGGAAGTGTCGGAAGAGGTGGATACCGTTGCCGTCAAGAAAGAAGACAAGCCCAAAGGCAAAGCAGCACTCCTTGCGGCAGCTCGCAAGAAACCAGTCCGCAGTGCACCCAAGCGCGTTGCGCCATCGACGCCGCCTCCCGCCGCGGACCGTGGCGTGACGTTCATGAGCACGCCTCCTGCCATGATGGGCAAGGACGACGATGGCTCTGGCGGATGGTCGTCTAGCAAGGCAGTCGCACTCGGAGAGAACGAGAATACCGCCAGCACAACAACTGGGCCCGCAGCGGCAATGGATGCCCAGACCATCATGGACAACTTGCCAGAACAGGATGGACGCAAATACATTGATGTGTTTTGGCTTGACATTTACGAGAATTACTATACGATGAAGGGCCGTCTTCACGTGTTTGGCAAGATGTGGTGCGAGCGGACCAAGCAGTTTGTTAGCTGCTACGTCGAGGTCAAAAATCTCGATCGCGTGCTGTACGTGCTCCCGCGCGAGACATGCACTGACGAGGACGGCACAAACAAGGAGGTTGAATTTCCGGACGTCTTTGCCGAGATGGAAAAGGTCGTGGCCAAGGTTCTGCCTGTAGACCGGGATGCCGGGCGCTCGTTCAAGGTACGCAAGACGGAGCTCAAGTACGCCTTTGAGCTTCCCGGCGTCCCGCGCGAGGCCACCGAGTACCTCGAGGTGCGGTACCCCATGTGCGCGGAGAAGGACCGTTTGCCCTTTGACATCGAGGGCAAGACATTTTCGCACATTTTCGGCACGCACCAGACGGCCGTCGAGCAGCTTTTGCTGGCACGCGATCTGATGGGCCCGTGCTGGATCCGAATTTACGATGTCGAGTGTCCGAGGGACCGCGTGGCCTCGTGGTGCAAGTACAACTTTTTCGTCGAGGAAGCCAAGGCGATCCACCCTCTAAAGGACGTTCTCGTCCGCGAGGCCGAGGAAGCTGCAAAAGCAAGGACTCAGGACGAGGACGGAGACTCTGCCGACACTAAAGTGGCCCGAGAAGCCATCAAATTGCCTCCACCGCCACCTCTTCGTGTGCTGTCACTCTCGCTCAAAACACGGGTGGATCCCAAGTCGCACGAGCACCAGATTATGGTGGTGAGCGGTCTGCTTCGCGATAATGTCGACGTGGTGAGCGAGACAGCCGCGCACGGAGATCCGCGTCTTGCCAGCGCGTTCACGATTGTGCGAGGCGAGAATGGCGGCGCGGCTTTTCCCGCTGGGTTCAAGGACGCGGCCAAGTCTCGCAAGCAGATTTCTGTGCAGGCGAGCGAGCGAGCTTTGCTGAGCTTTCTTATGGTTCAAATGCACCGACACGACCCGGACATGATCATTGGCCACAACATTCGCAACTTTGAAATGGATGTCCTGCTGTCGCGCATGTCCAAGCTGAATGTAGGACTCATGTGGTCCAAGATGGGCCGGCTCAAGATGTCGCGCATGCCGGGGCGTCGTGCAGGGGGCGGTTTTTATTCGAGCGCCAACTTGACGCCTGGACGCTTGATGCTCGATACGTACACAACCGCTCGCGAACTCTTGCTCGGGCAGCGTAGCTACACGCTGCAAGAGCTGTGCCGTACGCAGCTCAATGTAGAGCGGCACGAGGTGACGCCACTGCAAGTCCCACAGTACTACCAGGACAAGGATTGGCTGCTGAAGCTTGTGCAACGCAACGAGAAGGATGCTTGGCTAGCGCTCTCTCTCATGTTCAAGCTTGAGGCTGTCCCGCTGACGCTACAGCTGAGCAACCTTGGTGGCAATCTGTGGTCGCGGACGTTGTCGGGCGGTCGCGCCGAGCGCATCGAACACCTGCTCTTGCACGAATTTTCGCGACAGGGCTATGTCTTGCCCGACAAGGTGTACGCCGACAGTGGAGACGGCAAGAGCGGGGCCAAGAAGGGAGCCTCGAATGGAAACAGCAAAAAGGGCGGCGCGGTCTCGCGTTCAGCGATGCGCAAGCCCAAGTACGATGGTGGTCTCGTCTTGGACCCCAAGACGGGCTTGTACGACAAGTTCATTTTGCTGCTGGACTTTAACTCGCTGTACCCTTCGATCATTCAAGAGTATAACATTTGCTACACCACCGTGGAGCGGGTGCGCAGTGGCGGCCTCGAAGATTTGGAGGTCGCGGCTGCTGCAGTGGAGACTGGCGCCGGCGACGACGACATGGAGATGGACGAAGGTGGGGCTGCGGACGTGGACGTGGACGCCGAGGACCCGGACGCAATTCCGGGCCTGCCCGACCGCGCCAAGTTTCCGGACCTTGCAATTCTGCCTTCGCTCATCAAGACGCTGGTGGACCGGCGTCGTCTGGTGAAGCAGGCGCTCAAGTCGGAGCGCGATCCAAGCAAGCGCAAGCAGCTCGACGTTCGGCAAAAGGCTCTCAAGTTGACTGCCAACTCAATGTATGGATGCCTCGGCTTTAAGGGCTTTCGATTCTTTGCGCGGCCCGTCGCAGCGCTGGTGACGTCGCAGGGCCGCTCGATTCTGCAGAATACCGTGAATATTGCGCAGGACAAGCTGGGCCTCGATGTCGTGTATGGTGACACGGATTCGATCATGATCAACACGGGTACCACGAATCTCGCAGAGGTGAACCGAATCGGGCAGCGCGTCAAGGCAGAGATTAACAAGCTGTACAACCTGCTCGAGATCGAGCAGGACGGCGTATTCAAGACAATGCTGTTGTTGAAAAAGAAAAAGTACGCAGCGCTGGCCATCAAGGAGGTCAAGAGACCGAATGGGGAAAAGCAGATTGTGGAAGAAAAGGAGACCAAGGGTCTCGATCTCGTGCGTCGTGACTGGTGCCAGCTGTCCAAGGACATTGGTCATGGCGTATTGGACCATGTTCTTTCGGGCAAACCGTACGATGAGGTGGTGGAAGGCATTCTCAAATGTCTCGATGACGTGCACGAGCAGATCAAGGCGCGTTCTGTGGCTCTTGAGAAGTTTGTCATTACCAAGGGATTGAACAAGAATCCTCGCGATTATCCTGATGTCAAGAGCCAACCGCACCTGCAGGTGGCGCTTGCCATGATCGCGAGAAACAAACCCGTGAGTGTGGGCGATCACATCCCGTACGTCATTTGCACAATGACCCGGCAGGACTACGAAAGCAAAGCGCGCGAACTCAAGGAGAAGCAGGCCCTTAAGACAGAAGACGGCCAAACGAGTGGCGGAAAGGCGGATGATCCGGAGAATGAGGAACCGATGCCACGTACACCGCCTCCGTCGAATGCCTCCTATGCGCAACGCGCATTTCATCCGGAGGAGGTCACAAACGATCCGTGGAAGCTCCTGGAACTTGATGTGGACTGGTATTTGAAGCAGCAGGTCGTACCACCGACGCGGCGTCTGTGCGAGCCGATTGAAGGACTTTCGCCAGGCCAGATTGCCGAGCATCTTGGTCTAGATCCCTCTTCGGTACAGGGCGGTGCGCAACACGGCGACGCGCATGGCGACGAGGACTTGCTAAACATTGTGGATATGCCAGACATTGACAGGTTCAAGGCGTGTGACCGCGTCACGCTGACGTGCGAAAGTTGCGATCTGGAACACCCTTTTCTGGGCGTTGTTGCTCTTCCACAGGAACTTGCCAAGATCGTGCCCGAGAAGCAGCAGCAGAGCAACGCAGCGAAGTCAGGCCTTCAGTGCCCGCGCTGCGACGAGCCTGTGGACTTGACATACCTGACGAACCAGCTTCACTTGGCGGCACGCCGTGCGGTGAAAAAGTACTATGAAGGATGGCTCTTGGCCGATGACCCTTCGGCGGACCTGCGCACGCGCCAGCAGTCTGTCGTGGGGCGTTCTTTCACCTTGCACGGCCGTCGATTGCAGCTGGTGCCCGAGTACCGTCCATCAACCCTGTACACGCAACTGCGCTACCTCGAGTCGCTGGTAAACGCCCCCCATGCGCTCGAGCAGCTCAAGAAGCATTATAGCTCGGGCCATAGCAAGGTAGATCCGCCAAAACCGCTCAATGCGCAGGATGCCGAAGCGCTTGCTCATGTGCAGACAAGTCTTGCTGCCAAGTATCTGAACCGCAGCGCGTACAACTGGGTTCAGCCGGATCTTTTCCAGCGCGCCTTCCGAATGTAAATGGCGACCCTCTAGCTACAACAATGCAACATTCTTAACTCGATAAAGCATTCCATCATGATGAGACTGACAATCAAAAGTGCTCCTCTTGTTGTGTGGGTGGGGCGCCTGAGCAAAGCTGCTGCTTTCATTGTAGCGCGTCGTCCACGCTTTGCTTGTTCACTCCAACACGTACCTGGACAGCAATTCGTCTGCGTTACGTGGGAGCCAGATGTTTCATGCTGCTGGCATTGTACAGAAACGAATCGCACGTCTTGCAATCGCAGGCATGCGCTCTGTTGCGTGCGCGCCACTCATGGAGCCGTCGCGTATGTTGTCCCACCAGCAAACCGGCCTCCAGTGTGGTGTTATAGCTGAGCAGAGACAGATGTAGATGCTGCCACCAGTGAAACGAACAGGAACGACAGAGCCTCAGAGCAAACAGTGAGATGAGGTGACGGTAGCCACACATTCCGTTGGACTTGGCGTTGTGTTCAGTCTGTTTCCTGATGGTGCCCTGAGCACCACCCATGCACCAACCATGCATGCATTGGGGGTCGTCGGGTCCGATGTCGTTCACGCCAGGTCGCTGGAGGAAAGACGGAAGGAGGAACAGACAAGCGAAGTGGAGTGTTCAGCGAGACCGCGCCAAGAAGCGGCATTTCAGGGCGCCCGCGGCGCGGAGCATGGCGTTTGATTTATCTGTTTCACCGGGTAACGGATTGCTCTAGCGCAAAAGGATGTGAGCATTTCAAGGAAGCCTTGACCAGGCTCCTTCTTATCCAACGGTATCCACTTTGAATGCATGTTACGTCTGGTTGTGCCAATCGTGCTCGATCGCGCCAGCTCGGAGGATTTGACACGGCACTACGAGGTCAGGTTCTGGAAGAAGCAAGCACGGATGTGGTCATGCCTGGAATCCAATTTTTGATTTATTTTATGTATACCAGTATACTAGTATGATACTATGCCATCGTTTGAGTACACCGCCTGCGTTTCTGCCAGCGAAGGGGCGAAAAAGTGTCCGAATACTTTTGAATTCTCCGGGGTGGGAGGCACCGCAACTGCAGATAGCTTTGCCTGGGGAGCAAGCTGCTTGTGCTGTGGAGCGGGGACAAGCAATCTGCGAAAGCAAACCCCCAACCCATTTCCCCAAGCAAAGCAAGCAGAAAGCGAGAAGCAAAAGCAAAGCAAAGGAGAGGAAAGCAAAGAAAAGCAAAGCAACGCAAAGCAAGGCTAGACAACGCAAAGAAATTTAAGTGAGAGAGCAGTCGTCCTTTTCCCTTTCAAATTTTTTTTTTTTAGAATGCCTCCTTCAAGCAGACCTGAGCACAAGCTTGTGCGGTCGGATGAATCAGCCCGCTGCAACGACCCACGACCCGAGCGACATGAGAGAGCTCAGCAACCTCGACCTCGCGCGCGCGCACGGCTTATGACAGTTGACGTGCTTCCCGTCTTTACAACGACGACTCGATGACAGAATGGTCAACGTGTTATTTCATTTTGCGCGCCCATTGCAACGAAACGACTCCCAAGTTGCCTACTTATTTGGCGTTTTATACTTTTTATTTACTCCCAGCGCCGATCATTGCGATCAATAGCAATCAAAGGCTGCTACATATTTCCACGTTCACAGTCAGTACACTCTAATTTCATGTGCGAGTAATTTATGTTGACGATTCTTTGCTCGGCTCGAGCCGGAAGTTTGACTTTATGTGGTCTGCTTTGCTGGCTTGACGTGATCGATAGAGCCTCTCAGAGAATGCTCCAGCATTGCAACTTTAAAAATCGAACAAAGCATCACGTGGACATAGGCCTAATCGAGGCTTGCGCATGATCCAAATAACAGTGAGTTCTCGTCAATGGTGTTCCTTTCGATTTTTTTGAGGGCGTTTTATATTTTGCAAATGCGACGTATCCGGCTGTTTGAGGGACTTTCTAACCCATGAAATGCGAAGCTTTGCGCGGCACGTGATGCGTGGCTTTCTTTACATCTATGTTTCGGGACTTTGGTTTGGATTGCACCTGCTCAACTTGAAGCTCGAATTGAAGGACAAGTTTATGTTCAAGATCAAGTTGGCCCAAAACTCACCGGACAAGGCGAGACAAGGGCGAACGAATGCAAAGCCGAATGGAAAGGTATCGGAAGCTTCGCGAGCGCGCGGGGCGGCGTGGAGAGGGCAAGGTCGCGGCAGGCGCGGCAATGGCGGCGATGATGTCGTTTGTGGTCGTGCTGAGCGTTGTGGTGCTGGGTCTGCAAGCGTATCTTGCGTCGGCCAGTCTGGAGGAATGCGAAGCCGGTGCCGCCGCGGGGTCGCGCGCTTGCGTGCAGCGCGAGGAGGTCGCAACGGGAGGCAGAGGCGTCGTAGTGTGCGAGGCAGACCGCGTGATAACGTCCTCGCGCGTGGTGGCGGTCGCAGATGTCCATGGGGACCTCGAGCGGCTCGAGCAGGCCTTGGAGCTGGCGGGCCTCGTGACGCCGGGCCCACGTGCCGAGGAGCGGCACTGGGCGGGCGGCGACGCGGTGCTGGTGCAGACGGGGGACATTATTGACCGCGGGCCGGACACGGTGCGCATTTTCGATTGGCTTTCTCGATTGCGGTCCGAGGCGGTCGAAGCCGGGGGCTGTGTGGTGCAGCTTTTGGGGAATCATGAGCTCATGAACCTCGCCGGAGATTTGAGGTACGCGGACGCGCAGGAGACGGCGCAATTTGGCGGGATTGCGGCGCGACGACGCGAGCTAGGTGCCGGATCTAGGCTCGGAGACTTTTTGCGTGCGCTTCCCGTGGCGGCCCGTGTGACGCAGCTTGACGTGGAGGCCGATCCTGCTGCAGACGATTACTCTTACAAACATGGCCCTGGTGCTGGTGCTGTTGCTGCTGGTTCTCCGGAGGAAGAGAATGATGAGGAGAGTTACAAAGGCACTGCGTTTACGACGATTTTTGCGCACGCGGGGGTGCCCGCGTGGTTGGCCTCCACGCACTCTGTGAGTGACATCAACGAGGATGTGCGTCGGCTGTTGATGGGCTCGAGCGAGCGTCAGGTGCAGCGGCATAGTGTGACAAATAAGCTGTTTCTTGGGCAGGGTTTGCTCTGGACGCGGCGATACGCTGAGCCGAATGAGGGGGAAGTGTGTGCCGAGTTGAACCAGATGCTTTCTTCTTTGAACGCGCATCGTATGCTCGTTGGACATACGGTGCAGCAAACGGGCCGGCCGACGATTCGTTGCGGAGGGAGACTGGTGCTCGCCGATACGGGTATGAGTCGCGCTTACGGTGGCGGCTTATCGGTGGTGGAGCTGCAGCCTTGGCTTACTTCTTGAAAAGCGACTGGAGTTGTGTTCCAGTCAGTAGAAAATGAAACAAAAAGATGACTTTGACCCTGCGAAAGATTTGTTTTTTTTTTTGGAGGGGGGGGGAGGGGAATTGGGAAGCTCGATACACGCGCGCGCGATTCGGTCAAGAAGGAAAGGTGGGGTTAATTTTTTTGGAAAACATCAAAATTGTTGCGCTTATAGGTACATGCTCATGCGTAGGTGACAGATTTGCGAGAAGAGTGTTCTTCCGTGTTGCTCCGGCCGGCCGTGGACAAGACAACCGTCGCGAGAAGCTTGATGAAGAGAATGGTGGCGAGAAACATGTCCCAGTACGAGACGTCGGAGGCGGCGCGCTTGCGCTTGGCAAGCGAGTGGTTGTTGACGCGTGTGACATTTGTGGCCCTCCTGATTTGCGGGTAGTGCTGATGGCGGCGCGAATGGCCCTGCATCGTTGCGCGCGCTCGCTGCGAGGAGGTGGCATTGTGGGATTGTGCGCCATTGAGAAAGAGCGGCGAGTTTGGCGAGTTCGAGGACGAGGGTGGGGAAATGCGGGATGCTGAGGACACGCCGGACGCGTATTGTACGTTGATGGGCGTGGGCGGCGTTTCGGAGTGTGCAGGTTTATCGCAGCGCCACGAGTTGCTCGCGAACATCATTTCGCCGAACTCGTCGTTGGGCATGTCCTTAAAGTCGGGGCGCAGGCGCTTCATGTGCCTGCGTCTGCCGATGGCGCGGAACGCTTGGCGTTTGTCCATGCGCTCCTCGTCGCTGAGGTCATACTCGATGACGGTGACGTCCTCGACAAAGACGGTGCGTCGCGGGCTTTTCTGTGCGTGTTTTGTTGCGTTGGCGTTGCGCTGTGCGTGTTTCCGGGTGGGCTTTGGTGTACTTGCGACGGGGCGTTGCAGCTGCTGCTGTTGCTGCATGTGCTGAACGTTTTTGTTGTTTTCATTTTGCTCGTCTTCGTCGTCGCTGCTGGATTTTGTTTCTGTTGCTGGCGGGAGTGCCTGTGATGGTGATGGTGGTCGCGACGGCTCTTCTAGCCTTCGCGTCCGCCGCGCGAGGCGCGTTGTGTTGTTGTTGTTGTTGTTGTTTTGGTTATTGTTGTTGTTGGCGCTCATTTCCTGCGCGAGCGCTGCGAGTCTGTGAATCTGCGCGGGCCCGAGCTTTTGCAGGAGGATCTGCTGCTGCTGGCTGCGCACGTGCATCTTGGCCTCTTGCTGCTGCTGCTGCTTCTTGCCGAGCGTGACGCAAAGAACTTCGTGTCTCATCTCGCGCGCGGCCTTGCACATCTTCCGCTGCGCGCGCGCCTCTCTCCTCCTTCGCCTGCGTGCCTCCGCGCCGCGCTCCCTCGCCGACCTGCCTCGGCTCGGCCTGACGCGGCTTGGCTTGGCTGGCTTGGCTTGCTTTCGGCGTCTGCTGGGCTCGAGCGATCGCCGCTCCGCCGCTCTGCTCTCTCTCGCTCTCTCCGCGTCCGTGCGCCGAGTCCCTGAGCGCCGGCCCCCCAGTCCCTCTCTCTCTCTCTGACCTCCTTCCTTCCTTCCTTCTTCCTCCCCGCCGCGGCAGCCGAGTGTCCTGAGCCTGCGCGGTGAAAGACAGGCGGGGTGCGGGCGCCCCACTCGCTCGCTCGCTCTTCGCGCTCTCTCGCGCGGGAGGCGAGCGATGGACGCGGGCGCAGGCTGCGCGAGAACGCGCGAGCGACCGCCGGATCGAGCGAGCGACCGGCCAGCGACCGAAGGAAAGAAAGCAAGCAAGCAAGCAAGCGAGCGGAGCGAGGCTGGCTGGCTGGCTGGCTGGCTGGCTGTGCAAGCCTGCTCGCCTTGCTTCCAGGTGCCTCTGCCTGCTTGCCTGCTTGCCTCAGCCGCGTCGCGTCGAGGCCTCGCCTGCCCTCTGCTCCGCTCTGCGTGCGTGCGTCGCCCGCGGGGCTGGATTGGATGGATCGGATGGACAGACAGATGGATTGGCCTGCGCGCACTCTCGAGGCTGCGCTGTGTCGACCGAACGAAGTGGACTTGCCGCGGTCAGGCAGTCTGTCTATCGGGGGATGGGATGCGCTGGGGAGTGCGCACGAGGATCGAACGAGTGACCGAGTCAACCGACCGACCGCCCGCCCGCCCGCCCGCCTCGCCTCGCCTCGCCGGCTGCGGCTGTGCGGCTCCCGCCTCCCTCGCCTCGCCCCGCAGATCGGGATCGCGATTTGCCTGCTGCGCGGCGCGGCTCGCGTCGGTTCGGCTCGCCCAAGCAGTTGCTTACTTAGCAGCTACTAGGCCCGGCGCGAACGCGGCCGAGAAGAACTGACAGACAGACGGACGGGGCGCCGCTCGACCGAAGGGAAACAAGGCGGCGGCAAAGATACCGCTGCTGCTCCGCCCTGCGCCTTGCCTTCTTTCTTTCTTTCTTTCTTTCTTTCCCGCGCCTCTTGCGCCACAGTGGACTGCGACAGAGAGGGAGCGTGGGTCGCGGCTGCTCTGCTCTGCCTGGGGCGCCGCCCTGGCTTGCTCTGCTCTGCTCTGCTTTGCCCTCTCTCTGCTCTGGCGAAAGGGGGGGAAGCCAGGCAGGATGGATGGGTGTATGGATGGATGGATGAATGGATGGGTATCGCGGATGCGGCTTGCCCGCCCTCGCCTTCTTTCCAACAGCAGCGGCGCCGGAGACCTCGAGACCGGCCGCGGTGTCTGCGCGTGTGTGCTACTAGCTAGCTAGCTAACTAGCTAGCTAGCGCTGGCCGGCCAGGTAGTTAGCTAGCTAGCTCGTTGGTTAGTAGCTAGCTGGCCACGGCGAAGAGGAAGACGCGCACCAGAGCCGAGGAAACCCGGACCGGTCGAGACGCTGCGCCTGTGCTCCGATCTGCCTTGCCTTGGCTTGGCTTGGCTTGGCTTGGCTTGGCTGCCTTGGCTTGCCTTGCTGTGCTGCTCTGGGCTCGGGTTGGTTGGTTTGTTTGAATATGTCGAATTTGGTTTTGCAGATGCTGCCTGCGTGGGTTGGCTCGGAATGAACGAATGAACGAATGAACGAGCGCGCGCAGGGCTCTGGAAAGCGAGGCGATCGATCGCGCTCGATGCGCGGGCTTGGCCTGCTCGCTCGCTCGCCTGCGTGCGTGCGTGCTTGCGAGGCTGCCCCGTCGGCGCTGCGTCAGCACGCGGAAGCGGGGGGCGAGACTCTTTGCGCTGGTGGCGCTTGCTCGCGACAACCGCTCTGCGTGACGCCGCCGCGGCTCTCTCTCGCGCTGCACGCGTACGTGCGTGCTCGCTCGCTCGCTGGCCAGCCAGCCTGCCCGCCTGCACGCGCCGCGCCTCCGCTCGCGCGCGCGCGCTCGTCAGCCCGCGCCGCGCCTCGCGCCGCGCTTCTTGGCTTTCTCTCGCGCCGCTCGCCTGCCTTGCCTGGCCTCGCGTTGCTCGCCGAGGTTTCTTTCTCCCGCCTTTCGCGCTCGCTGTTCGCGTCGATGCCGCAAGGCCTTCGCCGCCGCCGCGCGACTGCGCTCGCCTCGCTCTGCGCCGGCTTCGGACCTCGCCGCGCGCGCTGCGCGTGGCCTCTGCTCGCTCGCCGCTCGCTCGCCGCTCGCTCGCTGCCTGCCTGCCTGCCTGGCCGCGCTCCGTGCCGCGGGCGCGCTGCTGCTCTCGGTTTGCTTTGCCTTGCCTCGCCTCGCTTTCTCGCTTTCTCGCCTCCTTTCTTCTTTCTTGCCTTCTTTCCTTCCTGCCTGCTTTCCTCGCCTTTCCGCAGCCGGCGGGAAATGCGAAAGAGGTTACCGGGCCTCTCTGGCGCGTCACCCCTTCCAGGAGCGAGCCGAGCCGGAGGAGGGAGGGGGAGGAGGAAGGAGGCGCCGCCGCCGCAAGTGCGGAATGGACGCCCGCCAGTCGGATTCCCGCCGCCGCAAGTGCAGAATCAAGCGGCCGGCCGGCCGGCCGACCGGAGGAGGCGGGCGATCGGCAGGTCGGCCAGGGCGGGAGGGAGGGAGGGGGGAAGAGTTGGACGCAGAGAGAAACAGGAAAGGCTCGCAGCAGCCAGGTGCGCGAGACCGCGGCGCGAGACCGCAGCGCTTTCGTGCTTGCTGTCTTGGTTTCTTTTCTGTTTCCTGGTGGGTTAGATGGTTGGTTGAATGGTTGGTTGGTTGGTTGGTACTAGGTGGGTTGGTTGGTGGCGGCTCGGTCTCGCTCGGCCTTGGCATTACGATAGTATACAATGCTTCATGCGGTTGGTTGATTGAAAGAATATAACAATAATAAGACGGATGGGCGGGCACCCACCGAGTGACCTTGAGAAAAAGGAAAGGCGACGAAAGGAAATGAGACGAGGGCTTAACAATGATCACTCACAATCCATCGATCGATCCGATTCGATTGTTTGGTTGGCTTGCTGACTTGCTGGCTGGCTGGCTGGCTGGTTACTTGATCCATTGGAATCCGAACCGCAGCCGCGCCACCCGATCTAATGCATATCGACAAGCGCAGTGCAGTGCAGTGCAGTGCAGCAGCAAAAAAATTGCAAGTATGAAACGCAAGGAAAGAGTGCGCTGTAGAGCAAGGACAAGGAAACGCCACGCACGCGAAGCAACAAAAGAAAAAAGAAAAGAAAAGAAAACAACGTAAAACAAAGAATGCTCAGCCAGAAAAAGAAATCGCCAACCTCGCCTGAACTCGAAAGCAAAACTTGCAACCAACTAAAAAATCAACAAACGAAAAGCCAACAGCGAAAACGAAAGAAAAAAGAAAGGCCTCGAATTCCACCCCGCGACAAGGCCTCTCTCCTCTCTTCCTCGGTCCTCGCTTGCT
This sequence comes from Aurantiochytrium sp. KH105, assembly GCA_003116975.1. NCBI lineage: Eukaryota > Bigyra > Thraustochytrida > Thraustochytriidae > Aurantiochytrium > Aurantiochytrium sp. KH105. Next base: position 958,246 of record BGKB01000044.1, read on the forward strand.
TGATTTTGGCCAGTCAGCCAGGCAGCCAGCCGGCCGCGCCGTGAGCGAGCGCGCCAGATTCCTCTGGCTAGTGAGGATGCTGATGCAAGCCTTTCTTTCTCCGCCTCTGCGATCGATCGATCAGCCAGCACCACTTGAAACGCAGCGCCTGATCAGAGCTTGCCCGAGTGCCTCTTTCTCCTTTTTCTCGCCCTGCCTCCCTCCTTGCCAGCCAGCCAGCCAGCTAGCCACTGCCAGATCTGGCGTGCGCCATCGGCGGCAAAAGGGCGCGCGCCGTGGAGCCGCGCGGCGGCGGCGGGAGCAGGCCGGCGGCGGAGAGAGGAGGAAGCCCGCCGCGCGGACTCGGGACGACCGGGCGAGACGAGTGGACGCGAGCCCGAACGAAGTGAAAGAGAGAGCCGAAGGCGAGGAAGGAAAGGAAAGAATGAATGGAAAAGGAAAGAATGAGAGAGAAGAATTTTGAAAAAAAGAAAAGAAAGAAAGAAAGAAAGAAAGACCGGCGGTACGCGGGCGCATTTGGAACGGTTTCGCGGCGCCAGTCTCGCGCAGCGCGGGAACGCGAGGGCGCGCCCGGCCAGGCCATTTCACGGCGCCGCTCCGAGGCCGCACGGCCGCCGTTCCGGGGCCGAGAAAGCGGTAGCGGGCGGCCAGGCGACAGACTAACAAACAAACAAACAAACAAACAAACAAACAAACAATCAGACAGAAGGCGCGAGCGACACCATGCTGGCCGTCTGATGACCGAGATGGGCGCTACGCCGCTGTGGGGAGAGCGTGTCTGCAGAAGCTGCGCGGCGGGCCACAGTGCCGTTCTGGGCGCTGTGGGGAGCGAAAGACTAAAGCAACGGAGCGTCCCCCCAGCCGTGGCCGCAGCCAAGCGAGCTCACTAGGCTGATTGATTTCCTGGACGACTGCCTACCTGCCTGCCTGCCTGCCTGCCTGCTTGCCTGCATGCCATCTTGCCTGCATTCTTGCCCGCCCGCCTGCCCGGCCGACCGACCGACCTACAGCGACGCTTGCCCGTGATCCGCGATGTGCGCTCTGGAGGCTCCGCGCCGCTCCGGCCAACTGGCTAGGCAGGTCGCACGCACCCCGAACGAAGGAAGGAAGGAAGGAAGGAAGAAATGAGGGAGCGAACGGACGAGCTGCGCGGGTGCTCGCTCCACCCGCCCGCCTGCCTGCAAGCCAGCCTGCCGGTTCTATCCTTTACTAGCCGTCCAATCGATCATTCGATCACTCGAACTTCCATACTTGAATCGATCAAAACACCAGTCAGGCAATCAACAATCCAACCATCCAGTGCATCAAACGATCATTCCCACTCTGCACCGCCGAGCCAGGCGCTGCGGGTGTAGTGTGGGATCGGGATCCGCAACGGTCAAGTTGGCAATGCGTCCGCCTGTGAACGAGTGAGTAAGTGACCAAGAAAGAAAAAGGAAAGTAAGAAACAAAGCAAAGCAGGAAACACGGGCAGCGGCCACGCACCCGACCACCCGGCCACCCAGCCGCCCGGCCTTCTCGTCAGGTCGCTGCCGCCGACCCAGCCAGGTAGCTCCCCCTCGCTTCATTCATCGCGACGGCGGCCGCACGTCAAGCCCTCCGCGCGGAAGACGGCCGCCACGGACAGCAAGCAGCGCCAACCGTCGCCGCACTCGAGCCGACCGGCCGCGGCGAGGGCGGGACGCGAGAAGAAACAAGACGCAGCATCTATACCGCAGCTCCTGCAGGCAGCTCCTGCAGCTTCGCGGCAGTGCTCTCGCTGTCTGGAAAACAAAAGCCGCGGCCAGTTGGCAGCCAACCTGGCTGCATAATTGAGTTTTGTGGCCGCGAGGAGGAGGACGAGCGACGCTCGACGCAAGAATCCGTAGCAGGGACCGCGAGGCCTTGCGGCACGAGACAGAAAAGGGCACAAGGACGGCCGCGGGGAGGAGAGCCGAAGAATAAGCGCGGTGCCGAGACGCGCGTCGGGGACGAGGCCTCCGGTGCCGGCCCACAGTACGGTGGTGTGGGCCGTTTGCGCTACCATCGACGCGTCCGAGGCCTTGAGCTGCGGGGCCCGGGAGACGCCAGCAAAGAAACGAACCGATGACGCGCTGGCGCGAAGTAAGCTCTGCAGGCCAGGCAGGCGCAAACCGCGTCCGTCGACTCGAGTCAGAGTGTCGACGTCCCATGCCTCGGTGAATCCGGCGGGCGCCTCTCTCCCTTTCCCCCACTCCCCCCTCACGGGCGCCCCGCACGCGTCCCCTCCGTCCCTTCCCCCCGCAAACCCCTCTGCCCGCAGCCGCCGCTCCCCGCAGCCAAGAGCCCCCCATCTCCGTCCAGGGGGGACGCGGTGCGGCGCGGCCAGCGCAACGGCACCCTGCCAACGCCTTTCTTTCTTTCTTTCTGTGCGGCAAGGCGAGGCGAGACAAGAGGCCTCTGCGACCTTTCCTTTTCCTTCTCTTGCGCTTCGGCCAGGCGGGTGGGCAGCTGCATCTGCAGCTGGAGTTGCCGCCAGTCCCTCGCCCGACGCTGAAGTGAAGCCCGCGCTCGCTGGTCGCCGGCGGGGCAGACAGTGACCATAAGTGCAGCGCTTGCTGCCACCGTAATGGTACCGTCCGCGCCTTTCCACGCAGCGCTGGTGCAGGTAGGCAGGCAGGCAGGCAGGCAGGCAGGCAGGTTCTCTCTGGAGCTGCCTCCGCGTCGCTCGCGGCGCGCCTGGGCAGCCCAAGCAGGTAGTAGCATCGCAAGTAGCAGCCCGGCAACTAACTCGCTGCCTGTCGCAGTCGCCAGCTAGGTCGCTGTCGCCGGTGCTCTCGAGGGCACGCGCGTGGGGAAGGAAGGAAAGAGTAGGAAGGAACGAGGCGTGAAGGCAGCAACCATGGCAACTGCAACTCGAAAGGGACAGGAAGGCAAGAATGACGCGGAAAAGAGGAAGGAATGGAAGGAAGAAAGGCGCAGGAGCGCTCTTTCTCCCTCCTTCCATCCCTCCCTTCGTGGCGAAAGACCTGCTGCCGGCCGCCACCGCTGTCGGTCGCCTCGCTGGCCGGTCGGCCGGTCGCCATGGTCGGTCGGTCGGTCACTAGCCACGTGGATGGACGGATGGACGGCGATCACTTTATCGCCCGCGTCGACCCGCATCGATCTGGCTGGCTGGCGGGCCGCTGGAAACCTTCTTTCTTTACTCCATCGCCTCGTCCCTTCGATCAGGAACGCCGCGGCGCAAGGGAGGAAGGGAGGGAGGGAGCGAGGGAGGGAGGCGAAACGAGCGGGGAAGAATGAAAGCATGAAGGAAGGCATGGCGCGCGCACTCCGTATCCTTGAGCAGCGTCGATCCGGGAGGGAGCCAAGGCGCGGCCGCTTCCGGTTCAACAACCCGCGCGGCGTCGCTCGGCTACCAGGACGAAGCAAGGAAGGAAGCTGCAGTCGGGAGGCAGAAGATCGCGTCGCGTACCGCAGGCGTCAGCTGCAGCGTCCCGCACGCGCCGCAGCCGCTGCCGCCAACCAACTCTCCCACGCCGGCCAGAGGTGGCGCGAGCTCCTTTGATCCCTGTCCTCTCCTCCCGCCGGCGCTAGCGAGCCGTAGCGCGCGCCGTAGCGAGCGCAGCAGTGCGGAGGGACGCGAATAGAAGCAGCCGCGTCGATCCGCCCGCCACGACGTCCTTCTTTCTTTCTTCCCCGCCCGCCCGGGCACGCGCTCCCGCGGGGCTGCTACGGCGCGGCCTTCGCTGAGCACTCGCCGGTGCCTCTCCGAGCTTCCCGTACCGCCGCGCCGCCCGCGACAGCGAGGACGCGGCCGCGCAGGAGGTGCGCCGGGAAGCGACGCGAAAGCGGCCTCGCCTCGCGGGGACTGGCTGGCCGACCGGCGATGGCGGTGGATCGACCGGCGATGGATTGGATCGACCGGCACGCGGGGGCGGGTCGAGCCGGTCCAGGCGCGCGAGGAGAAGGGAGGAGGCGAAGGGAAGAAACGAAGCGAGAGGCTGGAGACGGTCGCGATCCTGGCGGCCAGGGAGCGGCGGTATGGCGCGACGGCGAGGAGGCGGGAAGAGGCGAGGCGGCAGGATCGATCGCGCAAAGTGCAGCTGCCTGCAGCAGAGCGGCGGCCGTGGCGTGGTTGGACGGGCGGTGGTGACGAGGGAGGAGAAGAGGCTGGGAAGTGAAACGGGGCGAGGCGCAACGAGCAGCGCACCGCAGAAAGCGACGCGGAGAGAAGAGGAGAGGAGATCGTTCCGTGGGGAGTAGGTCGGTCGGTCGGTCGGCCAGACTCTGCCAGCCAGCCAGGGCGTGACGGCGGCGCAACGTAGACCAGCACGGCAGCTTGGCTCGCTTTACATTGATAATAAAAGGAGGCCGCGTCCAACCTCTTTGGTCCGCACGCACGCTTGTGGTCGCAAGTCGCCTCTGGGTGCTAGCTAGCTAGCTAGCTAGCTTCACTTGGCTTGCTGCAGGCAGGGCGTTGCACGAGATCCAGCGGCACGGAGCGAGACGGAGCGCAGGCAGCCGGGCCACGTGGTTGTCTGCCGGGAGAGGGGGATTGGAATCACGCGCCACGACGCACGCGCGGGGACGGAGGCAAGCAAGGGTCCACTCGAGCGATGAAATAAGGAAGGGACAAAAGAAGGACGGCTGCGGAACGCGCAGCTACGGCGGCGGCGGTACGCGCGGAAGGGCGCAAGGAATGACAGGAACGTCAGGTTGTGAACGCGCTATCCGCCATCGCTGCGTCACTTCTTCCTGGTGGCGCCCAGAATTGAACCCGACCCACAGTAGTCGCCACAGCACACACACACACGGAGCGCAGTGGCCGCAGGCTACGTTCCGTTTTGTTTCGCGGCACTTGCCACGCCAAGGAGCGATGGCGACTCGGCTAGTCGATGGCTCGGTGGCCGCCAGTGATCGCTTGATTGAGGAATCGGGCCGGAGAGAATCTGTCGCAGGCCGCTGCCGCTGTCGGCCGCCGACCGGTGCGCGATCGGCTTCCCGCCGCGGTGAACGCGAGAAGCCGTGAGCGATGGGAGTGGCTAGCCAGGGTAAAGAGGAATAGAGGGAGGGAGGCTTCACGTCGCATCGCATCGCGACGCGTAAAAATGTGTGGGAGGTTTTATCTCCACCAATGACCAGAGAAGTGACCCCGCAGTGTGAAGGGAGAGAGAGGTCAGGTCCCTTTGCAGAGGAGAATGGCCTCGAGCTAGGCGGGGGCGAGGCGAGGCGACCGACACACAAGACAAGCGCGGCTGCGGCTGTATTGTGCCTCACGCTGCCGCGACTCCACCCTCTGGCGCCTTCCTTGCCTCCGCCCCCGACCCCACTCCAGCCATCGGCCTTGGCTCGACCGGCAGCGGACCGCGGGCGCAGTGCAGTGCGGTGCAGTGTTGTGCCGTGGAGCAGCCGGACGGAGCCGCGAAGAGGCGTGAAGGCCGATTAGCCGCCAGTGGTGGCGGAAGCGCAGCGAGAAAAGCAGGAAGGGGCCTCGCTGCGGCGGCACGGGAGGCTAGGTAGTAAATGAGTCGTGGGTGGCGCGGCGCGTCTCCTTCCTTCTTTCCTCCCTTCTTCGCAGAGAGCCAAGTGACCTTTAGACCGGCGGCGGCCAGGCGGCTGCGGTGCGTCGGCCTCCGTCTCGCTGGCGGCAGCAGCAGCAGCAGTGCAGCAGCAGCAGCAGGCTGGCCGTGGCCGCCGCTCAGCTCGGCGGTCGCCAGAGCGACACGGCGACTCACAATCCACTTCGTACTTGCGACGACCGCATCACTGCCAGAGAGGCTCGCAGAAGTGCCCGGTCGAGGGAGCGATCGATCGATCGAGCGAGCGAGCGAGCGAGCGAGAGAGCCAACGCCGATCAAGCTCTTTGGCGCGTCATGAGAAAACAAGCAAGCCAGGGCGACCGACCGGCCGAGCGTGGATGATTGATGGATGGGTGGATCGATGGATTCGACGCATCTAATCTCGAAGTCGACGCTGCGAAGCAGACCAGCGACGCGCAGCGACCGGCCAGGCGTTGCAGTGGCGAGCCGTGGAGACTGTATAGCCGCAGCCGCACGCCGCGCCGAAACGAAACGAAGAGCAGAATCTTTCTCCGCCTTCCACCACACAGAAGAACTCCGCAAGCAATCGCTGCAGCAGCTGCAGCTGCAAAATGTTTACTGATCAAATCGTAGTCGGCGCGATGCGGGCCGTCCGTGTTCAGCCAAAGCTATTTCTAACGTAAGTCAGATGAAAAGATTCGAATGACGCATGCATGAAATAAATCACAAGCCACCGCAAGACGGGCAGCGGGCGTCTCCGCTGCACCCGCGCGGCGAGTGCGTGTCACGCCCGCTCCGCGCCGCGTTCCGCGCCGAGGAAGAGGGGGAAAAGGGGACAATTTTCGAGTGGCTGGGACGGGACGGAGGGAGGGAGGGGGAGAGAGAGAGAGAAAGTTCGGGCGGGAGGCGAGACGTCCGTCGCATCGCGAGTGGAACTATTTATTTATACCCAGGCAAACAAGTAAGAAAGCCGCCCGCCAAGGGCCGACTCGGAAACCCGCCGCAAGAGGGGGGCGGTGGGGCGCGCGACTGCCCACACGGCCCCCACGCGGCCCTCCGTGTGTGGGCGGCGCGCCTTGGCTTTTGCCGAATCTTGAGTTGCTCTCTCGCCTCCGAGGTGCACAAACAGACACGGCCCGTCGCCAACTTTTCACGGCAACGCCAAGCAACCATGGCAAGTGGCCGCAGCTGCAACCAACGCGCGGATGCTGCATGCTGCAGCTGGCTGGCCGAACTGCGGCAGGTGCGTGGCTGCGGCATGCTGCTGCCTGTAATGGATTTCGAGGCCGAAAGTCGAGCCTGCAAAATGAAGATCTTGGTGCGGTATACGCGCTTCGCGCCGCGGCCCTCGCTCCGTGACCGATCATGCACGCGGCGGCGCGGCATCGTGCAGCAGCAGCGGCAGCGGCCGCGCCAGGCGCCGCACCGCAGGTCCTGCGCGTTCGGGCGCCGAGAGAACACCGGCTGCGGATCGAGCGATTTGGATGCTATACTGCAGCCGCAGAGAGGTCTCGCCGTCGCGGTCTTCTTGCCTCGCGGTCTTCTTGCCCTCGCTCGCTCGCTCGGAGGGCTGAACGCGAGCTCCCAAGATCGCGCGGCGGCGCCTCGCCGCGCGTTCGGACCCTCGCTCGCGCGCGTCCCGCGGCCGCGGCGCGCGGAGGGACGGGCTCGAGGCCGCCGCCCACTGCCACTGCACGGACGGAGCGACGTTTTGCAAGAAGATGATGATGGCCAGGCCATGAAGATGCCTGCCGCGTCATCCATCCCTTTCCTGCCCGCGACCCGCGCTCTCTCTCACCTCCTCGCCCCGGCGGACGCCGCGCTGGCTGGCTCGTCCGCGAGCGCGAGCGCAGAGGCGACAGCGGGCGCGGGTCGCGGGCAGGAAAGGGATGGATGACGCGGCGGCAGCGGCGTCATCGTCCCGGACCTCGAGGCTGACCCAGAGCGAGCCCCGGGTCTCCACGGCTCACGGTCGCGCTCTCGGCTCTCGCGGTCGCGGTCGCTGCATGTGGAGCGGCCGCCGTTGCTGGGTCCCACGGCAGCGGGCGGCAAGATGACAGACGCTCCGCAAGGCGACAAGCTCCGCTCTCTCTCCGAGAATGAGCTCGAAGGAGCAGGAGCTCTCGCGGTCGACCTTCGTTCTGCGTCATCATCGTCGCGGTCCCCGCCTTCTTCTCCGCCTCCCGCCTTGAGATCGCCCGGGCGCAGCCCGCGAAACGAGCGCGGGCGCGCGGACAGGGACGGCTCGGCCCGGCGCGTCGGAATCGAAGGCCAGCCGCGAAACGCGGATGCAGGTCGATCGCGTGGTCGCGGGCGGCGCAGGTGCGGGATCCAGGGCACCAACTCGGCGGTGGAGTGGACCGGGGCCGACGCTTCGCGGGGGCGGAAACCGTGGCGCAGCGCCGCGTGCGTAGGGTGGCCGCGTGCGACCGCCTCCCGGACGCGTGCACCGGCGTAAAGTCTCTTGGCGTCTTCGCGCGAATGAGTTGCACACCATATGCACACACAGAACTGGGCGAAAGCGGGCCGGACGCGCGCGCTGCTGCTGCTGGCCATGGTGGCTGAAGCAGAAGCGAGTTGCAGCTACAGCTGGCTGGCGGATCGGCCACCGCCGCCAGCAGCAGTAGCAGCAGCAGCAGCAGATTGGTCTAAAGGGAGAACGAAAACTTGTGAGATGTGAGCCTGGGTGGGCGTCTCGTGTCCGTCGTGTCTGTGATGGAAATCATTTCGTGCGTCGAGGCTCCTCGCGCGCGCAATGGGACAAAGAAAAACAAGGTGTGTGCGTCCATGTGCCCGGATGTGTGCATTGTGGAACGCCATGGTGTATCTTGTGGACACCTAACGGCTACTTGCGCAAAGACTTCCACCTTGCAAGTGACGTCCTGCGTTAAAAGTAGATGACTGGGTTTGGATCGTCCATCAAGGGAGAATCATGGCCTATGCAGCCCATTTTATTGTATACCTGAGCAAACAGGTTCACGTAATACACTTGCAACCGTTTTTCTATTCCTTGTAGCGCTCTCACGTTGACCGTCCTTATACACTGAGAGTAGCTGTAGATGACTGGGTTTGGATCGTCCATCAAGGGATAATCAAGGCCTATGCAGCCCATTTTGTTGTATACTTGAGCAAACAGATTCACGTAATACACTTGCAACCGTTTTCCTATTCCTTGTAGCGCTCTCACGTTGACCGTCCTTATTCACTGATAGTAGCTGTAGATGACTGGGTTTGAATCGCCATCAAGGGCGAATGAAGGCCTATGCAGCCCATTTTGTTGTATACTTGAACAAACAGGTTCGCGTAATACACTTGCAACCGTTTTTCTATTCCGTGTAGCGCTCTCACGTTGACCGTCCTTATACACTGAGAGTAGCTGTAGATGACTGGGTTTGAATCGTCCATCAGGGAGAATCAAGGCCTATGCAGCCCATTTTGTTGTATACTTGAGCAAACAGATTCACGTAATACACTTGCAACCGTTTTTCTATCCCTTGTAGCGCTCTCACGTTGACCATTGATTCGTATGCAAGGTTGAACTGGCATTGCCAAAGTCATTCGTAGCTGCACAAGCTACGACGCATAGTCAAACACAAATGAAACACAGCTTGTTTATTTGAGGACATTTCTTTTCATAAGTGCCAACTTGAAGCAAACGCAAGGCCAGCGAATCTGATATGCTTGTTCAAAAAAAGTGCATTCTTCAAATTTGAAGAAAGGACATCGCGGCCTGCTGAAAATAGATTCTCCACGAAGGCTGTTGCATCTTTGCTCGCGTTTTCGCCTGCTTCCAGACTCGTATTGTCGTGCTTAAAGGAAAGAAAACTGACTCAGGATCTGATCCGGATGAAGGACCCAAAGTACACGCGCCTGAAGCCGCTTCCATTTCCAGACTTTAAAGCGGCCACAGCATCAGTCAGTCAGTCAATCAATCAACCAATCAGTTGATAGCCTGCTTGGGTGCGGTGACATCCACTAAATCGTCCAAAAGACGCTGCTGCTCAAAGAGCACATGGTGGTTGTGGTCCAAAGAAGCAAGCAAGGCAAGAACCTCGGGTTGCAGTTCACGCTGCCAATAAGGAACTGCCCCATTCTTGAGAAAAGCTTGCGCAGGCGTCTTGAGACGGTTCATGTCCGCCTCGTCTCCCGAACCCTCTGAATCGCTACCCTGAGACTCCTCCTCATTCACGGCAGTCTTGTTCTCCCCCAAAGCAAAGGGCAACGATGATTTACGTGATCCGCGATGCGAAGCATTCTTTGGGCTCGTCCCTTCTTTAAAGGATGACGCACCCTTTGGGTCGCTCGTTCTTCGACGCTGCCGGTCCCGCTTGGACGGTTTACGCTTTCGCTTTCGCTTCCGCTTGCGACCGGAGTCCTGGCTCATCGAGTCAGAGACATCCTCGGCATTCCTCGACGACTTGGCGCGCTGCTCCTGCTGCCGCAACTTTCGCTGCCGCTTCCGCTCGTTCGCACGCTCCAGCGAGTTTACGATCACCGCAATCATCAGATTGAGCACAATAAAGGTCTCAAGCACAATAAAGAGAGACATGAGAATCATCAGCTGCGGCGCTCCGTCCGGATCCTTCTCCAGCACCGTCATATAGTACCACGACCAGTCGTCCAGCGTAATGAGCTGGAACAGGGAAAACATCGCCGTCCACAAATTGTCGAAACGGTCCGGAAACAAATCCTGATATAGCGTCACAAAGATAATGGCGAAAATGTACAGCAGCAACATCAGCAAGAGAATAATCGAACCCATGGCTGGAATCGAGCGAAACAACGTCGAAATAATGAGCTGCAAATTTTGCAAAAAGCTGATGGCCCGAAGCGCGCGCATGGCTCGCAGCGCCTTGAACACACGAAACAGACGGAAAATCGACGGCGAGAGACTCGATGAGTCGTTCAGCACAGTGTACATGGCCGTCTCCACAACGCTGATCGAGACAATAAAAGCGTCAAAGATGTTCCACCCAGAGTCTAGAAATCGCTCTCGCTGCGCATACAGCTTGAGCGCGAGTTCAAAAATGTAAATGCCCATCAAGATCTTGTCAAACACATCAAACCAGTACATGGCCGCCAACATAGTCGATTCCACATTCTGGAGCGTGATGAGCACGCTATTGAGAAAGATTGCACCGAGAATAAAGTTGGAAAAACGAGAACTCTTCACCACTCGATGTACAAAGATACGAAAGGGGCTCCAATGTCGCTTTGAGCTCTCGCGCCGTCGTCGCCGTCGCCGTTTGCCGCAACATAACATGCGACGCCAACCCCTAACACGTTCTGAGGCCGCGCCAAGAGACAGCACGGTACTAGAGGACAGTCGCGAGGCGCTTGGCAAGCGTGAACCCATGAGCACGGGTCCGCCGCCATGCATTTCTTCATCTTCTTTGATTGAATTGGGCAGCGGTGCGATTGTTGCGCTTCCACGAAGCGGCATCCTTATTTGCGCGCGCAAGCGGCGTTACCCACGTCTGTCTTGTACTGCCCTTTCTTTGAGTTCCGCCCTCAAGTGCTCTTTCTTGACGCGGGCGGTGTTTGGGCGACGCGCGCTCGTTCGAGGCGTCTCGTTTGAACCCTGACAAGGAAAAGGTCAATGATATTATCGTTCCTCGAGAAGAGGTCTTCGTCGCTGCCAGAGAGAACGTCCTTTTCGGTCTTTGTGCCTTTTCTCTGAGGCCGCGTTGCCACTGCTCCACTGCGACGTGTCCCAAGCACCAATCGCACACCGACCTTGCACACGGCGAGCGGCACCTCACGACCAACCAAGCACGGGCAGCTCAGGCAGCACAGTCAGGGCTCCCGCTTTCATCGACGCCGCTCCCGCCGCTGCCAACCAGCTAGCCCGAGCCCCAGTCGGCTCTGCACGCCTTCGAGCAAAGCAAGGCAATGATGCAATGCAAGGCAATGCAACGCAATGCAACGTAGCCGTTGAACGGTCACCGAGCCTCGCCCGGGACACGCGGTCCCAGTCCCCCTCTCTCCTGGTCGCCTCCCAGCGAGCGGTAAACAGTCGCTCGGCGGCCGGAAAATGACTGTCCGTGACCATCAGCCGGGGCGAGAGAATCAACTCAGCCAGAGCAAAGCCAAAGCGGATTCTCGAGCGCCTGCCGCGGCCGCCAGGAGGCCGCGCTCGGCTGCGCCCGGCTGCGCCCGCTGCCAGGCAGCCGCGCGGCAGGGAAGCAGGAAGGCATCTGCCGCGCGAGCAGCTTGGTCCACGTTTTTCGCGCGAGAAAACGGGCGACAAGGAGGGGGAGGACCACCGCGCGCCCGTGAGCCTGCGCGCGAGCTTGGGCAGGCAGATCCCGCGCACTACGCTGCTCGGCAGCAAGCAGAGACGCGCGCGAGGCAAGGGCGTCTTTCGGCCATTTCCGGAAATAAAGGTTGCTTTCCTGCCGCTCCAGCCGCTCGAATCTGCGACAGCCACGGGACGGCACGTTGAAGAAAGCAAGCGCGCAGGCGCTGTCGAGGCTGACGAAGGAAACACAGAGAGAACCAAGTCTAGCCGCGAAAGGGAAAGCTCATTCGTCCAATCGTATACGAGAGCGACGTAAGAGAGCTCGCGAAGCGCTTTCGCAGCCATGTACGAAACGCACTGGCGAGACCTCGTGCGGTGCTGGCACAAAGCTCCCGCGTCATGCCGCGAGCGCGTCCTTGATGAAATTCTCGACGGCAAAGGCGTCCCAACTTATATTCGTAGCCAATTATGGATGGTAGCCTGCGGTGCAGAAAAGAAAATCAAAGCCTTCCCCGACGTCTACGAGGGATACCTGGCCGAGGTGACGCAGCGCCTCGGATCCCGCGATCCCACTGATTTTACTCAGGTAGAGCTGCAAATTCGCAAAGACATCAAACGCACATATCCTCTTTTTCTGCGAAATGCCCACGTTCGGGCTAATCGCGCCGCCGCTGCCGCATCGAGTCGATCAGACGAGGCCACGTCCCTAACGCCAAACGCCAATGCAGATGCTGCTGCCGCTGCTGACGAACAACATTGGCAACATCATGAACGGGCACTCTATAATGTTCTCTGCGCGTGCGCTTTAGCTTCGGGCTCCAAAGAATCATCCTATCATCAAGGACTCAACTATATGGCTGCTCTACTCCTCATTCTTATGCACGAACGCACCGATGACACACCATCATCAGGCACTACGGACAGTGACGACGGGTCTTCGCAAGCACAACACGAGCACGAAGATAAAGACGATTCAGACAGCCAACACGAGGCTCACGCCCACGCGAACAGAGACCGCTCCTCTTCGAGTCACAAGGCCACTGTCTCCAACAACAATAATACGACAGGGTCTGCAGCAACAACAGACGACCACGGTGTGGCCGCTGCGTGGCGTCTCGCCGAACAAAAGGCATTTTGGGTGCTTCAATCTCTTCTGCAAGACTACAACCTCGCAGGCATCTATGACTGCCAGACTTCATTCTTGCAGCAGTTTCTCGATCAATTCGACTTACTGGTGCGCCGCTTTCTGCCGCGCCTTCACCGTCATCTCGAGCACGGGCTCCAAGGCGGCTACCCCGTTGTCCTCTTTGCCATGGACTGGTTCACCACCATGTTTAGCTACAGCATGCGAGTCGACGCTGTCTACCTCATTTGGGACCTTTTTATTGTCGCTCGTCTTGATGAGACTCTTTTTGTGGCTGGATTAGCCATTCTGCTTCATCTTCGGGATCGCCTCATGGCCATTACGTCTTTTGAAGACATGGCAGAACAATTCAAAGTCCTCGTGCGTACCATATCAGCACGGGATCTCCTCGCCTCCATTTGTATTGTCGTTCAGCGCATCGTGCCCTCAGAACTTATACCGCCGGGTCGCTCCACCCTGGCAAATATTGATCGCGCCATGCATGATGCCTCCAATGAGCTCACAACTACCGATTTTGATGCAACTCAGCTCGTTCGCGCCGTACAGCTTGGCGATGCACCCGCTGTAGAGACGGAGATTGCAAAGTACCACTTCCCCATAAAGCTCCTCGAACGCATGCTCTTACGCGCCACAATGCTTGGTCACGCGGCCGTCATCACCAGGTTGCTCGTGGTCTGCGACCCATCTTGCCGCAGCACGCTCGCAGCTCTCGAAGGCCTCACGCCACTCCACATTTGCGCACTCATGGGCCATCCCACGGCTGCTCGTGTACTTCTCAGCGCAGGCGCGGACCGCGGCCTTCGATCCCGAGCACCTGTACTGCGCAGCCTTTTCCCTTCCTCATGGGATGACTTTGACGAGGGAGTCACCGCGCAGGACATTGTCGAGGCCTTGCGCGAGGCCATGACTTCCGCCTCTCCATCATCTGCTTCGTCGTCGTCGTCGTCGTCGTCTTCTTCTTCTTCCGCCAAACAGTCCGCCAATGCAAACGCTCAGACACCCTCTGCTCTCGAACGCGTGCTCCAAGGGGATGTTTGTCTTGCTTGCGGTCGCCTGCTTCACCGCCTTGCGCCGCAAGGCAAAGTGTCTTTCATGGCATCCATCATCGACAGCATCACGCCCGATTGGGAGGAGGCCGTGCCTCGTGCCAGCGACAAGCGTAACCCCTGGGACGGCGATCTCTGTGCTCAATGCGCCGCACTTCCAGCTCCACGTCAAGTGGTTCTCGACGTTCCCCTTGGGTCCAACACCTGGCACTGCATCAACTGCAAAAGTATGTTGCTTGGAGTACGCAAGCTACAATGTCGCAGATGCAACTTTATGTGCTGCTCTGCATGCACTTTTACACGCAGGCAGCTCCTCCCAGAGTTTAAACATGCAGTACCCGTGTGTGGCAATTGTCACCACGTTCTACGCTCCTGTCCCTGTGACGATAGCAGCTGGCGAAGCTACCAAGTCAAATGCGACCATCACCCTTTCGATAACGTCGCACCCCCCGAGACCACCTGCGCATGCGAGCAGTGTCTCCAGCGTCGCTTCACGCTCAGAGACCCTGCACAGGCACCGCGCGAGGCACGCTACGATGCCGTCAGACCCCTTTTCAATGCCAAAGAGGCCTCTCTACACGGGTTTTGGGCACCGCGCTCATCGCGCTCCGTTCTCGACCAGCCCACCGCATCTGCGGAAGCCGTGGCTTCCGAAGATGGAATTTTGCGCATTATCTGCGACGTTGAGGCCTTTGTTGCCGCTCGCACGCAATCGAGGCCAGCCGCTCGCCCGCCGTCGTCGGCCAAACCTTTTCCAGGACCTTCTACGCCCAGTTCAAATCAAACAAACACCCCTGCAGCTATTGCCGACGGCGATGCGGCAGCCAATGCTGATAGTGACCCCCCGTCTGACACGCCCTCGCGGCCTCACTTGTTCAGAGACTTCCGTGCCGAGCTTGTTGAATTCTACACAGTTTGGAATCCCTCGCAGCTCGGACAAGTGGACGCCCTCTTAGCGAAATACAAGGGCCGCGAGGACAAGCTTTTGAGCTCCTTGCACTCCATGTATGCCAAGCGCTAGCTCTCTTTGCCAACAAGCGAGACAACAGACGACTTTCTCCCTTCGTGTAACCAAGCCAATCAATTTTATTTATACTGTCCCCTGTGTTCTCGCAACATTCTTTTTCACTGCCTTACGCTTCTTTTCGCATCCCGTGCTGTAAGAAGTCACAAGCAGGAACGCTCTCGACCAACCTTGGGACGGAAAAAAAATCATTGGGCTCTTTGATGAAGGAAGATAAGAGCCCAAGGACTCGACACTCGAGGCTAGCTGACGTGGTCGTCTCGTCTCTCGGCGGTAAGCCCAAGTTTGGTTTGTTCGTCTTTTTGCCGTAAGCCAGTCAGTCCATTGCACGCGGACCGCAAACAGAAAAAGGGAGAGAATCAATAATATGATGCAGAATGAATAGAAACTCGATTAATTCTTCTTCGGAGTAGATGTCGAGGTGCTCAAAGGACCTGTAGCCTTTCCATTGCCCAAAGTACCATTTCGAGCCACAGACTGTGAAGGGACTCGCGATCCATTTGGAGGAGCCGGTGCAGGTACAGAGGAAGTTGCCGGTGCATTCGAACGGACTTGGGCAGGAGGAACCACTGATGATGACGAAGAAGAAGAAGAAGAAGAAGTAACAACAGCAGTAGCGGCTGAGGAAGAAGTATGCTGAGGCGGAGGTGCATTAGATGATGCTACAGGCCGTCCATTCGTAACAGTGCGCGCCATAGCAAGAGGAGCATTCAAACGCTGGCGTGGAGGTGCCGATCCTGGCGCGCCGACCGAGACTCCGGGCTTTACAGGCCGGGGTGCCGAAGCAGCAACCACGCGACGAACCTCCGACTTTACGGGTGTAACATAGCCCGCTCCACCCGTAACCGATGCGGACGAACTAGTCTTGGAAGGCGTCGTGGCAGTTCCAGCAGGAACACGGGTCGTCGTCACCTTCGTAGCAGATCCCGGAGCACCTCCAGTCTTGCTCACGCGGGGAGCTGGCATCATCTTGACGGTCTTACGATTTCCATATTTATCAATGCTGGTAATCGTACGCGCACCACTTGACGCAGTCGTTGTAATGCGCCGCTCACCGTTCGGGCAAATCATCGTCGTCGTACGCGTTCCGCTCGGTGTTACTGTCGTAATGTACCTGGTTCCATCCCGGTCTTGCGACGTGAACGTCCTGGCGCCATTGTTGTTCACAACGCATCCCGGTCTGAGCCCAGAGGTGGGACGAGTGGGACCTCCGTTGCTGCCAGCTCCGCCACCATTGCTACGATTACCACCGTTGCTACTAGCACCTGCGGCGCCATTGACGGCACCTGCGGCGCTTCGGACATTGCCATTTGAGCCTGGAACGGCTCCCCGAGAAGAGGAAGTCGTGCCAGAGGGCGTCGACGACCGCGCATTGCTCGACGGCGCTGGGCGGTTCTGCGAAGCTTGAGGAGCACGCGACATGATTCCCGTGGCTGCACGCAAAGGCGCATTCAACTTGCCCGTGCGAGGGTTCACGGTCGTCCCATTGCCAGACGGCGCAGTTGCTTCTTGCTTGGCACTTGCACTCTTGTTCGTCGCCACGGCTGCCGCCGGCGCCGAGGAAACCATTCCTGGTTTGACACCATTTTGTGCGCCAAGAGCGGCCGGCTGCGTCGCCCTTGCAACACCGTTTGTATTCCGGTTGAACGCAGCATTTGGTGCTCCCGCCATCTTTGCGCCATTTTGCACAGAGGCAGGACCCACGCTCTTGCGCGCGACTGCAAAGGAGGGAGACGCTTTAGTAGTGCTTGCAGGCGCGCTGCCCACGCGCGAAGCCATGGGTGCGGAACCAGGACGAGCACCGTTCATTGCACCCGGTCCTGTGCTGCGTTGTTGCTGCTGTTGTGATTGAAGAGAGGAATGCTGCAACTGTGACATTTTCGAAGACGTGGCGGCAGGGACAGCCTTGGGAGCAACACCACCCGTTTGGTAGGGCGCAGGGCTTGATTTTGCTCCAGAGGCATAGCGCTGATGCTGGTGTTGTTGACTCTGAGACTGCTGATGCTGTACTTTATAACGCTGCTGCTGTTGCTGCTGCTGCTGCTGTTGCTGCAAGTGCGACACGCCTTGGGGAACCGACTGACGCACGCGCCCGCCCGCCTGCGCCTGCGCCTGCGCAGGAACAGACATTCGCGACGAGTTCTGCTGCGGTGCAACCGGGTGACGGTAACGCACTGCAGGAGGCGCAACGCCTCCAGCACCGTGGTGCATGGCACCGACACGATGTCCTTGTACCGAGCCCGGAACACCGACGCCAGGACGCATAACACCAGCAGACTTGACGCCTCCCATCATTGGACGACCTGCACCCATGCTCGAGGCCGGGCCGACGCCGCCGTGCTTTGCATGCATCGAACCAGGCATTGTCTTGAGACCCTTGCTTCCAGCACCTTTCATCATTGACGCAGCAGCACTTCCCACAGCAGACTGCGGTTGCATCTGTTGCTGCATTGGACTTGCCGCACCAGTCCTGGGACTCTGATCCGCCAACACTTGATTCTGCACATGGCGCGGGACGAAGCGACCCTTGACACGTGGACGCGAGTCGGCCAACGCCTTGCGACATCCATACTTGACACGCTTGAGCCACACGCGGCGCTTGCGCTTTTCAAGAAACTTTTCGATTCGACGACGGCGCTGTTCCATGGTCAACGAGCCGATCGTAGCATTGCGGTTCGCCATGCGCGCAGCGAGCGAAAAGCTTGGCGGGGAGCACATTGGCCGATGCGACGGAGGTGCCGCTACAACAGGCTTGGCCATTGCAGGCTGTTGCGGGGAAGGCTGTTTCGGCTGGGGGTGCTGTTTCTTGACAATGGGAATAGGGTGCCCCACAGATTCGCTCGACGCCTTGCGCAAGGGATTTGCAGCACCAGGGGGCGCTGCCGCAGATTTGAGAGCATGAACAGGAGATGCTGAGGCAGCCGTCGTGCCGTTTCTTCCATTCGAAGCAGCAGCCGCAGCTGCCGCGTACGGATCGCTGACCTTGCTCTTTGCTTTGAAGGAAGATGCGGCAGAGGATGATGAAGAAGCGGATGCCATCGAGGCCTTGGACGAGGTAGAAGCCAATGAACCCACGGCATTCGTCTTGGACTTGCCAGACTTGCTCTTCGAGGTCTTAAGCTTGCTACCCTTTATTGCCTTGCCCTTTGGCTTCGAGGTCACACGCGGAATTGAAGTCGTCATCAGCACCTCCGAATCCGATTCCGAGTCAGACGAGGACTCTGACTCATCGGGGTAGGCATCCGTGGCCACACGAAGATACACGAGCATCTGCTTGTTCCGCGTCGGCATCGTGGCACGGGCCGGCACTGTCTTGTACAGAGGAGGTACTCGTTGTGTCATGGTCGGGATGGATCGTGGTCTTTTGCCTCGTGCAAAGGCAGCCGACGACATGCGCGATTTATAAATGGCAGTCTCACGCTCCGCGAGCGCACCACTATGCTGGGAAAAGCGTAGCTTGACACGTTTCGGGTTTCCGTTCGCAGCAGCGTTTGCCAGCGAGGACGAGGAGGACGACGACGAAGACGAGGAAGATGCAGGTTTCCCATCCGTGAGGTTTTCGATCTCCTCCTCTTCGAGAATGTCCCAGTCGTCCTCGACGCGCTGATTCGGCTGCGTTAATTCAATCAAGGATGTGGGTAACATCGAGAACTCAAGGCTGTAACCGCGTGGGCGCGTCCGCGTCGAGGGCGATGGAGGCGAGCACTCAAAGTCCGTCTCTTGTACCCAGTCAAAAGACCTGCCTCGCGAACGAAGTGAGGCAAAGGAGAAGACACTACTTGAGCGATCCCGAGGCATGGAAGCTGCGACATCGGCCACTGTTTCATCCGGAAAATCCAAGAGGACGGAAGGCGGCTTGGGCATCATTGAAAAACGTGAGCCGGTAAGCGTGGGCGTTCCGAGACTCAGCAGGCTGCCATTCATCGAGTCGAGACTCAACAACGAGCAGGAACTGCTGCTTGATCCGCTTCGCGCCTTGGTCGTGAGAGCATTGTCACCACTGTCCGCTGACTGTGGTGGCAATGCGAGGGAGGTATGTAACGACATCTCGGGAGACTTGTCATCCGCCAGATCGTCACGAAAATCGCTCAGTCTAGCCTTGATCGGACTCGTCTTGGGCAGCAAGTCCGAAGCTCGGGATCTTCGCCGGTCTAGCGGTTGCAAGGGCACAGGGAAGGCAGAGAACGCCGACGAGATGCTCGATAGAGAGCACAACGAAGATGCCCGTTGCCGTGCGGCTTCTCGCGCCCGCAAAGCGATCTCGCTACTCAAGGCGGTCGAGGTTGACGATGCGTTCGTGCCGGAAGTCCCGTTTGATGTCGACGAGGTCCCGCTCGCCGCAGAAGAGGTTGCTTGGTCGAGATTGAGATTTCCCGACCCATTCGCCTCGAGGGGGACATCGAGCATGGACTCGTCGCCCTCCTCAACAAAGTTAAGTACGCCACCCTGCGCGAGGATCATTTCAATCGTGTCCACGGCGGATAGACGAGGTGACGTGGCTGGACCCATGTTATCCTCTTCTTCTTCATCAGACGAGAGATTTTCGAGATTGGTGAGCGAACTTCGCAGACCTGTGCTGTAGGCGCCGTTGAAGTCGCCCACCTCTAGCAAGCTAGACATGTGAACTGCGCTCGTGCGCGGACTTGCGCCGGGACCTCCCGGCGTGTTTGCCTCGAAAGAGGTGCCAAGTGCGGCCTGCTGTGGGTGGCGCCTTGCGAGGCTCTGCGTACAAGTGCTAGTCTCTGGTTCGAGCGTTTCGGGGTCTTGCCGCCGCGCTTCGTGTTTTGTTTTTGACACCTTGTTATCTAGCGGGGCCTCGCCGCTGCTCTTCTTCTTTGACACCTTGTTCTTCGACGGGGTCTCGCCGTTGCCTGGCTGCGTTCGTTACGGGAGCGAGAGGTTTTTCTTCGACATGAGTTTTCAAGATCATACATTTTTTCCATTTCCATCTTCCCGCGCGGTCGCGATCCGTTCGCCGCCCCCAGCTCCCCCGCCGTGGCCGCGTCGAGGACGAGGCCCGCGGGTTCGTCTCGCTGGCTGGCTGGCTGGCTGGCTGGCCGGGTCTCGCTCGACCTCCATTCCATCCCCTGCATGCCCATCTCCACTCGCCGCGCGCCCGCCGCGGCGAGCCAGGCTCTCCGGGGCGCGCTGCCCTGCGCCCGCGTCCGCGCCGCCCGCGCGCCCGCCCGCGCCTCCACTCACCCGTGCCGCCGCGCGCGAGGCCGGCGCCGCGCTGCGCCGCCACCACCCGCTTCTGCCGCGCTCCCTCTTCTGGCTAGCTGGCCTCGCCGCCTCCGACACAAGGAGAGGCCGCTGCACTATGGAACCAGCCTGCCCCGCCCCAAGTCCCACTTACGGCCGCCGCTTTCTCCACTTGCGCGCGCGCTTTGTTCCACTTGCCTGCTGGCGCGCCTTGTTCCTTTTGCTGCGTCCCGGCGGACGAGCCGCTTCGCCGGCCTTCCTTCCTCGCCCGCCTGTCTGCGCGCGCCGAGGCCGAGGCGCTCGCCCGCGCGCGCCCGGCCTGCGCCGCCGCGCCCGCGCGCGCGCGCGCGGAGGAGGGTCGCCGCCGCCGCGGGGCGAGGGCGAGGGAGATGCGCGATGGGTTTCGCCGCCCTGCTTGTAATGCGAGGGATCAATCAACGGAGCGCGCCAGCCAGGATTCAAAACGCCGCCGCCGCTCCTGCCCGCCTGCGCCGCCGCGGGGCCGGGCCCGTCCGGCCGGGCGCGAGCGCACGCGACCGCGCGGCCGCCCGCGACCGCGCGCGCCGGCCAAGCTCGCAAGACTCGCGAGACTCGCGAGACACGCAAGCACGCCGACTGCGAGCGAGCGCCCCGTTGGCGAGAGCGCGAGAATCGATTTGTAGTCTCTCTCTCTCCCTCCTTTTTGCCTCGCCGCGCGCCCTGCTTCGCTCGTATTGACTCTAGTCTTTCTTTTCTTTTATCTTTGGGTTTTTCTTTTTTGGCCTCTCTCTCGCCGTGTCTGCGGCGCGCGCGCTTCTTACCTGCGCGCCAGACGCGAACGCCGCCCGCAACACGAGTATACCGCGCCGCCAAGGGCCTTATCCGCGCGGGCAAGTGGCGCGAAGGCGATCGCAATAGCGAGGTGCCGCCGGGTCCGCCACGAGCCGCCCGGGTCGGGTGCGATAGGCACAGGTGCTAGTGTTTTTACTAGTGCATGTCTAGTACCTAGGCACAAATGAGTGGTTCCGCGCGAGGCGCGGATATCCTACGATACGCACCACCAGTGATCGTCGCGGGGACACGGATATCCTCGAAAAGGGACGCGCGCAGGTCGAGGATATTCGTCCCGCCCAGCAGGACCTCGGGGGACCGCGACACAATCATGGCCGACGCGCCTCCTATGCGTGCACGCACAGCATGCGGGGCGGGCGCGCATCATGCACCAACCGTCGCTCGCTCACTCGCTTGCTTGCTTGCTTGCTTAGAAATGTTGTCTCGTTGCTGCTTGATGAGGCTGACATGGCCTCCAGAACGAGGACCCCCAGCCGACTGGTTGGCTGCACTGGCTGGATGCAGCCGTGGAGAACTGGCTGGTCGATTGACTGGCGCATGGCATCGGGCAGAGACACTGCGCGAGAGTTCCCTCTTACTTTGTTTGCCGTGGGATTAGAGAAAGGGAAGGAAAAGTCTTCTTGACATTGGCCCGGCGCTCGGAGAGAGAGTGTGTGCGTAGGTAGTGGAATACGCAGCATTCCAAAAAAAGTAAAGAGCAGGAGCCCCCCTTGTTAAGAGGGCAAGACAGACCTGTCTTCCCCAACTAAAGATACGGAGTTCTGGTGGACGACATCTCGGAAGGGAAGGGAATTGCAACGAGCTCCTTCATTCCCGATGCTCTTTTCCGCATTTTTTTTTCGTTTCTTTATTTGGAAATTTCCACAACAACGACTCATACCAAAGCCACAGAGCCTTGGCGCACAAAGTCTCGAATGGGCCAGTAGCGAATCGCAACAAGTTCGCCCGCATTCATCGAGACGATGTTGTTTTCCTCCAACTCGATATCCCCAATGTCGTCGAGCACTTGACAAATCACAAAGCTGTCCAGATCCGGCTCAGGAACTGCGTAGCGTTGGTTGGTTATGGTGGCAGTCAGTCAGTCAGTCAGTCAGTCATACATGGAAAAGTTCCATTTCCCCTCCTTTACGCCTTTCCGCCGGCTTGTTTTTATGGCACAAACATCCCAAGAGAAACAAACAAACGTACTCATGTTGACCTGGTTGTTCTGGTCATCAAGCTTCTGATGAACCTCAGGCATCTTGGAAAGGGCTAGCTTGCGCAGATGCGACGCCTGCAAGTCAGCGAAACGCTGAGCAAAGCGAAGCTCGGCCTCGCTCAAGCGATCGCGCATCTCCTCGTGCTTGATGATGAAAAATGCATGCCTTTCGATTTTGCGCAATCTCGTGCGCAAGTACTCGACAATAAGGTAGTTCACGCGGTCCAATTCCATCTGATACATCATCGATCGCATCATGTTGCTCACGTTCGACTGCAGCTCGTCCACGACCTCTTGCTGCCGATCTACGGCCTCCTTGAGGTGCTTCACGAGGAGGGCTTCGTAATGCAAGAGCTCAGGGGCTCCCTGTCACGAACATCACATAGTCCCAAACAGGAAACCTTGGTCAGTTTTACTCATAAACATTGACAAAAAGGTATAAAGAGCGCGCTCACGCCCATTGCTTGAGCGAGATGCACTGCTGAGATTCGGTGCCATACGTACCTTTTCATTGAGAAGAGCGCGACGCAGAAGATCAACGTCGACGTTCTTGGCGCGCGCACCGAAGGCGTCAAAGTCCGCAAACTCTTCCTGAAAGTCGCGTTCCACTTGGCCTTCATCCACGTCCTCGTCGTCAGGACGCCGCCCGCCCTGACCGCCCACAAGGTCGTCCTCGACGCCCGCCATCGCGCGCTGCGCTGCGCTGTGCTGTGCTGCTCTTCTTGCCTCGCAAGTCACCTAACTGTCGCGATGGCTGACGTGCTGGGCGCCCAACCACCACGCTAAAAAACGCGGCAAAGCCAACCCCTCGCACCGCTTCGCCGTTCGACGTAGCCGTGCTCTTTCCTGCCTCGTGCCCCCGTGCACCGCGCACCCCACGTGCAGATCGTGCGCGGCTCGCGTGCGGCTCGCGCGTGCCTTACGTCTCTCGCGCTGCGCTCGTCCTGCCTGTGAAAGATGGTTTGCTTTTTGCTCTTCCCTTTCTCCAAGGCCGAGACCGCGCTCCAAAATGGGTTGCGCACAAGGCGTGAAGGTCGCCGTTTGAATCCTGCGAGAACTGCGAACAAACGCAAAATTTGAAACACGCAACTGCGAGTCCACTTGGGTCGGCTTGTCGGAGATCACGCTCGCTCGTGCGCGGGGCGAAGAAACAAGACGTTACCTTCGCGGGAGTCATCGCAAACCGGGCAAGACCGATTGTCGGAATCCCGCCAGCGAGCAAGCCAGCAAGCAAAGAGGACCAGAGAAGACAAGACAGAACTTCAAATTCCACGCGCAAGACTTAACCGCGAGTCCAGCCAAGGTTGAGATTCTCAAAGTCCAAAGGACGAGTTTTCACCGCCGTCGCCGCCACCACTACCACCACTGGCTACCAAGAAAGAACATGGCGCTCTGGAAGTCCTTGCAGGACCCCTCCGTGCCCGTGGACGCCAAACTCATTATGCAGCGCAAGCGGAATCAGGAGCGCTTCGTGAAAAGTCTATCGGAAGGTGGTGGACCGGAAGCACTCAGCCGAGCCGAAGCTGTACGTCTGGAACTCGACATCTTTTTGGATGCAGACTCTGTCGAAGAGTACAACCTTTCCTGCCAGGTCATGCAGGAACACATTGCAAATCTCTACATCGACCACTTGGTTGAGACCAAGTCATTCTCGACTCCCCATCGACCTTCTTCGCCAGAATCAGACGCACTGCGTAATCTTGAAGACGTCTTGGACAAGAAACTACCCGCATCCGACTCATCGCCAGCCTCTGTCAACGATTTGCCGCTTTTTCAATTGGAGTCCCCGCAAACGCTGGCCCTTCCAGCATTACCAGGATCGCCGATCGCAAGCATGTCCTCAACAGCGTCACACTTGTCAGAGACACTGGATCACATTGTGGCCACAGATGGCGACAACAACCACGGCGGCGACGACGACAAAGACGCGGCTCGGTCTGACTTGTTCTCAACACCTCCACGTCGGGTCAGCGTTCGACTCTTGTCGCTGCGCGAGCAGACACAGGCCTGCAAAGCTTTTTTTCACCGTCGAGTGCCGCAGACGAATTTACAAGGACAGCCTTCTGAGAGCAGCAAAGGCAAGGATCAAAGGTTGCAAGCTCGCGAAAAGCCGACTCGCATTGGCATTCCCCGTGCGGATCCACAGGCTTTGGCAAATGGTCGCGATTCCCCAGGCGGAGCTGCTATCGGCGGTCAGGTCACCGCCGGTGACGTCAACGACGACAACATTAATTCCGACGAAGACCTTGACGGCGGCGGCGACGACGACGATGATGAAGATTTTGATGAGGCCGACTTGAGCGAATCAGTCGACTGTGACGATGACGAAAGCGACTTTGCGCTGCCACCACCGCCGCCACCACCGTCGACCTCAGTGACCAAATCTCGTAGCCAAAAGCCAAGGATGAAAAGGTCCAAACGCGAGGGCAAGGGTTCCGCCACGGCCCAGAAGCGACGCAGAGGCGTCTGCCACTGCAAAAATACGCATTGTCTAAAGATGTATTGCGTTTGCTTTGCCAAAGGCGCCATGTGCACGCCTGGGATCTGCACTTGCATTGGATGCGAAAACGATGCAGAACACGCGGACAAACGCAAAGAGGAAATGGACAAAAGACTTGCACTTGATGCGCACGCCTTCGTCCCAAAGCAAGAGCGCAAGTCGGGAATTTGCAAATGCAAACAATCCCGCTGTCTTAAAATGTATTGCGAGTGCTTCGCAGCCAACCGCCGCTGCACGCAAGACTGCCGCTGCAAGAGCTGTGAAAATCAAGACGCTCACCTCTGAGATTTCTTGATCGGATTGTTACGTGCAACGCAAGGAACAAGGAAAGAAAAGCAAAAAAACAAACAAAACAAAACAAAACAAACGCGCAAACAGGGGTTGCGCGTAGCCACAAAATGTAGTATTCTATCAAATCAACCCACGAGAGCGGTGCTCGGAAGCACTTCACCTTCGTCGGCTAGGGCTGCGTCCATCTCCGCATCGACTGGCGACATTGGCATGGTCAAGACCGACCAGCAATGGTCACACACCGTTACACTTGACTCTGCGTTAAACTTGGCAATTGGGTACTTGTGAGACGTGCACTTGGTGCAGCACACGCGACCGCAGTGTCTGCAGTGATGCTGATCACGGAAGAAGCTAAATGTGTTGCGACACGTCATGCACTTTTTGATGTCGCGATGAAATTTTCGCATCAGCTCTTCCTCGGGTGGGTACTTGATTGCACGCAGGAGTTGCACAGCAAAGCCTTGGGGAACGAGATCCATTGGCGTCTCTTTATGATCGTTCGGAATAAAGAGTGGGGCACCCATCCTGACAAGGCGACACGCAATTTCGCGACTGTCCAGGTGGCACGCAATGTGCAGCGCAGTGTTGCCCAAGCGGTCTTGCTCGTGAAAACGCACATTGGGACGCTTGAACATTTTCAGCGCCTTCTTGGTCGAGCTCTTATTCGAGCACAGAATGCACAACGGAGTCTGCCCCGCGCGATTCTTTAGGTTCGGGTCAAATTCGTTCTCTAAGAGCACAAAGATGGCCTTCCACATTTCAGAAGAAGACGTGCTCGAGCACACCAGATGCAACGCCGTGTTCCCATTATTGTCGGTCAGATTACGAAGTCCCTTGCCGCCCTTGGCTTCGCGATCTACTCCATTCGCCCCATTTGCGGTCCGCTCTTTGTTCGCCTCGATTTGCAGCTCTCCAGCTCGCGTCTCGCTGTAGCCAAGTAGATTGTGAATCATGCTAACGTTGCAAATGCGTGCCGCGTGATGAAGCGCCGTCTGACCTTGGCTATCGCCCCGCGTCAAATTTGCCCCGTTGTTGAGAAGCTCGTACATTGTCTTTGTCGCGCCCAGCCGCACGGCCGCGTGCAGAGGAGTCTGCCCGAACTCGTTCGCACCCTCGGTGCTATCGCCATCCTTCGCATTTGTGCCTCGAATTGCACCGTGCCGAATCAGTGCCTTAGTCAGGGAAAGTGCTTCATCGCCCTTGAGAACGGCTTCCATCAACGGGGTGTTTCCATGGCTATTCTTTGCGTGCACGTTGGCACCGTGCTCTAGCAGAAGATCGACCATGCGCTCGACTCCACTTTCGCTCCATTTGAACGACTGGATGGCCGCGTGCAGTGCCGTGCGATGTTTTCCGCTGTAATCTACGTTCGGGTCCGTGCCTTCCTTCAAGAGACGCTCTACAACGTCAAGATTTCCGTGTAGAGCTGCAAGTATGAGCGGCGGCATGTTGAGTTGTCGCGCAGTTTGCATCACTGTGTCAATGCTTGCAACAGGTGATGCTCCATCCTCAAACTCAAGTGTGCCATCTTCCTTGACGCGACGCACGCCCACCATGTCCAGCGTCAGCGCCGATGCCATCTCCTTGCCCTTGCCCTCACCGGCGTGCTCATCCCCAATCAGCAAGGGCGAGCTCGACGAACGGAACAAATGAACAGAATTCTCACCGTCGATGTCTGCACTTCGACGCGACGGGCTCGATGCATCATCACCCTCAAGGACATTTTTCCCGTCATTTCCAGGAGCAAACGGTCTACTGTCCTCGCCCTCTCTCACGAGCCTGGGTCCGCGCATTGACTGCGTCTTGCGATCCATCGTGCCCGCGCTATCACGGCGAGACCGCCCGGCTCCTTCCAAGTACTCATTGGTGCGAAATACGTCCGAGGTCCCATTCAGCTTTCTTTGGCTCGAACGTCGAGACTTGTACGAGCCTCGTCGCCCCCGCGCACGCGACTTGCTATGAAAGCTGTCAGACGCCATGGCGTCCTCCGACTCATTATCGTCGTCATCATAATCATCCTCGTCCTCATCGTCAGACTGCAGTTGCTCGATCTGCGGTGACCGAGGCAGGTACCCGCCGAGCACATCGTCATCAAGCAAATCCTCGCCACTTGAGCTTCGATACTGCATACGGTCTGCTGCGCGCGCAAGGACCGGTGTGAGTCGCGAAAACGTCTCGTCGTCCTTGACTAAACGACCCATGAGACGTAGCAGGTCGGCATCGCCGTGCTCCTTGCGCATAGGCGATCCATCTTCCGCCTCTCGAGCAGTCACCATACGCGACATTTCCGGACGGTACGCTGTCGCAGCCCGTGTGGCGCGACTCCACGCGTGTAGAATATTCCGAAGCTTGAGCTCTTTCATGTGGCGCTTGTAAAGGTCTTCAAGCTTGGCCAAGCGCCGCTCGTGCACGTGCGCTTCGCGCCACGCCACAAAGTGTCGCCTCAGTCGATGCCCATGAAAAACTTCTGTCAAGCGATTGAACTGCACCTCTTCTTCCAGCCGCAACGTTGCCCACGTATGCCAAGCGCGGAAAACGCGCATGCATAAAAGCTGCGCGTCCCGACCTGCCAGCGCGGCGTCCACGCGCTCGGCATGCACCCCGCGACGCGTCTCATCGGCCCATCCTTGGAAGCTTTTGTAAAGTAGTCGATGTTCCCGTCGCGCGAGTGCCTTTCTCACCACTGTCTCTTCAAATTGTTCCTGTGATCCAGCGGCTGCGAGCTTGTCGAACGCGCGCTGCAACCGACGTCGCTCGAGAAGGCGCTGCGCAAATGCGGCGCGCATGCGGAGCGACTTGGACTCGCGCACCGCCGCAGCCCAAACGCTAATGACGTGCTGCGCAGTACGCCGCGACCTTCTGTCGATGAGAATGCGAGCTTGAAGCATGCTCGTCGTCTTGGCCTTGCTTCTCTTCACTTCACTGAGCTGGGTCTCCAAAAGCTTCATTTTCGCCGCCGACGAGGAGCGATAGTCATCGAGAGACATGGCCTTGAGTTCTCCCTCCCGGATAAGACGCTCTGTTTCTTGCTTGGCTTGGGCCAGTTCTTCGCGGAGGCCATCCGCATCTTGATGCGCACTTCGAAGTTCTGTTTCCAGGTCAATAACCGCAGCGGATCGCGCCACCTCCCGATTGGCGTCGCGCTCTCGCTCGAGCTCAGCCACGCGGGCCTCGAGATCTTCCCGTGTCTTGGCCGCGGCGACAAGATCAGCCTCGAGCTTGACTCGACCTTCTTTAGTGGCGTTCAGCTCGAGCTCCAGCTCACTTTGCCTGATTTCGGCCTTGTTCTTTAAGCTTGTCTGCTGGGCCAAAAAGTTTTTCACCTCAATCACCTCGTTCTCCTTCGTGTGCAAGGTTTCGACAAGCTCCGCAAGACGCTCTTCAAAGTCGCCGAGCTTTGCGTCTGGAGATTCGCTGCCGCCTGTTTCGGCCTCGGTTGCTGTTGCGTGCGACGGCGCTTCGCTTTCCAGTTTCGCTCGTTTCGCTTCGATCGACAATCGTTTCTGTTTCAGCTCCTCTTCGATGCGACGCAACTCATCGCTTGAAGTCGTGCCGTCCGCGTTGTCAATGGCATCCTTTGCATTGCTCGCGGAACCTTTAGCTCCTACGCCTTCCGCGCCATCACCCACGTCGTCTGCAGCAACAACGCCCTGGTTCGCACGGCCGAGCTCCTCTAACTCTTCGCCAAAGGTACGAGCATACCAGTCAGCGTCAGACACACTGCCAGGACCGAGACCGGCAAGAAGATGTTGTGGTGGTGGTGGTGGTGGTGATGTCTCCAGACCTAGCGCCTCGCTCGACTTGCGTGGAGAGCCATCAGCAAGAGCCGAAGGCGCGCTTTGCAATGGCAGAGAAGGGGCGGACGCGTTTGTGTCGACAACAGGCTGCTGAACTACTGCTTGCTGAGCCAAGTCGAGACGCTTACGTTCGACCGTCTTCATTACATCTTTCATGTAGAACCACATTCGCACGGTTACCGACGCCGCGGCAAGAACGGCTACAGCGCGAGCCTGGCGTTCGGGAGATTGTCCTTCCACCACGCCCCGTATATCCCCAGTCGTTGCTTCACTGGCACGAGTTTCCCTGTCACGTCCTCCTTCAGCCAGTTGCTGTTTCAAGGCTTGCACTTGCGCACGAAGAGCGTCGCGCTCCTTGAGAACGTTTCCGAGATCCTTTGCGCCTCGGCGCGCGGCGCGAACTGCGTCGCGCGCTTGACGACCGCGCACAGCGCACTGTAGTGTGATCGCGGCCCGGCGCTTCCTACGGAGAAGGCGCAGATACTTGACCCCTCGCGCCCAACTCTGCAACCGAAGTCGAGCGCGCTCTACACGCAACACATGCGCCTCGGCTCTGCCCTTGCGACCTCGAGAGGCCGCCTGAATGGCAATCGTCGCATTCCGGATCTGGCTATATGCCATGCGATAGAACTTCATACGCATCCACGCCTGTATTTTGAGACTTGCGCGCTCGCGACGCAGATGCTGCAGCTTATTACGAGCAAGTTTCATCCGCACAATCGATTGGATGCGAAGCGCAGAAGCACGTTGTCGTTGATACTTTTGTCGGCCTGCACGAGCGCGAATAGCGGCCACAACAAGAGCCATGGCTCGCTTATGCCAACGCGCCCACCACCGCTCAAGCACATCGTGGCCTTGCTTGCGCATAAAGACCTTGGTCTTGCCAATTTGCGTCAAAGCCTCGACGTCATCACTACCGTCACTGCCTTTGGTGTTGGACTGTCCGTCTTCTTCTTCATCGCAGCCCTCCTGTGGCTGTTGTTGCTGTTGCGCCTGGAGCAAAGAGACAATGTCCTTGCCGAGCTGACGGGACGCGCTCCGGTCCAAATCGCCTACTTTGGGGATTTCCTCGAGAATTTTGCGGCTGCGAGTCGCGTTCACGGGAGAAGTGTGGAAAAGCACTTTGAGCGCCGCGGGACCAACGAGGCGACCGTAGCGTTCAACAAAGGTGCGGTGCGGCATTCGTATCGGAAAGCCTGCACGCGCCACGCGAACGGCCTCTAAAACACCGCCACACCGAAGTTGACCAACAACGCGACCTCGATGCATGAGCTTGGCTTTGGCGGCGTCGTTGGGTTTGATGCATCGGATATAGTGCGGGGCGGTAGCTTCAATCGTCTCAATAAGAGAGTTAAGCTGTCGCTTGAATTCAGCGCTGACTGACGCCAAAGAGAGAGCAGAGCGACGTTGCGATGCCGATGCCGAACTCGAAGAAGAAGAAGAAGAAGAGGACCCATTACCCCGTTTGCCTTTCGACGGTGACCCCCCTTCATTTGCCGAGACACTGAAACGAGCGCTCACAAAGCCAAACGCAGACCCCTTCAAAAGGTCCACCACTTCCTGGCGCAAGGCGTCTCTGTTCTTGTCGCAGAACCCTGCAGAGTCGTACGTGACTGCGCCCGCGTAGTGATGCACGACAAATTCTCCACGCACTTGCTGTGGCTTGGACGCATCAAATTGCTCTCGGGAAGCGCACTTGTCGTAGAGCTTGCGCACAAAACTCTGATCGTTGCCCTTGGGAAGGCGGCACTCGTCGTCGAGAACAGCAAGGATGCCCATGCTCCCGGCGTCTTCCTTGCCGCTCGACGCTCCAATACCACCGTCGATGAGTTCTACCGTAGCAGCATTTGAGGGAAAATCGATGAAACTCCAGTTGATCTTCTCCTTGGCATAAATCGACTGCTCATGTTTGAAGACGAAGTCGTTGAATTGTTGCTGCAGACGTTCATTCGCGTAATTGATGCAGAGCTGCTCAAAAGAGTTGTGCTTGAAAATCTCAAAGCCAAAGATGTCCAAAACACCAACAAATCGCTTCACCTTGGTTCGATGTCGGATGCACTCGTTGACCCGGCCCACGATCCAGTCAAAGGTACGACTGTAAAGCGATTTTGCCAGGGCGTCGCGACTGTCAATCGCGTCGCTTGGCTTGAGAGGGACCTCAAAGGTCTCCCCGCCCGCATTTACATTGCGCATACACAGCGCTTTGATGATAACCTCGCGATCGAGCCCGAGCAGCGCGACAAGCGCCTCGAGAGCCTTTTCGGACTGCTCATCAGAAGAGTCGACGGTGGAACCGGGGCCATCCTGGTCCCCGCCCTTTGCATCGACGAAAATGATGTTACCCAGATGCAGAACAATGGCAACCACTTTGAGGACGTCGATGCGCTCCTCATCGCGCAGTCCCATGATTGCCATGGAGCGCTTGGTCACAGCCAGCTGTTCGGCGTCGGACACCCCGTCGCGACGATCGTAGCAGCCTCCTGCATTCAGGAACGTGAAATCTTCGGGCTCGTCACTAGCGCTTAGATGCCAGCTGGCCTTTTCCTCTCCTGAACCACCGTACAACATTTGGTAAAACACATGGTACCCTCGCTCCCCTTCTCCTTGCTGCGTGATGCGCACCTTTTCTAAAAGATAAGTGGCGATCGAGGCGCCTACCAAAAATCCCTCGGCATCGAATTGGATCTGGATGAATTTGCCGAATCGTGAACTATTGTCGTTACGAATAGTGCGCGCATTGCCAAAGGCTTCCAGAATTGGATTGCTCTCGAGCACCTGCTGCTCGATAGAGTAGTGCTCGGTGGTGGCGGTTTCTGATTCTACATGCGAAGCCTTTGGTGATGAATTTCCTTCCGTGCCGCCAAGGTATTCGGAAACATGGAGCTCCTCGACCGAAACGCCGTCCTCACGAGGGCGGCGAGCCACTGTTGCAAGGTATTGCATGACAATCTTTGTGGACTCGGTTTTGCCTGCTCCACTTTCTCCGCTAATGAGAATTGACTGATCTTGATCACCGCCTTCACGACCGCTCTTGTCCACGAGACAAGCGTATGCATCGGCAGCTACGGCGTAGACATGCGGCTGGTTTCCGCCGTCTTCGGCTTCTGCAGAGGATGGCAAAGCACTCGCCTTTCGGTAGCTCTCAAGCACGCTCGGCTGATACAGGGGAAGCCGCTCAAAAGGATTGAGCGCCAGCAGAATCGGTCCGCACCAAGTGTAAATCATCGATGTCCAAAATCGTTCGCAAAGTGCCTGAAGAATTGCGGGCTCGTGCAAGTGCACAAGTTGCACGAGGTCGGCCGGAGGCTCATCCCATGCATTGCGCTCCACCACGTCTGCTGCTGCTACGTGCAACACGGCATCCTCGTCAATGGCACCGTCGTCTTGGTCATTACCAAAGTCGCTATCACTGTCATCACTGTCGTCGGCGCCAGCGTTGGCGCCGGGTCTTTTCTTGTTCAATGCTTCCCACGTTTCAAGATGTACACTTAGTTGATCCGCGGAACTATCTTCGTCCCTGCCGCTCGTGACGACGACCGCCGGTACCCATCCGACCTGTTCGTTGTCGTCGTTGTTGGCGTTTGTCGCCGAGGTCGAAACGGCTTGGGTTCCTCCGCCGCCAGCGGCGGCGGCGGCGGTGGCGGCCGCGTTCGACCTTACCCAGACCTTGCGAGTGCTCATCGCAGCGGCCTGCGCTTGGGTTCCCGACGGCGCTGCTGCCGCCGGTCCCGCGCGTACCTGCGCAGAGCCCTGACGAGCAGCTGTTCGTTGTGTACTAGTGCTCGCCTAGTTCGTGCCGCGCAGTGCAGAGCAGTGCAGAGCAGAGCAGAGAGCAGAGCAGAGCAGCGTCTTTCTCGCTGCCTGCGTCGCGAACTCGCCTGCGCTGGCTGCTGCTCGGGGCGACGCTGCGCTTTGCGTGGCGAAGCGGCGTCGCTGGCCGGCCGACCCGCCCGCGCGCGCCCGGCCTCGCGCGCAGCCGGCCCTGCGCTGGCGAGTCTCTGACTGCGAGTTGTGCTGTGTTGCGGATGCGAAGGAATGCAGGTTTGAATTCGAATTCGGGGCGTTTGAAACAGTTTCTTCTCCGATCGCGCGAGAGCGACTCCCGCGCGCCCCTCGAGAGGCCTCGGCGCCCGCGAGCAGTCTCCGCGCGGGCCCGTCTGCGCGCTCTGCACCGCGTCGCGACGTTTGCGACGACGGTCCTGCGTGGGCGGGCAGGACTGTGCTGTGCTGTGCTGTGCTGAGCGCGAGTTTTCGGATTTTCGCATTTGGGCGAGAACAGGACAGGAAGAGGGAAAGAGACCCAATTGCGCTTTTCAGCGCAATTGGGTCTCTTTCTCGTTCGACGGCGCGGCATCGGTATCCTTTTCCGCCCAAAACTCTTGCGCGCGAGCGCGCGCCTCTGGCCGTGCAGACGTGCGAGACGCTCGTGCGAAGGCGGGCGGGGGAGGAGGGCGCGCAGAGCTTGGCAGCGAGCCGGAAAAGACGGCGATGCAGGGCTTCCCTAGCAGCGACGGGGCCTTTGGCCAGGAGGCGCAGCAACGGGGCCTCGGTGGCGCCGGTGCACAAGCCTTTGTCCAAGGGGCCAGTAGCCAGCAGCAGCAGGAGCAGCAGCAGCAACAACAACAGGCGCAACGAAGAGTTCCGATCGGCGTGCGGGCACCGTGGGAAAAGGCGTGCACGTTTGAAGGCCCGATGCTCAAGAAATCAGAATGGCTCAAAAATTGGAACTCGCGGTATTTCCGGATCCGAGGTCGAACGCTGTGCTATTACGAGAGCCAAACGAGCAAGATTGCGCGCGGAGAGATTCCCCTCATTGGCGCTCAAGTTGCATCAGTGAGTGTTCCAGACCAAAGCAAGAGATTTACGCTTCAAATTAGGACCGCCAAAAATCAGGACTTGATCTTTTGCGCTCTCAGCGAAGAGGATCGCCAGAACTGGATCTCGCAAATCCAGACGGCCATTCGATCGCCCCCGCGTCTTCAAGCAAGCAAAAGGAACAATGCGACAGGGGGCACTGCCGCGCTCGCCAGCTCCGCCCAAGGTGGTGCTGGTGCCACATCAGCAACAGCAACTACGCCACCTAGTGCAGGACCCGGGGGCGCACCAGATGCCGAGGCGTGTTCGACTGCAACCATCGAAGAAGACGAGGTTGACTTCGAAACGGAGCAGGGCGAAAGAACGGATGCCGCGAGAAGCAGCCAAGACAATAATGACGTTGTTGACGACGACGAAAGCCTCGACGGAACGCGCTTGTCGCATCGGTATCCAGAAAATTTTGTGCCGCCTCCTCCACCCCCCGATGCCGATGACCCGCTTTCCTATTTGCTAGACGTGCCAGCACCAGCGCTTACGTCAAGCCGTGCTGGCTCTCCTCGCGCACGAGGAGGCCGACATGCTGCAGGCAAAGCAGGCAAGGCCAAACCTCGCGTTCCAGCTCGCCAGCCCGTTCAGCGGACTTCGTCTGGGGAAGCCATGCAGCGGATGAATAACCTTTCCATCGCCGCGGACGCCAACGAGAGTGGGGCCATGGACAGCGATGCAGCAGCACTGCGCAACGCTGTTAAAGCTGGAGATCTGAGCCTTGTGGAAAGGATTTTGTCTTCGAACCCAACGCTCGCTACCGCCAAGGACGGTCAGAATGTTTCTGTCTTACATTTGGCGGCTATGTTCAAGCGCGAAGATATCTGCATGCGTCTTTTGGCCGCAGGGGCGGACCCGAGACTCGAAGACGCCTCCGGAGAAACACCGCTTTCGATGGCACCCATTTCGACGGCGAATCGCATGCGTCAATATCAGCAAGAGCACTCATCGAATCGGGTCGTCGAAAACGTAGCGACAACTCGTTTGAGTGCAGCCACAAATGCTGCGTCATATGCACCTGACAGTTACGACGAGACCACAGACGTCGTCTAAGTTTGTATACCCACCAACTAGAAGAGAAAAGAATGCCGAAAGCGCCATGCACATGGATGGATTCGCACGAGTCAAGAGTGAGACAAGGTATCAAGAAAATAAGAGAGGCGCTAACAGTTACGAGATTCTTCCTACTTGCCCATACGTGTTGATTTTGATGTGGTCTTTCTTCGAAAAAAGAAGAAGAGGTTCGATTGAGCCAGTCAATCGATCGTTCGCGTTTTTATTTCCCGCTAAAAAATTGGTTCACTTAGTACGCGCCAACAACGCGCATAAAGGGAGTTGCAGCGTCAAGCTTTTCAAGGGCCGTGCGCAACGCAGCATTGTCCAGCTGCTTGCTCTCGATCTCGCAAAAGAATGCATACTCGGACGAGGCGCCTGCAGGCTGCGGCATGCTCTCCAGACAGGAGAGATTGACCGCATCGAGAGCCCGAAGCGACTCAATAAGAGCTCCTGGCTTGTGTGCCACGCCAAAAAAGGCAACGACGTGGGACTTGCCCTCACCCAGGGTGGACTCGGTAGGACTAATGACATAGAAACGCTCCCACCTCGTTGAATCCTCCGGATCTACATAGTGAACGAGGTCACACACCTTGAGGTTCGAGGCAAGAAGCGCGCGCTGGGTCTCCTTGCAAAATCCGGTTGACGCGCGCTGGATCGGGACCAGACCAAAGCCGACCTGGTTGCGTGCCACAGCAAGAAAAGCCTCTTCGACCGTGCCGCAGCTGAGAAAGTTGCTGTCCTTAACATCCACAAAGCGCGTTTGCGCTGCCGCGGATGCCATCGAGTCACTGCCGTCGCTAACGATGGCCACTGCCGGGCGATCGAGGCGCTGCAAAAGGTACGCGACCTGGACGTCCTTATTGAGTGGGATCAGGTAGTTGCGATAGAGACGAGCAATCACGTCCGGATTCACCTTATACGCGTTCGTCTGGTCACCCTCGGCGCCATCCGTACCGTAGCGGGACGCCTTTGTGCGCACACGCTCCACCACGGCATCCTCGACGGTAATGTTGGTGAGAGCGTCCATGATGCCCTCCGAGTCGTTTTCGGCAATCATTTTGCTGAAGCGCTCGCGTTCCGCCTGGAACTTGGCCTCGGCCACAAATTTGCCGTAGTGAATGCGCTTTGAGAGCGCTTGCAAAACAGCAATATCGCACGAGCACGTCGAGCCGTATTCGCCGTCATCTTCACTGTCGTTGGAAGCACACAGTTCGTCGAGAATCTTGGACACGTACACGTTGCTCACCTCGCGATTGATGTTGATAAGGTTGGGCTTGAGAGGGCTCTTGCTCGAGTTTGCGCTCACGATGCTGTTCGGGAGAAGGCCCCCAAAAAAGGGGTTCTCGTCAGGGCTGTTGTAGCGGCCCAGCTTGGCGTGCAGCGTTTCGGTCTCTACAAGGAAATGCTCCATAAAGGAGAGGTCCGGGTCCAGCATGGAGGCGCCCTGGGTGCTCACGCGGGCGCGCAGCACTTCGGACTCGCCCTTTTCATAGCACACCTTGTTACGAGCAAACTGCGAGCGCTCGATTAGCGCAAAGATAATGGTCTCCTCTTGCCGGATCAGGGCGCCGCGAATGTCGGCGAGCTGTGCATCCACACCCAGTCAGTCCACTGAAGGAAGCGATCGCCCGAACGTGGCGCCGGCGCGTCTACACGCACACACCTGCGCGCGTGCGTGCATGCGTGCGTGTCCGCAACCATACTTTCTCCACATGCCGCAATGTCTCCAAGCAAGTCATCCCCCCTCCATCCTCCGCGCCTTCGTTCACCACCGTCCCGAGAGGCTGCGCAAAGACGTGAAGAACGTCGCGCGCGCTTTCGGCTGTTCACGTACCTTGAGCGGAAGCGTCTCCATCGTGCCAGGGTGGGGGCTCTCTCGCTCCGCGCAAACCTGTCTTGCTTTTGCCTTGCCTTGCCTTGCCTTGCCTTGCCTTGCCTTGCCTTGCCTTGCCTTGCCTTGCCTTGCTTTCTTTCTTTTCTCATGCTTGCTCCGCCGCTGGGTGCGGAGAAATTCCGACCACCAGTGGACGCGGTAGGCTATTTATTTCGCGTGAACAACTTTTCCTTCGACAGCTTCTTCACTCACTCTGGACTTGTTTTTTGCTTCTTTCTAGGCCTAAGTTATTTCTCTCATCGCTTCGACTCCTGGTATGCATTTGCCGTGCTTGACGCGATTTCGATTTCCTCGTCTTCGATATCGAGCTTGCCAAAAAGATCCTCGTCGAGGTCGAAACCGTCGCCTTCCGTACTTCGCGATCTCACGACTGGTTCTTCTCCCTTTATCTCGACCGTGTCGTCCCGGATAGTCACCGCACTCCGCGTAGCGTCGGAAAAAGTGTCACCCAAACCACTCTGCGGGGACGAATGCAACGCTGTACCGAGATCGCTGACGTCCCGCGAACCTTTGCTGGCCAAATGCTTTTGGCTGGGCGAGCCTAATGCACCTCGCACATCGTGACGGCTTGCGAGCGGCGTCGGCGTGGAAATGCCAAAATCCATAATCGCATCGACGTCTGCTTCCTCATCTATTTCCAGTGTACCAAGCAAGCTCGAACCTGTAGGAGTGGCCAGAAGCGTTCGTTTGCTGCTACGGCCAAGCGGAGTTGGTGTCGTGATACCAAAGTCGATGTCATTCAT
Source organism: Aurantiochytrium sp. KH105 (assembly GCA_003116975.1). NCBI lineage: Eukaryota > Bigyra > Thraustochytrida > Thraustochytriidae > Aurantiochytrium > Aurantiochytrium sp. KH105. The sequence goes on from BGKB01000044.1 coordinate 995,574, forward strand.
GATGGCGTCCACGTCTTCAGCGCCACAATCGGTGCCTGTGTCCAGAGAAATGGGCAAAGTGTCCCTCGTCGACGTCGCATGAATCGTCTCCTTGCTGTCACGACGGGCCGACATTGACAAGCTGACACCACAATCGAGTCCCTCCATGACGACATCCACGTCGCTTTGCTCTTCGTAATTGAGTGCGCTTCGCAAACTCCTTCCTGTGGGTGTTGTCATAAGATTTTTCTTACTTGCGCGAGCAAGCGGCGTGGGAGTTGTGATGCCAAAATCGATGGCATCCATAATAGCCTCCACTTCCTCTTCCTCCTTTCCCTCTACCTTGTTTGCATCATTGAGAACAACAGGCAGGCTAGATCTGGTTGCAGTCGTCAAAAGAGACTTCTTGCTCATGTAGTTAACCGGAGTTGACGTGCTGATCCCAAAGTCAAGACCATCCATTATAGCATCCACGTCTTTCTGCTCGTTAGCTTCGAGTGTAATAGACAAACTATTCGCTGTAGCCGCTGTCGGTGTGGACAGAAGATGCCTCTTGCTGGCGCGAGCGAGTGGTGTTGGTGTCGTGACGTCAAAATCGATCCGGTCCATGATCGCATCCACATTTTCACTTTCATCAGACGCAGACTCTCTAGGCGAATATTCCCCTGTACCCGTCGAGCGAGAAGACCTTTGACAAGTTCTTTGGCGAGCACTGACGCCTCTTTCGGAGTCAGCCTCGGTGGTCGTAGCGTTTTCGTTTTCAGTTTCAATCGCCAGAGACAAACTATACGATCGTGTTTGCGCGCCCTGACCACGATCACCGACGGAAGCTGCTGCGTGTTCGTGAGCACTTTCTCTTGCGGAAAATATCTCGTTGTCTTCCTCGATCCGCCGCTCAAGAGTAGAAACCTTCAGCACCGCTCGGTCGCTCAATTGCGCGCCTTGTACAGGTGAATGGACATTAGCGTCTTTTGTTCTGTTTGCCTCCTGGATAACCCTTTCAAGGCCTGGTCCAAGAGCTCTGTTTCCGGCGGAGCTATTCATGTCATGTGACTGTGTAAGACCCGTGGCAAAGGTTGAGAATTCCATCCCACTCGTAGCTACAGTGGACATCGTTTTCGAGCTCTTGCCAAGGTCGAGCTCATCCATGATCGCATCTACTTGAGCAAGAGCAGCAGGCAGACTTGCTTGAGTCAATGTTGCAGACAAGTTCCTTCTGCTGACCATCGAAGAAAAGTCTTGCAAAGGTCGCGTTTCTTCCGAGAACTTCTTCGTCTCCGTGTAATTTTCTATCCTTGGTGAGTCTATCGGCAGGACCTCAAGGTGCTTCTCATCTCGCGAGGACAACTCAGTATGCGCACGAGAAAGACTTTGGTTGTTTGCTGATTCGACGTCGACCAAGCTCGGAATTGTAGAGGAAGCTAACCTACCTGATGTGGCTTGTCCTTCGATTACCTCTGGCCGCCCATCTTGCAATCCAGAGTCTTCGTGCGACAACTGACGTTCGGATCTGGACTTTTTCTCGGTCCGCCCATCTTGCAAATCAAAGTCGCCGTTCGACAAATGGCGTTCGGGTTCGGGTTCAGATCTACGCTTTGTCTTTTCCTGCTGCACTTTTTGGTGAAGAAAATCCTCTTTTTCGCGGTCTTTGGCTCTCTGCACACGCTCGTTGAGAATATCGATATTGCGATTGAAAGATTTGTGCGAGCGCGTCAAAAACGACACACGAAAGTCCTGAGAGCGTCGAATCTTTTCTTTCCGGAGAGCATTAGGACTAAGCCGGCTGTCTTTTCGTGCACGGTCGCCCGCTGAGGTAATCGTACGCGCAATGGCTCGCTGCTTTGGGGTTGTGGGACGCGATCGAGGAGCAGATTTAGGCCTCAAGTTGACGGCTGGGTCGCCCGGTGATCCAGTGGCCCGTCTCGGAGCCGCAGATCGCGGGCGACAATGCGGCGAGACGTTAACCTCGATCACAAACTCTGGCTTCTTCGGGAGCGCGCGATTCGCACGTTTCGTTTGCAAATCGCGCAAAGCTTCCAATAATGTCGCATCATTTCCCCAACATTCTAAGCGACGAAGTCTTGCGCCATGGGCTGAAGCAGATTGCTCTGGCTGCTTCTTTTTGCTATGCTGATGCTTGGGGAACTTCAAGGCGTCAAGAGAGTATAGCAGCGCCATTGTTTCATCAAAAATGTCCTCGAGGTCGCAACTCTCGAATGCCTTCCTCGACTTGGCGTACGCTGTCGGATTAATACCTGGACTCAAGATTGGCACCTTCGAAAGGATAGTGGTGTCGGTCTTCTTGTTCTTGTTCTTGTTTAGTTGCGGCGTTGCTCTCCTTGTTGCTTGACCAGTTATTGCGACACCTTGTTGAGCGTCCACCTGCTCGCCCAACGGATTGGTGGCATCCTTTTTCTTCTTCTTCTTCTTCTTCACTTTGCACTTTACCCTTTTCGCATTCTGTAGCGAATTTGTCGGCCCTAGGCCCCGATTCGCAAGCATGAGCTCTGGCCGACATTTGTCCCCGTTCGCAGCAGGAGGTGAAGACCCCCCCGAGCCTTGGTATTCCTCGAGCCACGCTTTCGCCCGGAGTAAAGACATGGGATGTCCGACCGCAGGCGCTGGCGACATGATGGCCCGTGGTCGCTCCCCTGGGCGTCTCGGAGCGCTTTGCCTTCGCTTCGCGCGCACGCATTACAGCTCCAAGGGAGACATGTCGCGCCTTTTGCAAGAAGGAAAGAAAGCGCGGACCAGCGTTCTCAGTTCTCAAAAAAGAATGTTTTTTTGCCAAACAGTGTGTACCATCATCCCCGAAAACCCAAAAGTCCTGATTACGCATGGCAAAGATTTCGAAGTGCAGAGGAAGACCTTATCGGATACGGGGCTAAGAGCTACACCCAAGGAGCATCTTCAAGCCAGGGAAAACTTTGGAAAACAAAATTATCGTCGAAACGAAAGAATAATTTACACAAAAATCAGTTTGGCAGTGTCAGTCAGTCTTGAGCGCAACGCGTGTTGCACTGCTGCAATGATAAAAAAAAAATAGAGTCTAGGCCTAGAAGATGATGAATCGGTCTTCGGCACCACCAGTGTGGATGACTTTCTTTCCTAGTGCCCACAGAACACAATAGGATCCATAGAGCCTGGCAGAACAGAAAATGCAGAGAGTTGCTTTGCTCCTAACATTCACTCAAATGTAAAGAAAGCATCAGCATCGCGAGCGGGAGGAGGAATAAATCCACAGCGTATCATGCAATCCATGCTGGTCTGGTTCAACGTCGCTTGTGGAGGGTAATTAACGTCTATGAGGGAGCTTACCTCAAACTTGAGCTTGCAGGGGGGCTCCATGTCTTCAACGTTTGGCTTGAAGACAACCAGCAGAGGATGCAATGCGTTCGCGGGCTCCTCGTGTTCCACTTTAGCCAATTGTCTTCGTGTCGGAGGCGCAGCAGAAGATGTCTTGGACGCAATCTCTGGACGCCGAGGACTTGCGCCTTGTTGCGCCGACGTGTGCGAGCCTTGCTGCGAGGGAAGCATGGACATTGGCTTGGAAGATATCGATTCCGAGCGACTTCCCGAATGCAATGATGGCTGCACAGACATTGGTTTCGATGGAACCGAGTCTTGACGACTTGCTGGCCGATACCGTTCCGGAAACCCAGCGCCATTCTGCGAGGACGATGGCAACGCAGGCGCGCCAGAAGGAGACCTTGCCGCGCCCCCTGCCATCAGCGAGGCGGCAGTTGACGAGGACGAAGAGGAAGAGGAGGATGAGGAGGAAGTTGAGATCGCGCGAGTGAAGGGATCACTGCCATCTCCGAAAGCACCCGAACCACCACCATCACGACTCGACGACCCTTGCCCGGATGACGATGCGGATGCGGTGTGATTGACCGCGCGATTGAGGCGGACAAGCCACTCCGCATAAGGGACGAGTTCACACGCATACCCTGTCGAGGCAACCCAATCAAAGTATTCGGGCAGAAACCAGGGATCGGGATGGCACATGTTGAACGCGCGGCCGAGCACTCGGGCGGGCGCGACGGGCGAGGTCAGCAACTGCAGCATTGCGCGACAGACAAAGTCGACGGGATTCATGTCCATTACCCAGTTCAGCCTTGGCGCGGCCTGAAGCTGAAGACATCCCTTGAGAAAGAGACACATAAAATCTCCAAAGCTCGCCATTCCCGTGACCGAGTGACCCGTGATGCGCCCCGGTCGAAAGATACACGCAGGTACGCCGCGCGAATGCGCTTCCCGCACCAAGTGCTCCGCGACCCACTTTGTCTGTGCGTAACCTGATTCAAGGTGGTGCAGGTCACTGCCGTCTGGAAGGGGGGCGTCTTCGCCAAACCAGCACGTTTCATCGCCATCATCGACGGTCTCTGCGGCACCTCGCTCGTCCATTCTGGCTTCGTGGGTCGGTGGAATGAAGACGGAAAGTGTGGACACATGCAGAAGCCAGACGCGCTTGTCCTTGCGTGCACAAGCAAGACGAATGACCTCCTGCGTGCCATCAACATTGACTGCGCGGAGTCGCTTGTATGGATACCACGCGTGGACGTAGGCTCCCGCGTGAGCGATCACGTCCAGCTCCTGCGCAAAGCGTACAAAGTCGCTCTCGGGCATGCCAAAGCGTGCTTGGCCCAAGTCGCCACGCACAACGAGAATATGATGCCGCGGCGACATTCCTCCTGAGCCATTCGAGTCAGTCCAGTCCAAATGAGAATCCTCAAAGCTCCCCATGCTTGGCATTGTCTCCTCGTTATAAAGATTGAACTGGAGAAGTGCCTCGCGCAGGCGTGCGATCGCGATCGCGTCGCTGTCAGCTCGAATGAGACAGAGAATCGTCAGTTCCGGTTTTGACTCTGCAAGAGTCTCAAGGATTTGGTGGACAAAGAAGGCCCCCAAGAATCCTGTCGCTCCTGTGACGAAAATGCGCGACCATGTCTGGGCCATGTCCGGGTCGAAGACACTCGTTGCTGAGGGGACAACGTCTTCGTCGAGGGTACACTCGACCTCCGGGTCGAAGCCGAGTAAGGCGTCTGCGGTCTCTGGTGTGGGCGTCGCGCCGTCGCGAAGACCATCCCCTGAAGATCCATTACGCGCAGCCACGGCTGCCGCCATGCCCTCGATAGATGGGTCGGCAAAAAACACCGATATTGGCAAGTCTACCTTGAGATTCTCTTGAACCATGGCAAGAAGCTGTGTTGCAGCAAGTGAGTGTCCTCCAAGGTCGAAAAAGTTGTCGTGGATGCTGATCGACTGCAGGCCTAGAGTCTCCTTCCAAAGCGCGGCGATCATGACCTCTTCTTTGGACCGCGGCGGAACAACCGCTTGAAGGGCTTGACCATGCACATCATGCTCGCTTTCCGTGGGCGCAGGCAGAGCGCGCCGGTCAATTTTCCCGTTGGCAGTGACAGGCAGTTTATTCATAAAAACCCAGGCAACTGGAACCATGTGGGCAGGCAACTTGTCCTTGACAAGGCTCTGCAGCGAGTGAATACGCTCTACCTCCCCGTAGGAGGAGCCCTCCTCGCCATCAGAAGACGAGGCGGCTACCACATAAGCACAAAGCCTTTGCTGACCAGGGACGTCCTCGCGTGCGAGAACGCATGCTTCGAGAACTGCGTCGTGCTGCTTGAGCACCGACTCGATCTCTCCGAGCTCTACACGCATGCCGCGAATCTTCACTTGAAAGTCGACCCGGCCGATGAACTCAATGTTGCCATCGCGCTGAAAACGCACCCGGTCCCCGGTACGGTACAGTTTCGAACCTTTGAGATACGAGAGCGTTGGAGATTGCTCAATACTTTCCAAAAGTGTTGGTGGCATATCTACAAAGCGCTCGCGCGTCAAATCAGGACGGCCATAGTAACCTTGCGCGAGACCTGGCCCGGCAATGCAAAGTTCTCCAGCGACCAACGCAGGCACAGGCTCGAGAAAATCATCCAGAACAAAGGCAGCAAAGTTGTCGAGAGGTTTTCCAATTGAAGGCGAGAGCACAGCTTTGCTTCGACCGGCTGGTATCAAAGAAGAAGAGGAGGTAGACGACGACGAGGAGGAGGAAGACGTTGAATCAGCTCTTTTTCGAAGCAGCGAATTGGTGACAAAGTAGGTGCACATGACAGTGCCTTCCGATGGGCCATAGTGGTTGTCAAGACGGAATGGGACCCGCGCTAAGACCTCGCGAGGCACGTGGAGCTTATCGCCGCCGCCATAGACGACGCGAAGACTTGAAGGCCAGACAGGGTGATGCATAGCTGACGATGCCTTGGTTCGCAGGAATACTTCGAGAAGTGGCGTGGGGAGTAGCGACACCGTGATGCGGTTATCGTGCAAAGCGGCGCGTAAATCGTTGAGGGATTTCTTCTCCTCGTCCTCCACAAAGTGAACCGAGGCTCCAGCCGAAAGAAAGGGCCATATTTCCAGGCCTACAGGGTCAAAGGCTGAGCCCACGAGCTGCGAGGCGCGATCCCGGGCCGATATGCTGTACTCGCGAATGTGCCAGCTGACGAGATTGACCATGGAACGATGCTCCACGAGTACACCTTTCGGATTACCTGTGCTCCCCGAAGTGTAGATCATGTACAATGTGCTGCGCGAGCCACGCCACTGCTGCGCATTAGAACCCCACGACAAGGATGCTGGAGGTGGAAGATTCGTCATGCTCCGCCCGCCGAACGCGCGCTCTACCTTGCCCGCAATGCGCTCCCACCGAATGTCAAGAGGTACCACAAGAGGCAACGAAGATGCAGTTCCAGCATCAAGCTTTTCCAAAAGCCCTAACGAAGACCGGTCACAGAGAAGCACACGCATGTGGGAGTCCTTGAAAACATAAGCGAGACGGTCCTGCGGCCAGGAAACATCCATGGGGACGTAGGCGCCCCCCGCCTTGGCAACTGCCATCATCGCCAAAATCATGTTGGGCGATCTCTCCAAAAAGAGGCCGACATTGCATGAGGGCTCAACGTGGCATTTGTATCGAAGGTATCGTGCCAGGACATTTGCCCGCGCATTGAGCTCGCCATACGTCCAAATCCTGCCGCGCCAACTCAGCGCGGTCGCCAGCGGGCTCTTCTCGGCGCATGTCTCGAAAAGGACGTGCACGCACGTGGACTCGTCAAACTTTTGGCCCGTGCGATTCCAGTCAGCAAGAATTACCTCTTTCTCGTGAGCCGTGAGGAGAGGTAGGCTGCAATACAGACGCGTCGGGTTCTCAGCACTGCCGCGCACAAGAGCTTGAAAGTGAGCTGCAAGATTGCGAATGCTTTCCTCGGCAAAGAGGGCCGTTTTATATTGGAGGCCCGCTCGAAGGGCATCTCCGTTCGAGTTGCCCTTTGTCACAATAAGCTGCAAATCGTAAGGCGAGGCCTCTTGCACAACGTCTTTGCGAAGCCGCATGCGCATTCGAGATCCGACGAGGACGCTTTCACCCGCCTCGAGACGGGCCAGCGATGGCAAATCCTTGTCCTCGCTCGAAAAAGATTGATTCAGGGAAAGAAGGACCTGGAAGACCGGACTGCGCCCTGCGCTGCGATGGCTTCCCATCTTTTCCACCAATACCGCAAAAGGGAGCTCCTGATGCTCTAATGCGGCCAGCACGACGGTCCGCGCCTGACGCAAGAGACTGCGAAAGTGGTCCTCCTTGCTTACATGCATGCGAAGAACCACAATGTTGGTAATATTGCCGACGGTCCGGTCCATTTCCGGCACCATACGACAAGCCATGGGCGTGCCAATCAGAATGTCTTCTTTGCCAGTATAGCGGTACAATAACCCAGCGTAAAAGGCCACGAGCGCCATGAATTCCGTCGCACGCTCTAAACGTATCGTCTCTTGCAGCTTTGCAAAAAAATCCGCCTCGAGATCGAAAAAATACCATGCGCCATCACGGGTCGCCTCCGTGCTGTCAGATGCGGACTGTGACGGCGACGGGACACTTTCGGCAGGATCCGACTCCGTTGGCAAGTCCAAGGAGGCCTCATGTCCCGCCAGCTGTCGCTGCCAAAAACTCCACAGCCGCGTGCCGGTCGCCGAATTCATTTCCTCTTTTTGCATCTTGGCAAACTGGGCGACGGTAAGGGTTGACTCTGGTGGTATTTCATAGATCGTCGCCTCGAGAATGCCCCCGCTCTTTGTCACTGCATCGTACATTTCGCCAAGATCCTTGAGGACAACATCGAGAGACCAGCCATCCATGGCAATGTGATGCGCAGTCAGCAAGAGCACCGGATTCTTGTCGCTATCTGCATAAAGACGCGCGCGAAATGGAGTACCTCCCTGAAGGTCCCAAGGTGTGTGCAGGTCAGCCTGAAGCACCTTGTGAAGGTCCTCCTGCGATGTCGCGGGCGAAAGGTCTACCTTGAAGTCCACTTTGCTCGGGTTTGCAGCTTGCTCTGTTTTGGATTGCGCCAAAGTATTATTGGCGGTCAAAGTACTCTTCGCTTGGTGGATAGGGTAGATGATTTGATACGGCAGACCGTTCTCCTCGCCATACAAGGTCCGCAAAGATTGATGGCGATTGACGAGGCCTTGAAGAGCAAGTCGAAGATAATCGACATTGAGACCCTCGCTTGCGCTCGAATCGCTCGTCTCTGCGAAACCTTCAATCGTGCAGCACAAATGGACGACATAGTCGACGCGCTTCGGGTCCATCTTGTGCATGAACCATAGCGACTGCTGGTTGTAAGAAAGTACACAGACTTCAGGTGTTTCGTCGCGGGCCTTGACTCGGGAGCCTGCTTCACTGGCCTGAGCAGCTTTTCGCAAACGATCTTGAAGGGCCTGTTGGCTTTGCATACTCCCTGACCACATTGATGCGTGTGCCATTGAAAGTGGGACAGCCGGAGCGTTGTCTCGAGAGGTTTGCAATTTAGCAGCCTCTGAATACCCACCGGATGTGAATTGCGAGAGCAAAGATTGATGCCCATGCGGGTCGGAAGTGGGTGTCTGCTGCTCTCGCACGCGACGTAGCACTGACGATGTTTGCGATCCAGAAGTAAGGCTATCGCTCGTCCCTCCCTCTTCCCGCTCCCGATGTGTCTCGCTGCGAAGAGGGGGCGCACGACGCTCCTGAAGCCACTCGCTAATACCACTGTCACGGTAGCTTGACGAAACGAACGAGCTAGGCATAAGTTTTGTTGTGCTTGAGGCGCCCATTAGCTGACCCGCGAGCGAGCCCTGAGGACGCGCCGAGGCCTGTTGCTTCTGTTGCAAGGAGATGAGCGAAGGGCGCGAATCTTGCTGGGTTTGCTTCATGGAAAAGACACCTGACGAGAAAGACTGCGAGTCCCCTTGCGACGCTTTCCCCAACGATCGTGTACCACCGGGTGCGCTCGACCCACCCGCCCCGCTCACGGATCCTGAGGATCTAGCCGATTTTCCCTTGGCAGACTCGACAAAGATAATGACGCTTCGAGGTGTAGGTGACTGCAGAAATTTGGACAGAGGCATGTCGACGCCAAAGTCAGCGCGAAGTCTGCTCATCATGCGCGCCGCAGAGAGCGAGTGTCCACCTTCCTCGAAAAAATCCATCGTGTCCTCGAGGTCTTCCGGACGACGACCAAGACTCTCTGCAAAAATTTTGCGAACGCTCTGAGCAAGCTCTGAGCTCTGCTCACTAGGTCCGCGACGAGTTCGTGAGCCTGTGGTCGAGTTTGAGTCGAAGCGTCGTGGCCGTGAGCTCCGCGAGACTCCCTCGGCGTTCTTATCTCGACGAGCGGTCGCACCTGGCGCCGGAAGCGCGTGTTTATCGACCTTGTGATTTTGCGTAAGAGGAAACGACTTCATGGAAATGAGCGCGCTTGGCACCATAAAGGCCGGGAGCGACGCGCTAAGAAATTTGCGCAGCGCAGACGAGGATACTTCTGCTCCTTCACGCGGCACAACATAGCCAACGAGGAACTTGTCCCGGTCGCGCTCGCTGACAACTACAACAGCTTCTCGGACAGCGGGGTGTTGCAAGAGAACAGACTCGATGGCCACGAGCTCGATGCGGTTGCCTCGAATCTTCACTTGCGTGTCTCGTCGACCAAGGAACTCGATATGGCCGTTTTCGCGCCAGCGTACAAGGTCTCCTGTGCGGTACATACGCGGATGGTCGCCCAGAAATGATGGACAGTCAATGGCGAGGTCGGCCGGGACCGGTAGAAAACGCTCCTTTGTGAGCTTGGGAAGGTTGAAATATCCCCGACCGACCTGCTCACCAGCAATAAATAACTCGCCATACACTCCTACTGGCAGCGGCGTAAGGTGTTCTTGATCAAGCACGAGGCAAACTACCCCAGAAGCAGGCTTTCCAATGCTTGGAGGCTCGCGCATCCCTGGCGGGACCGTCGTCATTGTGGCATTGATGGTCGTCTCTGTCGGTCCATAGATGTTGACAAGACGATACGGCGCATCCTTGCGGGCACCAAAGTGAAGCCGATCTCCACCTGTATAGAGGAGGCGAAGTGACCCAAGATTATCGCGAGGATTCTCCGTGTCTTCCTCCAGGACCATTTCGCAGAGCTGGGTTGTTAGAAAACCCATCGTCACCTTTTTCTCAGCAATCCAGTCCAAGAGTCGTGGTGCAACGACGCTAATATCGGAGTCGGTGACAGGTACCAGACAGGCGCCCACGGCAAGCGTGGGCCAAGTATCCGCCATGGCCGCGTCGAAGGCAAGACCAGCGCAGGCGAAGACGCGATCATCGGGCGTCATTTGGTAGTACTCGAGATGCCAGCGAATATAGTTCAAAAGGCCCGCATGTTCGAGGAGGACTCCTTTGGGCTTTCCTGTGGAACCCGAGGTAAAAATAGCGTACGCGAGTTGCTTGCTTGTGTGATCCGAGGTGCTAACTTTGGCATCGCTCGCCAGAGAGATGACTTCGTCCCAGTCGCGATCGATGACGACTCTCCTTCCCGAAAAACTCGAAGGAATGCCGCCAAGGAGAGCCTCCTCGGTGATAACGAGAGACGAGTCGGCGTCCTCGAGCATGCCGCGCACACGCTCGGCAGGGTACTTGGGATCAAGGGGCATGACAGCACCGCCAGCTTTGAGGATAGCTAGCCAGACCACGATGAGATGGGCACTGCGAGAGAGAAAGACAGGGACAAGGCTCTCTCGTCGGACACCTGCAAAGCGCAAAAAGTTAGCGAGGCGATTCGACCTTCGATTGAGCTCTTGATATGTCAGCGAAAGTGTCGGGGTCTCAATGCAAATTTTATCCGGTGTGCGTGCTGCCTGTGCTTCGACAAGAGCATGGACCGTTGCCGTCGCCCCCGCAGGTGGGCCACTGGTTCTCGCTGAGTTGAACTCGGTCAAAACCCGCGCGCGCTCTTCGTCAGCGAGCAAACGGATGTCAGAGATGTGAGTACGCTCTGGGTCTGCGGCGGCAACATGCGTTACGATACGTTCCAAACCGGACACGAGGCGCGCTATGGACTCGTCCTTGAAAACGTCGGTGCTGTATTGCATTGATCCCGCCAGCTGGCCGTCCTCGAGGCACAACATGAGGGTAAGGTCGAACTGGGCGTGCCTATGCGGACAGCTCAGTGATTCCATGACAGGGACGCCATCGCCAAAGTTGAGTTTCACGCCGTCGAATCCAAGAAGGGACTTGGCCAAGCCCGGGCGCTTCACGTGCGGACGTTGCAGCACAAAGGCAACGCTAAAGAGTGGATTCTCTCCGCTACTCCCTCCGGTACGAGTTGCCCCAGACTGCGCCTGCTGCTCCGCAAGGACGGGGAACGGAAGCGCTTGGTTATCAAGACCTCGCAGCATGACCGCTGCAACGCGGTTCCAAAGCTGCACCAGAGTAGGATCTCCCGCGAGGTCGGTCCGCACGACAATAGGATTGACAAAGTAGCCGATGAGATGCTCAAACTCCTCACGCCAGCGTCCTGCGGTTGGAACTCCGACCTGAACCTGGTTGCTTCCTGCAAATGATCGAAGGAGAATGCTAAAGCAAGAGAGCAAAATCACCGAGAGCGTGAAGCTTGTTTTGGAGCAAATGCCAAGAAGCTGTTTAGTGACATTGCGATCGAGCTCGAAGCGAATGGCCGCTCCTCGAAAAGACTTGACCGCAGGCCGGGGTCGATCGAACAAGAGATCGAGGGAGTCCTTCGCGTCTTCGTCGCGGAGACTGCTCAGCTCACGCATCCAAAAGTCAAGCAAACGCTTTCCGCGCCCTCCGTGCACGAGATTGTGTTGGGTCGCAATAAAGTGGCTGTACGTGTAGGCACCATTCTCATGTGATGACGCGGGATCATCATCCCGGTAGGCATCCATGAGCCGGTCCAGCAAAAGCACCATGCTCCAAAGGTCAGTGACGATATGATGCACGACGACGAGAAAAATTTGCCGGCCTTCCCATGCCTCGCTATTTCCCCCGCTTGCGGTAGCACGAAGATTGGCAAGACGGACTCGCAACAATGGGCCCTTGGCAAGATCAAAGGGAGCGTATGTTTCCTTTTCGAGCCATTGCTTGATATCGGACTCGATCGCGACATCCAAGGTCGATTCAGCCATGTCAATAAGCGCTGAGCAGTCTCGATCATCATTTCCCGCGGGTAGAATGACACGGTCCACTGTAGCGTCCGCGCGGGAGGCTGGGACGTACGTGGCTCGGAGGGCCTCATTGTCGCGCGTGATCCGCACAAGAGCTCGGCGCATCTTGGCGGCGTCAAAGCTGTGTCTAGGTGCTAATTTGCACGAAAAGGAGACATTGTATGCTCGACTGGCCATCTCTGTCTGTGCCTGGCACACAAGCCAAAGCGACTCTTCATTATACGAGGCTTGTTTTTCGCTTACTGGAGCCGCCAGGGCCAGATCGCGCTCGTCTGCTTCCTGTAAAATGCCCATGCCAAAATTCTCAGAGGACGAGGGGGGCGAAGCAGACGAGGAGACCGCAATATCATCGATTCGCGCAGAGCTCGATGACGATGCACTGGTTGCAGCAGCATGACAGTACGCTTCCAGTCGAGGGAACTTGTACAAGAGGGAAACGGGAATGTCGGTATGTAAAAGACGACTCATTTGCGCCGTGACGCGCCCTGCACCGAGCGAGTCACCTCCAGCTTCGAAAAAGTGCAGACTTCGCGGACTCGCACGCACCATGTCTTGTTGGCTCATGCTAAGAGCTTCACAAAAGGTGGACCACATGTTATCGACAAGCGCACTGTACTTGCTGCGGGACTCAGTGGCAGCGCGTGCCGCGCGATCTCCGCCCCCACTTTCACCACGGGAGCTGTCTTGTGTGCCTTTCACCTGAAGTCTCAGATTTGATGTCGTCTGCGACAGCGAGGCTGCGTCGTCGCTGTCTTCTTGTGCTTGATGCGAAGACGTGCCACGCGATGGCATTGGCGCAGGAAGACTGCGTCGATCAACCTTGTGGTTTGCTGTGAGCGGAAAGCTCTCAAGATCAACAAATGCCGAGGGAACCATGAAGGCCGGCAGCTCGTTCGCAAGAGCGTCATGAATTGATGCGGCAAGCTTGCTGCGTTCGCTGTCGCTTCGGACACCATCTTTGGCAATGTAGTAGGCCACAAGACGCTTGTTCCCGGGCTTGTCCTCGCGGGCAATGACGATGGCATCCTTGACGCCTGGGCACGAGAGCATACACGATTCAATCGCAGTAAGCTCGACGCGATTTCCCCGGATCTTGACTTGCGTGTCAATGCGTCCGAGAAAATCAATCTGGCCATCGGGGAGCCAACGACAAAGATCGCCTGTCCGGTACATGCGTTTCGAACCGATATCAAATGGATTGATAAGAAAGCGTTCTGCAGAGAGCTCTGGCAGGTTGAGATATCCGCGTGCAAGCTGAACACCCGCGAGAAAGAGCTCGCCGAAGACCCCGATGGGAACCGGTGTGAAGGACTCTGGATCAAGAATGAAGCATTGCGTGTTAGGTGCTGGAGATCCAATTGAGGGAGGCGTCCGAAGGCCTTCCTGCACATACGTCATGGTCGCATTGACTGTGTTTTCGGTAGGGCCATAAATGTTAACAAGTTCATAAGGAGCGCCTTTGCGCGGACCCATGTGCAGGCGATCTCCTCCAGTGTATATGAGCCGCAGGGACCCGAGATCCTTGCGCGGATGCGAAGAGTCTTCTTCGAGAACCATTTCACAAATTTGCGTGGTGAGAAAGCCCATTGTTGCCCTTTCGCGCACGATCCAGTCGAGCAAACGAGGCGGAACGATTGCAATGTCTGCGTCGACGATGGGCAAGAGGCAGGCGCCAACGACGAGCGTGGGCCAGGTGTCGGCGATGGAGGCGTCGAAAGCAAGACCTGCGCAGGCAAAGACGCGGTCCTTTGCAGACATGTGATAGTATTCGATGTGCCAGCGAATATAATTTGCAAGCGCGCCGTGCTCGAGCATGACGCCCTTGGGTTTCCCCGTGGATCCGCTCGTGTAGATGACATATGCCAGACTCGCCAGCTTTTGACCCGGATCCTCTGGTGGACGCAGCACGGGTGGCTGTGGGCTACCAAGCTCGACGGCGCGATCCCAGTCGCGATCGATAAGAATAAGACGTGTCGATGTGCCCGCAAAGTGATCTTCGAGCGAGGAGTCTGTGATGGCAACGCTGCAGCGCGCGTCCTCGAGCATGACACGAATCCTGGACGCCGGGTATTTCGTGTCGGTCGGCATGATGGCTGCCCCTGCCTTGAGAACAGCGAGCCACGCCACGGTGAGCATCGGCGAGCGCGGCAAGAGAACCATGACGGGATCTTCGAGACCGATGCCAACGAGTTGTAGAAAGTTTGCAAGCTGATTAGCCTTTGCCACGAGCTCACGATACGTAAGGCTTTCCCGACCGCCATGTACAGAAACGGCAACGGCGTCTGGTGTGCGAGCGGCCGCTCTGTCGACGAGCTCGTGAATGTAAAGATTGTCCATGGTCGAATCAAAGGTGCGCACAGTCTCATTGAATTTTCGAAGAACGATCTCTTCTTCAGGTGCCGACAGGATGCGAAGGTCGGAGATACGGACATCAGCAAATCGACGTACCACATCCTCGAGCAAAGTTTGGAAGTGAGAGCACATTCGTGCAACGGTGGCCTCTGACAGTACGCTGGACTTGTAGTGAAATGCGAGTCGAAAGACTGGCGAAGTGGTACCGACCAGGCGCAGGTCATCGTCCCCGCGCTCCATCAAGAAATGAAGTGGAATTGAGTCGAGTCTCACGCCTCCCAGCATGAGTGGTTTGGTCTGTTGCTGCGTGTGCAGGGAGGAAAAGGTATCTAGTGAGGATGGCACGGAGAAACGGTCCTCCTCTTCCTCCTGGCGATTGTCAGCGCCGCCACCAGACGACTGCGAACCATGCTCGAGGCCGAGAATGAAGCGCATGACGCGAGAACTAATGAGTGGGAGGCCGTAGTCTTCGACGATATTCCCATACACCTCAAATCCTGCCTTGAAGAGCGACTCTGAGCAGCCGACTGAACGCATGATGTCGTCAAGAGGGATTTCTGCGTTGGCTTCTGCATCGGCAAGTCCCTGACCACAGCGCTCAGCAAACTCGCGGACAGATGGGTGATCAGCGCTTTGCAGGCGAAGTGGAGCCCAGTTTTCAAAAGCGCCAACGATATTTTTCAGCTCAGCGTGTTGCGTGCGTCCCGAGACGTGGCAGCCGAGGATAATGTCAGTATTTCCGGCGTGCTTTGCCAGGAGCGTGTGAAAGGCAGCAAGCAAGAGGGTTCGCAACGCGAGGTCTTCTCGCACCGCAAGCACACGAAGGCTATCGCAGAGCTCGGGGGGTAGAGGCATTGCAAGCTGGGCAGCAAGGTTTCGACTGCCTTGTGACCGGGGCGGTGCATGGGCGGTGGTCGCGGGGTCGGGTGGGAGCTCGAGTTTGGGCAGCGGCCCCGCAAGGTGGTGTTGCCAAAAGCTCGTCTGGGTGTCCTCGCCCGCAGCTTTGGCTGCTTCGCGTTGATCGGCACGCCAAGCCTTGTACTCCTCGAACTGCACCTCGAGCGGCGCCAGCGAGAAACCGACGCCAGATTCGTAGAGCAGCTTGACGTCAGAGAGCAGCAGGGAGAAGGAGAGCGGGTCAATAAAGCGTCTGTCGGCGACGATGACGAGAATGTCCTTGCCCGGAAAGCATCGTAAGAGACGCACGACTAGCACATTTGACTCCTCTTGGCGGCCTGAAAAGTCGATTGGGGCGAGGGCTTCTTGCGCAAGGTCGACGTCGCTCTTGCCCTTTTCGTGCGCGTCGTGGACCGTGAGGATCTTAAAGTTGAGTCTTCCCGGCCCCGCCAAGAGTGCCTGGCGCTCGCATGCTCGGGTAACGCTTGACTCAAGGGCTTCGGCGTCGAGACTGCCTGTGCTCGTGGCCGCAAACTGGACGACCGAGACCCGAGCGGCAGCAGCGGAGGCTCGCGCCCTTTGCTCTGTCGGTGGGGAGGTCGGGGAGCTCGATGCAGTTGATGGGGATCGGGACGAGGACGAGGATGACGACGATGACGACGATGAGCTCGTCGTCGTGGACACTGACGAGGCAAGAGCCGAGGCCCGGCCTGCCGAAGGCGGCGGGTTCAACATGACGCCGCTAGGCCCAAGCCTCCGAGGCGCGCAAAGCGACTCGGCAGCTTGCAGCAAAGGGCCGCACGGCCGCGCGGAGGGCTACGGCCCAGACTGCTGGCCGGGCTGCCCCTTCGCAGACCCTCGCCGGCAGGTGTGCTGCGCCGCGGCTCTCGGTATCTATCAGAATTGCGGCCACAAACGGGGTCACGCATCCCCCCTCTGACTCTCTGCCGCGCTGCTGCCCAAAAAAAGATACGTATACTTGGCGGAACAGGTCCGGAACCAGTGCAGAACTTGAGGTGAGGATGAGCGACGTGTGTCTTGGCAAGGAGATAGCGATCTCGCGCATGATGATCATGTTGTACCGAACGTTTTGGCTCGCTGATTGCTGTGTAGGGTTCATCGCTAAACATTGTTTTGCTTGTTCTGGCTGGCTGCTTCATGTTGAGCGGATGAAATTGTCAGACGGAGGTGAACGAAACTAACATCGGACAGGCCGCTGTCGCTGGCAACATTGAAGCTTGTCGTCTTCTGTGGCGTGCTGCGAGAGAAGTTTCCTCGCTCATTCTTCCCTTGTGATTAAAAACGGGCTACCTATTTGATAGCATGCTGTTTGACCTTTTCTTTCATGGTATAAACCTTAAAAAACCAATTGAGGCGCGGAAACTGGCCGGCCATTCAGGTCTTAAAGTCAAAGCGGCACTTACATGTCAGCAGCACAAGTTGTTGCCATCATCGGTCGTTTTGCAATGGTCATGATGATGACGATTGCGCGCACCGCCTTTGGGGCCGTAACCATTGCTAGGAAATGGGTTGTCCACCCTCACAGCAAAGGCATAAGGGCCTCCACTGTCAGTCACCATGAAAGCAAAGGCAAAGCGGCCCTACCTGTCACCACCGCGTACTCGCCGTCAAGAGTGAAGTGAAGGGCGAAAGCAAATCGGGAGCGGCGCGACCAGGCAGACAGATCGGCAGGCGGCTGCGAAGAAGGCCGCGCCGCGATAACGGTGCAGCGCATTAGCAGAGATGTGCATCACCTTTGTGTACGTGGGCGACGGCTCAAGCCCGTACAAGTACATCATTGGCGCGAATCGCGATGAGTTTATGGCGAGGCCGTGCAAGCCCGCGCATGCGTGGCACAAGCCGGCGGAAGGACACAAGTTTACCTTTGCTGGGCAGGACCTGACCGCGAAAGGGACGTGGCTCGGTGTCCGTGCCGAGTTGCTGCGCACAGGTGCAGAGCAGAGCCTCCTTGGGCCGAAGCCAAAGCCAAGTGATTCCGAGGCCAGCTTTAGGCTCGGGCTTGTGACAAATGTCCGTGAGAAAGCTGCGCCACCATCAGAGGCGGCCAAGCTCAGGTCGCGTGGCGACCTCATTACTCATTTCCTCTCGGGCAAGAATCCGCTCGACGCTCACGCGACCTCCGCTGAGTTGGCGAAGCAGGGCGAGAGTTATGCTGGTTACAACCTACTTTTGGGCGACAAGGAGGGCCTGTACTTTGTGTCAAATCGTAACATGTCCAGCCCCTCGCCTGTGCACCTGCAACCCGGCGTGCATGGTATGAGCAATGGTACGCTCGATGACAATTGGCCCAAAGTTGTTTCCGGAAAGCAGATGTTTGCTGATGTTGTGGAACACCACATTTCCAAGGGTGGTCGCATGGCGGTCTCTGGAGAAGGTCTTCTCATCGATGGTATTTTCCGTATCATGGCAGATACTACGCCTCATGGGGTGGACAAGTACACGGGTGCTTTTGATCGAGAAGTAGAACACCACTTTTCAAGCATCTATGTGAAGCAGATATCTGTCCACCCTAGAGCAAGCGCGCCGAGCTGGTACGGGACAAGGAGTACCGCGGTCATTTTGGTGCGGGAGGATGGCACCGTGAGCTACAGTGAAAAGTACACGCCGGGCACGCAGGATGATGATTGGATTGCGGAGCGCTACGAGCTCATTTACAACCCTTCCGCATGAGCTGCGGCGGATGTTGTGGACGAGTCACTTTTTTCGTTTCCGCGCGTTCCCCGAAGAATCGCTGGCATGCCAAACCCAGAAATGTTGTCATCGATCTCGGTTCTTCCTAGTCAACCCGTTTAGCAAGTAAGTAAGTTATCGAATTCTATCGTTTCTCAGCCTTTTTCTACATACATTGGAGCGCTGCTGCCGATGACTTGTTGAGGATCACAGTTCGGCAAGGTCTTGATTGGATATTGTATCTGTGACATACCACGCCAGTGTTGTTTCCTTGTTTTCCAAAAAGCACTCGAGAAAGGAGCTCACGGTCAGACAGAAAAGAAATCGATGTATGGTTTCTACTTCTTTTTTTCTATTTTTTTTTTGG
>BGKB01000044.1:1014436-1125641 GCA_003116975.1 Aurantiochytrium sp. KH105
TGGGAAGAGTGTTTCAAATCTCGAGTAAGGTCGACAACCTTGTTGTTCGAGGTCTTCGACCTTATTGATCAATCAGTCAATCCATCCATCATGCAGTACACCCGCTCTAAGAGAAAACAACCGAATAAGCGCACCAGTTGGGCAGATCTCCTCGGCTGCGCCGCGTTTGTCAAAGACAACGTCTGCGACACGTTGATTGTGAGGAGGGGAATGCACAGGTCCACAAAGATTACCGATGGGACCCAGTCCGCCTGCTGCCTATTATTCGAAAGACTTTTTCTTTTTCGGATTTCCTTTCGCAGAACGGTGCCAGAAGCAAGGCAGCAAGCACTTTGCTCTCATGTTCTGTGCCGTGAATGAAGAGGTCAGGGTGAGCTTGGAGAAGACGTAGCATCGGCTCCCAGCTTGGAAAAAAGCTCTTGGCCCGCATGAATGGTGCCAATAATACCAAGGATAGTGCCTACGACGATGATGGTCACGTCAACGACACAACCCATTTTGGACATTTGCGCAGCGCAAATGCGAAGGTGGAAATAGGCGGGCAACACTAGGGCCAAAAGGGCACAGGCGCCAGCGCCTACGAGCGAGATGAAGTCGCCAAAGTTTGGAATTCCGATGGCAATAAAGACGGCTCCGAAAACAATGACAATGCGAACAACACTCTTGACACACTGCGACTGGTGAACAATGAGAGGCGAGGTCTCGATGATGGTGTACACAGGGAACATCATGAGCGGAAAGGTAAAGAAGAGGCCAGTCGAAAGAGCAAGTTTGACGACCTTGGTTGGGACACCGGCTCCAAGGTTGAGGGTAATGATCTCCTTTGTTGCTGCGCCATAGGCAATGTAGCCAAGTGAGCCAAAAACAACATAGACCATGGTGACGGCGGTCATGGTCGTGACGAGGATTCTTCTAAAGTTCGTCTTGTTCTGCATGGACTCTTGAATGTTGAGAATGACGCCGACGCCCTCATAGCAGTAGATTGCGACGCCAAAAAAGTACGGAAGATTGGCGAACACGATTCCAAAAACGACATCGCGCAGGGGTGACTGCATATGAGTCTCGTGTTCGCGAAAGACCTCCACGTCAAAGGAGATGACGACGAGCATGCCCAAGATGTTGGCGACGTCGGCAACGAGGGCAAAGGGGGAAAGATGCTTGATGTGGCGGAAGAGGGCCAACAGCGAGAGCCCAGGGATCGTCAGGAGGATGATTGTCGAATTCGAAAAGGATGGCATGACGCTGTGCACATTTTCGCCGATAAAGAGGATGTAAGCGCAGCAAAAGGCGACCTGTGTGAGAATGAGCAAAAAGTCGACCACACTGGAACCTGTGCTCCCGAGTACGCCAAAGGCGATGTCGCCGTAGCCGCGAATGAGTTTCCCCTGCTGCTGCAGCTGGATCTTACAGTCGACGAGAATGGACATGGCGTAGGTGGACATGGACCCGACGATGGATACAACGAGGACAGAACCGAGGAGACCCGTTTTCATAAAGGCGTAGGGCAAGCCAAGGACGCCAGCTCCAACAAAGGAGATGAACATGTGCGCCGCGGTGGATCGGTCCGAGTTGAGCATGGCCGGCGCGACCGTGTCTTCGCGCGCGAGCTTGCTCTTGCGCTCGTCGTCATCGTCGCCTCCGAGACGGTTGTCATCGTCGTCGGCGCCGTTGAGGACGAGACTGACGTCATCTTTGTCATCGTAATCGTCAAAGCTGGTCTCGCGGTGGGGTTCATGATCGAATTCTTTGGGTGCGGAGGCTCTGAATGCGTCTGACTCGCCATAGCCGCTGCCGCTGCTGTCGGCGCGGTTGAGGTCAAAGCTGCCCCGTCTGCCATCCCAGCTGTGCATGGACTGGGCGCTGGCGGCATCGTCAAAGTCTCTGTTTTGCGTGGGAGCGTACGCGTAAGCCCCGCTGGACCCGTTGGCAAGCGAGGGTTCCGGTCGCGGCGGCCTGCTGGCGCTGCCGCCGCCGTTTGCGGCGCTGCCGACGCTGGACAGCTCCATGCCGTTTTGGCTCCGTTTCCGGGACGCTGCGCTCCGCCTGGGGTGGAGGCTGGCGCGGTCCTCCTCGCCCTCGAGCATGGCTGCTGCGCCGCCGAGCTTGCGCGTCTGCGTGCGCGTCTGTCTCCGCGCGGCCAGCGTTTCTGCTCGGCGCGCCGTCGCGTTGGAGTCGTTCGTTCGTAGCCTACTCGGCCTCCTCTCCGACGGTCAAAACTTGACAGAGAGACTGGCCGGCCGACGAGAGTCAAGGCAAGGCAAGGCACGCAGGCTCGCAGCCTAGCCTGGTTTGCGTGCCGGGCGCGACGTGTGGCGGGTGGACGCCTGGCTGGACGCAGGCGGTGCGGCGCGCGCGCACGGCAGCGGGCCTGGTCGTTCGTTCGTCTGCTGGTCACGTTGTTGCTGACAAGTTGGGAAGGCGCGAGCCCAAGTGAGAGGCTGTTTTCTGCACTTGTGATGGCCGCATCGAAGTGGAGCAATTGCGGCGCGCAAGTACACAGTAGGCTATATACCACAAAAGGCGGCTCCCAAGCTGTCATCGTCGCCGCTCCCAAGATGACCGGTGAGACGCCAGCCAAACAACATTGGCGACTCGTGAAAAACTTGTGCCTGCTGCAGCTGCAGCTGCTGCTGCTGCTGATGGTCGCTCACCGCCGACCAGACATGCACGCCTGTCTTGTTTACAGCCAGCCCTCAGACGCCTGTCTTCACCTCGCAGGGTATTGCCGCGACGGCAACGAAGACTCGGCGCGAGCAGCCATGATGTATCTGTAAATGCGTCCCATGGCTGGTCGTGCGGCCGGCCAAAGTAATAAGCTCTGACCGCACGCGACAGCGACTGGCTTGCTGTTGGCTTCCGTCGCAGTCGTCGCCTCTTTGATTTGGCGTGCGGCCGCCAAACTCGCTGCACGTGCCGCCATTCGCAGCTGCAGCTGCATGCAGCGGCCTCACGACCGACTTCGGATCCCGAAAAGCCGTGGCGCCCTCGAGTTCTTCTTCGTGGAGATCCCATCCTCGACGGCAGTGCAGCAGCCAGCCAGACGAGATTACTCTCCCACCAGCCAGCTAGCCAGCCAGCCAGGAAGAGGCGCAACAGCCTGAAGACGACGGCACCTCGGAGACGAGTCGAGTCGAGTCGAGACAAGTCGATCGAGACGAGACGAGACGCCGAACCGAAGAATCCGAGACCCGCATCGCATCGCAGCAGCGAGAAAAGCTTTCCCGCGCGTCGTCGCCGCGCGCGAGCGCGCGAGCTCCGCCAGCCAGCCGCGCGCGCGCGCGTGCAGCAGAGCCGCGCGCGAGATCTCGCGCGCACCCCGATCCGATCCGGGGCCGGGGGTGCGCGCGTGCGAGCGAGCGTGCAGTGCGCGCAGTGCGTGCAGGTGGGTGGGTGGCTGCGAGGCGAAGAATCGCGAAGGCGCGGAGGCGAGGCGCTCGCGGAGGGAGGCGAGCAGAGCGGGATCCTCGCGGGCGGCGGCAGGGCAGCGCAGCGCAGCGCAGCGCAGCGCAGGGCAGCGCAGGCAGGCAGCGGGGCCGCGGCGTGCGTGCGCGCGTGCGCGCGTGCGTGCGAACGCGCGAGGGCGCGCGCGAGCGCGATCAGATAGGAGAAGATGTGGGCCAGACCCGCGGCGCGGCAGGTCTGCTCGTCGTGCGCGGCGGCGCAGAAGCGAGAGCTCGCGTCGCTGACGGCGCAGCAGGGCCTCGCGCAGAGCGGCGCGAGGAGGGCAGCGGGCGCGGAGGCCAGGTCGGCCGCGAGAAGTGGCGCCGGGAGCAGACCGCTGGGCTCGACGCTGCAGTCTTCAGGCGGCAGCGGCGGTGGCGGCGGCGCCACGAACTCGTGGAGGCGAGGGTTCCACGGTTCGTCGCGGTTACTCAACAAAGACTATTACGAGGTCCTCGGCGTGGGACGCGACGCCGACGAGAAGACGCTCAAGAAGCGCTACCGCGAGCTCGCAAAAAAGTACCACCCAGACTCGAGCTCAGAAGAGGATGCCACGGCGCGCTTTCAGGAAATCACGCAAGCGTACGAGGTGCTTTCGAACCCGGAAAAGCGTCAAGCGTATGACAACTTTGGGCCAAACTTTGAGAACATGGGCGGCGGCGGTGGAGGCGGAGGTTTTGGTGGATTCGGCGGCGGCGGCGGCTTCGGCGGCTTTGAGGATTTCTTCTCGGGCGGCTTTTCGCAGCAGGGCGGCGGTCGCGCGGCGAACACTGCCGGCGAGGATCTTGGGATCCGCGTGAACCTTACGTTCGATGAGGCGGTTCGTGGTACGACCAAGACCGTCAACTATTTGGCAGACATCAAGTGCTCTTCGTGCAGTGGCTCTGGCGCAAAGGAGGGCGAGTCACCGGACTACAAGACCTGCTCAGCTTGCAATGGTCAGGGCGTCCGTATGAGCTTGGTGGGCGGCTTCATTCAGGTCCCTACGGCCTGCGAGGTGTGCCAGGGCGCGGGTCGCACTATCAAGAACAAATGCTCTACATGTTCGGGTTCTGGCGTTGAAAAGGATCAGCGGCAAACCATGGAGCTGGATATTCCCGCTGGCGTGGACAATGGCATGACCATGACACGCGCTGGCCTCGGCAGCGCCGGCGTTCGCGGCGGGCGACCGGGAAACCTGGTGATTGAGTTTGGCGTGCTGCCAGACAAGTATTTTCGTCGCCGCGGCGCCGATGTTTACACGGACTGCACAATTTCGCTGGCCCAGGCTGTCTTGGGCGGCAAGGTCCCCGTGCGGACGCTCGACGGCGAGATTGACCTCAAGGTGGCCACGGGTGTCAGTAATGGCGAGACGCACCGTCTGCGCAACAAGGGTATTTCCCAGGTGAACCGCCCCGGCGCGCGAGGTGACCACTTTGTTAAGATTGAGGTTGAAATGCCTACGGAGCTCACGGACCGTCAGCGCGAGCTCATGAAGGAATTTCAAGAGGAGGAGGAGGCCAAGAAGCAAAAGAGCAAGTAGACGCACAGCTAGGAGTGCTGATTTGAGTTGCCAATGTAGAGCCAAAGCTTTTTTAGAATTTCTTCTTTTTCCTTTTTGATGTGAAGCCAACTATAGTTCCAATCCTTGGTTGTCGTGATCCTCATCATCTATCTCGCGAGTCAATGCATGACCTTGCCAAGAGAATGGAGCTGAGTCGGCAATGTCGAGCCAGCCAAACTCAACTTTTAAAAATTGATTTTCTTTCGTTGTTGAGGTCATGATCTCCACCACGCCTAAAATCTCAAAATTATAGGCTCTGCTAAGACACCATATCAGCGAAGGGAAGTCTTGACATGAAAGTCCTTGCGGATTAAAAGCGAGAAGGAAGAGACAGATTAGTATTCATTCGTCGACGACCCATGACGGCTTTTTCTCTGCCTTCCTCTTTCCCTTGGTCTCTTGCCTACCACAACCTTGCGATTTCGAGTCGGCCTCGTCAGGCAGGTAGAAGCACGGTAGCCCACAAGAAGTAAGCAGAAAGGAAAATGAAGAAGAAATTTGACGTCCCGGTCCGGGACACGCTCAGCTGGCTTGATTTTTGCGCGTCTTGTGTCACCGGTCGGTCACAAACACAAGACATCGCAGTTAGCCAGGCTGGCCACAATGAGCAAGGGAGGCACGTATAGTCTTGTCACTGAAGAAACAACCGATGCGGTCTGTCATCGCGTTGGGCCCTGGTCCATCAATCAACCCCGTCGCAACGTCAGATCATCCGACGAGCTCGCCATCTCTCTCTGCGCAGGTCTCTGGCTGGCTCGCGTGCCGTGCAAGGGGATTTCGCGTGCCTCGTCGACGAGCGTCCTCGCATCGGACGCAGAGCGGCGCGTGTGAATTTTTAGCACCTAGATTGACTGCGAAAGAAGAGATAAAAGCGAGAGAAGAAAGACCGACGAGTGGCCGCGTGCGGCCGGCCAACTAGTGTATACTCGCTCTTCCTTGGCAGCCCGCAAAAGCAAACAACCAACCCCGTCTGCAGCGTCCGCTCCGCTCTGCGCAGCACGCGTCGCGTCGAGGCTCGCGGCGCGCCCCGCTTCCCCGGCCTGCCCGCCTGCCTGCGTGCCTTTCCCTCCGCGCAATCGCATCCTCGTCGCGGCTGCGAGCCTTGGGACCCGGAGCAGCGAGCAACCAAGCAGCCAGTTGCAGATAGCGATCATCCATCCCCGCTCCCGCGGCACCTGCAGCGGTCGGTCGATCGATCCGAGGCGCCCTCGCAGGCGCAAGCGCGCAGCAGGCCGAGCCCAGGCGCACGCGCCCGGCGGCGTCTCGCCGTCTCGCCCCGCGCCGCTGCCTGCCTGCCTGCCTGCCTGCCTGCCTGCCTGCTTGCCGTCGGCGACAATCGGCCAGCCCGAGCAAGCTTCGCGCAGCGGCCTCCCGACTCGACTCGAACTCGGGACAACGCGCGCACCAAACTGCACAACGCGGTCGCGCGGCGGCCTCAGCGGGAGTAGAACGCGTACCAGCCAGGAGAACACCCCGAGTTGGAACGCAAGGACGGACGCGTTCAGTCCCGTAGTGCGGTCGGTTGGAACGAGAGAACGTTCCGCCGCGTTCATCGCCTGGCAAGGTAAGAGGAACGAAGGGGGGACACACGCGTGTCTGTCTCTAGCGATGGGCGGCGGAGTGCTAGCGGTGGCTAGAGGGTGGGAGAGGGAGGTGCTAGTGCTAGCCGGCCAGCGCACACCTTTCTGACACGCCGCTGGCTCGTGAGGTGCTAGGCTGCGGGTAGGGCGTCGTCGCTACTGTTGCAGCGCAACTGCGAATTCACCTCATTTGCTGTGCCCAGAGTATGGGAGCGGGTGTCCAGTGGGGCAGAGAGGGGGAGATGGTACACACGTTGACTTTGAAACTGACTGATCCCCTGCGACAATTTGTTGGCTTTCCGATGTGAAGGTTTCGCAGCACAGCGACGCCGAAGTCATCACGTTCGATCCTCCGTGCACGTGATTCTCGAAACCTACTCGTCGTACGGGTCCATCACGAAGAAAAAACTCTGATCGCAAAGATCATTTGATCTCTTGAGCATTTACGCCGAGCCGAGCATTTCTCGCGCGTCTTGTAGTGTAGGCTCTCTCTCTGTCTCTGTCTGTCTGTCTGTTTGTCCGCACAAACCAAACAACCGCTCGCTCGCTCAGTCCCTTTCGCGCTTTGCACCCGCTTCTTCTCGGCTGCGCTGCTCCACGCACGCTCTCGAGGTCGGGGACTCTACTCCGTGCCGGCGAAGGTCGGTTAGTCTGCCAGCGCGGTCCCGCACGCTGGCTGTCTGTTTGTTTGAGCCACGCCACGCCACGCCAAGACTAGCCAAGAAAAGCCAAGACAGGCCACGCCAAGCCAAGTCAAGCCAAGCCAGCCACGGACGCGACTGCCTTCCTTCCTTTCTGACGCTTCCAGCCATCCAGCAAGCCAGCCGACCAGCCGAGGCTGCGACGCGGCGACCGGCCAGCGAAAGCGGACGAGAAGGTAATCAAAAGGGCAAGAGCTGCCTAGGAGTCCTACCCGCGGGGTGGGTGTGCGCTCGAGGCCGCCGCTCGTCTTCCTCTTGCCCGACTGACTGACTGACTTTCCTTTCTTCTTGTTACTGTTAGTACTTTGCGTGCACGAACACGCGCTGCGAATAGCCGCGGCGGCCAGCAGGCGGCCAGCGGGCGAGAGAGAGAGAGACGCATGTCCCTCGCCGCCTCCGCAGACTCGGATCGGGCGCGCAGGCCCGGCAGCGACGAGAGCGTGGGCGCGGACTCGTCGGAGAGCGGGAGCACCAGCTTCGTGGAGACGCAAAGCGACGAGAAGACCGCGACCATGGGCGCCAGTGCGCGACAGGTCGGCCTCGCGGAGGAAGACCCCGTGGACAAGAGGGCCTCGGTCAGGTCCATAAGCAACGCGCTCGAGCGCCAGGGGTCCATTATCCTGGAAAAAGGCGAAGAGGCAACGCTTCCCCAGCAGGTCTTCATCGTGCTCCTGGTCATCGCCACCGCACTCCTCTTCCTCTTCCTCTTTAGCGGACTCCCGTACTGCCTCGGAGAAACCATCTATGTCGGGCTCAGCAGCGTGTACAACCTCTTTCCTTATGTGTTCTTGGGCTCGCTCGCCGCCGCCACCTTTCTCTATATTTTCGACGTGCGGTTCTGGAGAGGACCCTGGATGTACCTCGGCATTCTGCTCGTCGCGGGAACTGTGTTAGGCTTCTCCACCGCCATGCTGCTGGCCACGCGCGACTACGTCGTGGCCCCCATCGCCGTCTTCCTCTTTGGCGCCCCCTTTCTCTTTCTCAGTCTCAAGGTCACCATCTTTACGCGCATGGACGCCGTGCACCTTCTCAACGCACTGTGCGCCGGTCTCTGGCTTGTCTTTGCGCTTGCGCTCGGTCTGTGGCTCAGCTGGATCATCGTCGAGGACAACTGGTGGGACCTGAAAACGCGCGTGGGCTTTTACAAGCGCATGGACTGCTCCCTCGAGAACTCCACGTCGACGATTACCCTGGACGACCTGACCGACGAAGTCATTAACTCCCTGAGCACCGAGGCCTACGCCGAGGCTGATGCTATCGTGGCGGGATGCACGAGTGCATTCGTGCTCTGGCTGCTGCCCTTTATCCTCTCCCTTTGGGCCTTTACCTTTTCCGGCGTGCTCTACTTTATCGCTCGCGCTCTGGAGCAATCGCGCTCGGCGACTGCGAACACGCGGTCCATGGACCCTCTCGCGCAGGCCTTCCTCATGTTTGTCTCGCTTGGCCTGCTCGGCATTTACATGGCCTCCGGAATCGCCGGCGCAGAGATGGCCATTACGAACATGGTGCTCGCCCTGGGCTTTCTTGCACTCGTCATAGCGGCCATTGTTGTTGTTGCCGTCTTTGGCTGGGCAAAAGTCACGCAAAATCTGATGCAGACGCCGCTCGGAAACCGTCTTCTCGAGTTCGCCAGCTCCGACTGGGTCAAAGCCATGATGCTCATGCTCATCTCCCCAGTCTTTCTCTTGTACCTCGTGCTCAGCGTCTTCACCCAGGCAAACCGCAAAATGTGGTCTTGCACCAAGCCGCTCGAGCCCGAACATCGCTCGTACATGATCACCGCAAATGCGCACGAGATGTTTCAGTCGGTCCGCGCATGGAATTGGTCCAGTGTCTTGATCAAGGTCCTTTGGCTGGGCGTCCTCTTTTTCCTCTTTTCCGTCGGCGTCACGCGCCTTACCACGCTCTTTCTGTCATGGCTCAATGGCGAGCTCGCTTCGGTCTCCTTCGGGATTACGACCGTCATCTTCTTCCTCGTTGGCATTTGCATGTTTCTCTTGCCACCCGTTCCGGGCGTGCCCGTTTATGTGTCTGGCGGCATCATTCTCGTTTCGGGCGCGGAGCCCACATTGGGCTTTTGGGGCGGCATCGCCTTCACTATGGCCATTTGCTTTTCGCTCAAGATGCTCGCCATTGTCATTCAACAAAAGTACTTTGGCGAACACCTGGCCTCGACTCGCGTCTGGGTGCGTAGCTTTGTGGGCGTGAACAGCATTGAGATGCGCGCGATCAGGGACATCTTGCTGAAGCCTGGCCTCACTTTGCCCAAAGTATCGGTCCTCTGCGGCGGCCCGGACTGGCCTACTTCTGTGACCACGGGCATTTTGCGCCTCTCGCTTGTCTCCATGCTTATTGGCTCTTTGCCCATTATTTTTCTCATTGCGCCCTGCGTCCTGGCGGGTGCGATGCTGTTGCGCGCCAACGAGGGCGGCATCTGGTCAAGTCTCTCTACCATGACGCTAGCCTTGGCTGTCGTCACGCAAGCTGGAGCCATGCTCATTGCAGTGCACTTTATCGCGAAGACCTCTGTGGAAAAGCGCGAGGAGCTGATGCAGATCCCGCCAGACGAGGAGGTCCTCAAACTCGAACGCAACAGTGAACGGCGCAACAAGTTGTATTCGGTGATTTCGTCGTGGGAGCACTCGGGATACTTTCTTCGCTTTATGCTCGTCTTTTCGGCGCTCTGCATGACGATCTCTTGCTACATGTTCCAGCTCTTGGGTTCGTACTGCTTCGTTTCATTTGAGGTGAGCGATTCGATCGAAAATGATCTTGGAGGCAATGCGCTCAATATCGTAAAGCCGCTCGGATGGTATGCGCTTCTCCTCTTCGCGTTCCCTACTTGCTTTCTCATCCTCTACAGATGCTTCATGAATCACATGGTCTCCATGGCGTACAAGCAGCCGGATCATTGGGCCCAAGACGGCAAAGATGTGGCATAATAGGACCGAAAGTCCTATTCTCCAGATCTCAGCTCCACGCCTGCTTGGAATTTCATCAGTTTAGGTCGCAACTCGGCGGTCTTTAGCCCCACAGGATATGGTGCGCAGGCTGAACGGAGAATTCAAGTCCACAAAATGCAGTATCTTTCTCGCCGTATTCGTGCCCTCTGCTGTGAAGGCAAAATTGGCCCAAGGTTCAAATCATCTGCTGGGTAATATGATACCAAGCAGGAACGCAGCAGAGACCACGGCGAAGCATGGCATTGCCGTTTCCACTCTGAACCTCAAGATGTGCGCGAGCTGTTTTACTACTACGTCTGTGTCGCTACTGTCGCCGCTTCTCTTGTTGCCGAGATAGGTGTTTTTTGGCAACGGCCCCCTCCTCCTCTTCTTGCTCCTCTTTTGAGACTCGAGCAAGCAGATATGAGATAAAACATGACAAAAATACTTTGTTTGATTTGCAATCTTGTGTGCGTGTATTGCATGGCGATGTATTTCGCCCCTTATATTTTGTGATGGTCGCGGACCGCGCGGACGAGGCTCTCATGAGGAAATCGGAAAAATCAGAAACAATCGAAGCGGTCCGTCCCGTAGCCGATCTTTTCCAGGCTTGGAATGCAAGCAAACTTGATCATCGGCGGAGGACCGCAAAGACCAACAAAGTTGCGCGCACCTGCCGGTGGCATGTTGGCGCGCACCATGTCTTCATTGATAAAGCCGATGCCCCCCTTCCACACCTCGTCTTCGGGCGGATTGGAAACCGTGTAAAAGACATGAAGACGATCGGGGTGCGCCGCTGCCATCTCGTCAAGCTCAGCACGAAGTGCAATGTCGGCCGTGCTGTTATTGGCATAAATGAGCCAAAATACAGTCTTGTCGTCAGGATTCGCAAGGCCAGATTCAATCACACGGAAGGCGGGCGTAATGCCCGTACCTCCGCACATGAAACCAAGATTGTCGATCTCAATGTCCTTGGAACCGACGCGCAATTGACCTGCACGCGGGTACTGGATGTGACCACACGGTCCCTTGACCTGGACGAAGCTTCCCTCTGAAAGCGAATCAAGAACCTGGGACATCTTGCCGCCCTCTGGGAATTTGGGGTGTTCGTTGGCACGGTAGACCTTGACGAGCATCGTGAACTCATCGCGGTCCTCGCTACGCGCCGCGAGCACAATTGGCGTGTACGGGCGAATGACGGGACTGCCGTCTGGCATTTTCGATTTGATCATGACATGCATTCCCACGGGAAGACCGAGCGGGCGCTCGCGCTTCTCATCACGATGCCGGGGAGCAAAGCGCAAGAGAATCGTGTTGCTCGTGATGTCCTCCTTGCTGACAATCTCAAAGTCGACCCAGGCCTTCGGCTGAAGCCAAGGCTGGTTCTGCATCTGCTGCGGCGTCGCCGCGGGCTCGCTGCTGACCTGCTCGAGCTGCTTGCCAAGCGGCGCCGAGGCGAGGCGGCCAATGAGGTAGTCACGGAGCATGCCGATGGCCTTGGGCGAGTGGATGGCCTCGACGTCTTCCGTAGCGTCCGCGCCAGCAGCCATCAGGATACTGGCAGGACCGCCGGGATGGTCCTCCATGAAGGGCGTGCAGTCATAGACTTTGTCGCGCACAACGATCCAGGCGCTCTCCTCGGTATCGTGGCGGGCGACCTCGTCCAGCGTGAATTCAGGGAGCGACTTGAGGAGAGCCAGGTCTTCCTCGTCCATCTGCGCCGGGTCCTCATCGTCGTCGCCCATGCTCACGCTGCTGCCCTCGGTGTCGTCGCTGCCGGGGGCATCGGGAATCCGAACAGGTGGTACTGCAGCGGGCGGGCGGTGGTTGGCGGTCATCCATCCAACCGTGGACATGCCGGCCTCCTGCGTAGGATGCACGAAGCACAACTCCGTGCTGCCATCGTCGCGGACGCGGTGGTCGATGCGCACGCCAAAGATGCAGTTGTTGCCCATGCCCATGACATTCCACGTAAGTCTGTTGGGCTGAGTGTTGCTCGATTGGTCCCAAGCACGGCAATGCATCATGCGATGCGGCGTTGCCAGCTCTTCGGCCGTGGCCTCGTACGACCAATGAACCCAGCACCAGTACATGCCGTAGCGCGAGGGGCGCTCTTGCACGTGGAGCTCTGCGAGTTTCCACGTGTGGCCGTAGTCAAAGCTGACCTCTACGCGAGTAACCCGCTTGCCAGAGCCCGTGTAAGCATAGCCCTTGAGCGTGAGCGCAGGTTTGTTCTCGGATTGAGTTGTGGGCAACACCAGGGTGTCCTCGTGGAATGGAGTGACGATGGCGCTGTTGATGTTGAGCTCGTTAAAGAGGTACTCTTTGCGCATCCACCAGCCTTCCTTGTCAGCGAGCTCCTTGGTGATGCCAGGCGGGAGAATTCGGTTGTCAAAGTAGTGGTAATAGCTGTCGCTCTCACCCTTTCGGACCTCGAGACGTTTGAGCCACTTGACCATGCGACCGCCAATCCAGCCGGGGACAACCACGCGCACGGGGTAGCCGCGATCGGGGGGCAAAGGCTTGCCGTTCACCTCAAACGCGAGGATAACGTCACTCGCTAGGTTCATGGCGAGGCCGAGGGGAATGCACGTTCCGTAGTTGCCCTTGGGAAGATCATCAGCACCGACCATCCAAAGGTAGCGCTCTTCGAGGGGATACTCGTCATCCTCGTCTTCGTCCTCATCGGAGCGCCAAGGGAGGTTGCAGAGTTTGAGCAGAACGTCGCGCATGCGCACGCCGCGCCACTGTGCAGTTGAAACAGCGCCGGTATTCCAGCTAAAGCCCACCGTCTTGTCGGTCAGGTTCTCCTCCTTGCGACGATTTCCGGCGCACGTCAGAGTGGCCGTCACGGAGACGGAAGGGAGCGCAATGAGCTCGTCCATGGACAAGCTCACATTCGTGAAGCCGCGCGCCACGTCTTCCTCGTCTGCGACGATCTCCAGCTTGTGCGAGTCCCAGTCGAGCTTGGGCACTGGGCCATGGTTCCGCGTGTAGTGAATGCTCGTCGGGGTGATGAAGCCGGCCTCCATGAGCTTTTGCGCGGGGGACTCCGCGTTGAAGGGGTGGATTCCCGTCAGTCTCACCATCTCCGGGTGGCGAGGGACCCAGGCATCAGGGGTCTTGGCGTCGCGCGGGTCGGGGACCACGTCCTCTGCGTACAGAGACTCGTCCACCTCGTACTTGAGCTTGCGCGTCTTCATCGTCTTGTCCTTCTTTCCCTTTCACAAGCGGCGACGGCACCAGTGGCAGGACTTGTCTTGATTTGCTTTGGTGACCTTCGAAGAGCGCTCGCTGCTTGCTGCGCGATCACGGTGGCTTGAGACTCCGTGGTCGGTCAGATCGCACGGAGCTATGTATGTATAGTATGTATGAAGAAGGCTGTCTATACGCAGCAGACTCCGACTTGCCGCCGGAGAGCCAAGCTACGCGTTGCAGGTCGCAGTCGCTGTCGCGTGTTCGCGGACTCCGAGACCAGGCCGTCCACACGCGGGCGTCTGCACCCGCGAGAAGCCAGGATCTGTCTGGTCTGTTTGCTGCAGACTCGGGCCGCGCGGGAGGAGGCTAGTGATGGGTCGGCTTGTCTGCCAGGTACGGCGAGCAAGCGGCACACGAAGGGCTCTCGTTCTTACACACAACAGGATAGCTCGCGCTGAAAGAGCATCTACCTGACTGGGGCGTCCCTAGCGCCCTGGCGGCTTACTTGATCGACCGACCGATCGATCGATCGATCGATCGATCGCCAGGAAAACGGGGAGGCCACAAGAAACGCGTGCAACTGCAACGCGCGCAGTGCAGGTTTCGCTGCGAGTATGAGCGACACGAGCCGGCCGACCAGCCCTCCGTCTGGCAGGCCCGCCGGGGGAAAGAGGTGGCGGTGCTTGCTTTGTTCTTGCAAAACTCGGCCGCTCGCGCGCTCGATCGCTGCAGTCGCTCGCGCGCGCTCGCCCACTGATTTCTTGTGCAGAAACTGGAATTCGAATTCTAAAGAACCTCCCCGTTTCCCTTCATCCCGCGGCGTCGAAGAGGAAAAGCTCGCGCCTCCACAGCTGGGCGTCTCCCGGTCGCAGCACCCATTGCTCGCTCGCATGTCGACGCAGCGGGGCGTCGCAAATGGGAAGCGAATAGGAAATGGAAGTTGTCGAAGTACGCCCTGGTGTGGGTCTCCACTGGCCTTGCTTCGATGGGCGGCTCTGACGGATCGCCGACGATGACGAGTTTGATGGCTTGGCTGGTTTCCTTCCTGCGCACAATGATAGATAAATGAACGTGGCAGTGGCCGCTGTCTAGCCCTCGATCGGAGAGGAGGCAGAAGCGGCGACCGCGTGGCTGGTGGCTGAAAACTCGCTCGACAGCGGTATAGCACCTGCACAAGCCGCAGCTGGCCGGCTGCTTTTTCTCGCTCTCGCGTGCCCCATGGCCGGCAGCGGCGGAGGCGGACGCGATCACGCTAACATCTCAACTTGCGTTCGAGCGGGAGCCTCTCGCTCGCCGCCGGCAGAGGCGACGGTGACCACGTTCGCGATCGCGTCGCTTGAGCCAGAATTTGCCATCGATCGCTAAGAAGGAACAGGAGCAGCGACGGCAACCAGTCCCCTGCCCGCCTACGTCCCCCGCAGCGCCAGTGGCGAGCATCTGAGGGAACTGGTGTGGCCCACAGCGAATGACCGAGGCTGAAGGGGGTTCGGGGAGCGTGGGTTGCTCGCCAGTCCCTCGTTCTCCCCAGCAGACTTTTGCTGGCGGTCTGTTGGCTGGTCGGTTGGCTGGCCGGCTCGCTGGAGAAAGAGATTTCTGAGCGAGCACCTGCAGCCGCGGCCGCGAACGCGCACGGGTTTGTCCGGCTTCTCCCGGGCGGCTCCTGCGCGGATCGCTGGCCGGCCAGCCGGCCGACCGGAGGCGCGTGCGGGCACGACGTGGATGCGCCGCCGCCAGCAAAGAATTTCTTTCTCTTCCCATTTCTTTTTTTTTTTTTTCATTTCTCCCTCATTCTCCTTCTTCCTCTTTTCTCCTATTGTCTGCGCGAGAGGTCGCATCAACAGCGAGCAAGACAAGACAACACAAGACAAGAGTTGCGCGAGGACGAGCTCGCGTGGCACCCACTCGCCTTTCGCGGTCAAGCGCCCGCCGGATTTGAGTTGAAGTCCACGCCGGCGCGGCCATTCGCGGTTCTTGTGGCGGGTCTGGCGGTGTCTCCGAGGCGAGCCGGGTTGCCGGAGGGAGCGTCGCGTTGCACGAGATCGCATTGCATCGCGCAGTACTGTATTGCATTCAAGTTGCATTGCATTGCGTTGTACGCTGCATCGCACCCGCCATAGCAAGGAAAGGGCGGCGTAGAAGAAGGCGACGGGCAAAGCACAAACGAGGCGCGCCTGAGCGCACAGGCAAGAGGCGCAGAAAGAGGACACGAGAGGGAGGAAGAACGATGGCGCCCGCGCGGGAGAAGATCGTGGTCGTGGGCCATGGCATGACCGGCCAGCGGCTCGTGGAGAAGCTTGTGGAGCACAGCGCCGGCTTAGACGCGGAGCAGCGGCCGGAGATCGTGGTGTTCGGAGAGGAGTCGCAACCCGCATATGACAGAGTCAAGCTGACCTCGTACTTTGAGCACATGGATCCCATGCGTCTGCACCTCCAGCAGCGTGAGTGGTATGATGAGAACAAGAGCCAGGTGACGCTGCGCAGCGGCGACCGCGTGGTGGCCATCGACAGCGCCAAGCGTGTGATCAAGACGCGCGAGGGCGACGAGCTCGGATACGACAAGCTGGTCCTGGCCACCGGCAGCGTGCCTTTTGCGCCGCCCATTGAGGGCGTCTGCAAGGACCACCTGCTCGCCCAATTCTACGGTGGTAGCGACGGGGTTTCTTCTTGCGCTTGCGGACCCGAGGCGCATCCTAAGGGCGTCTTTGTGTACAGGACAATCGACGACCTCGATGCCATGGTCAAGTACTCCAAGGAGCACAAGATTAAGGCCGCCGCCGTCATTGGCGGAGGTCTGCTGGGCCTCGAGGCCATGCGCGTTTGCTCGGAGCACCTCGGTGTTGAGGACGTCCGCGTGCTCGACAGCTCGCCGCACCTGATGCGCCGCCAGCTCGACGGCAAGGGTGGCCGCCAGCTCATCCGCACCATTGAAAGCATGGGCTACAAGGTTCACACCCGCGCGCGGACCTCCCGCATCGAGGCCGAAGATGGCCTCTGCAAGAAGCTCTACGTGGGCAAGGCCGGCGCCGAGGGCAGCTTCGACATTGACGTTGACATGGTCATCCTCTCGGCCGGTATTCGCCCTCGCGACGAGCTGGCTCGCACTGCGGGAACTCTGACCATGGCTGATGCCACGGGCGGAGGCATCCAGGTCGACGACCACATGGCCACCTCGGATCCGCATATTTTCGCTGTCGGCGAATGCGCGAGCCACAACGGCATGTGCTACGGCCTCGTTGGACCGTGCTACGATATGGCTGCCGTGCTCGCGTACAACCTCGTCAACCCGAGCGCCAAAGAGGAAGCCAAGACGTTTTCCACCGGTGATGTAAGCACCAAGCTCAAGCTCATGGGTGTCGATGTCGCTAGCTTTGGCGACTACTCGATCGAAGAGGACAAGGAGAACGACGACAATGCTCTTTCGCTGGTCTTTCAGGACCCTCTTGCGGGCATCTACCGCAAGCTCACCTTTACGGCTGACGGCAAGAACCTTCGCGGAGGTATCTTGGTCGGCGATGCCGAGGACTACGGCACCCTGTCAATGCTCGCCAAGAGCTCCAAGCCTCTCAAGGTGTCCCCCACCTCGCTGCTGCCTCCGCCGAGTGCGAACGGCGGCTCGGGCGGAGCTGGTGTCAGTATTGTGGACATGGACGACGACGCCCAGGTGTGCTCGTGCAACGACGTGAGCAAGGGCGCGATTTGTGCATCGGTGCGTGACCAAGGCTGCGAAACGGTCGGTGCCATTGGCGGCTGCACCAAGGCCGGCATCAGCTGCGGAGGTTGCAAGCCGCTCCTGCAAGAGCTTCTCGTCGACGAGATGGGCAAGCTTGGCAAGACGGTGGACAAGAGCCTTTGCGAGCACTTTCGTTTCACGCGCCAAGAGCTCTTCCACATTGTGCAGATCAACAAGATCAAGAGCTTTAACGAGCTTTTCGAGTCCCACGGCTCCGATACCGCCAGCGTGTACCGTGGATGCGAGATTTGCCGTCCGGCCGTGGCAAGCATCTTGGCCTCGTTGTGGAACGAGCTGGTGATCAGCAATGACAATGCCCCACTTCAAGACACCAACGATCGTTTCCTTGGCAACATTCAGCGCGGCGGCTCGTACTCGGTGGTGCCTCGCGTTCCCGGCGGCGAGATCACGCCCGCCAAGATCATTGCCCTCGGCGAGATCGCCCAACGCTATGGCCTGTACTCGAAGATTACCGGAGGCCAGCGCATCGATCTCTTTGGTGCCGAGCGCCACCAGCTTCCGCAAATCTGGGAGGACCTGGTCAACGCCGGTTTCGAGAGCGGCCATGCCTACGGCAAGGCCTTGCGAACAGTCAAGTCCTGCGTTGGCTCGACGTGGTGCCGCTTCGGTATGCGCGACAGCGTAGGCTTTGCCATCGAGCTTGAGGAGCGCTACCGTGGCATTCGTTCTCCGCACAAGCTCAAGGGTGGTGTCTCGGGCTGCATCCGCGAGTGCGCAGAGGCGCAGAGCAAGGACTTTGGTCTCATCGCGACGGAGCAAGGTTACAACCTGTACGTTTGCGGCAACGGCGGCAGCAAGCCGCGCCACGCCACCCTCTTGGCATCTGGCATTGATGAGGAAACCTGCAGACGTTACCTGGATCGCTTTCTTATGTTCTACATTCGCACTGCCGACAAGCTGCAGCGCACGGCTCGCTGGCTCGAGGGCCTCGAGGGTGGCATCGACTACCTCAAGGAGGTTGTGGTGAACGACAAGCTCGGCATCGCCGAAGAGCTCGAGGCTCAGATGGCTCATCTCATTTACACGTACAAGTGTGAGTGGAAGGAAATTGTCACCGACCCGGAGCGCCGCAAGATGTTCGCGCAGTACGCGAACGAGCCCTCCAAGTCGGAGCGCGGCATCGAGTTTATCAAGCAGCGCGGTCAGCAGCGGCCTGCGGACTGGCCCAAGACCTGGGACGCACTCCCGCATGTGCCCAAGCCTTCGAACAACCCTGTCATCGCGCTTGAGCCGGAGACGGAGGAGAGCATCGAATCCAAGGATCCGTCGTCCTCGCCAATGATGTCTTCGCAGCGTTTCCCTGGTGGCGAGACTTGGGTGGATATGGTGCACGTCGACGACGTACTCATGGACTCTGGCGTCACGCTGCGCTACGGCAGGTCGGAGCTAGCACTTTTCAAGCTCGCGACCTCTGCCAAGACTGGCCCCAAATTTCGTCTCTTTGCCACACAGAACATGTGCCCGCACCGCAACTCGTTCGTTTTATCGAGCGGCTTGGTTGGTGACGCGGGCGGGCTGCCCAAGGTGGCCTGCCCTATTCACAAGAAGCGCTACATTCTCACGACGGGTAAGTGCCTTGATGACGAAAACTACGAGCTCTGGACCTTCCGCACGCGTCTCGATCCCTCGACGGGCCGGGTCTCGCTTCTTCTTCCGTCCGAAGCGGACTTGGACGAAATCCTTGCGAGCGAGAAGTACCGTGTCACCTCGGCAATGAAGGACTACAACCCGGCGGAGCATACCATCGAGGTCGAGACGTCGCTTGCAGACGGCGGTGAGGCCAAGAGCACTGCATGCTGTGGTGATTCGAAGCTTGAATGGTAATCGAAAAGCTCAAACTCTATCGTAACTGCAAAAACATGTCAAGTTCTTTTTCTTCTTTCCAGTATTCTATTGCTCACTTGCTTGCTGTTTCGCTCGCCACAGAAATTTTTTTGCACTTGCAATGAAATCTTCAGCCACGACGACCGACACCATCATTCACCTTTTGCATGAGGTGCTCTTGGACACAGGAAGCACCGCGGGGAGAGGGAAATGACTGACTTGCATGAAGGATCTTTCGCTTCCGATGGGTCGGCACGTGAAGGCCTTCATAGAGCCAAGAACAGTAGGCGAGGTCACGTGGTTCTGATCGACTAGAGATGTTGACGTTGGTGCGATACTTTGCACCTTTGACGGACAAATCGCAATTTTTGGCTAGGGGCGAGGCGGCGGCCTGCAGAGACGTTCTGATGTCCTGGAGGGAGAAGAAGGGTGCTGCATGAGCATTACCAAAGCAATGAAGCTGAAGGTAACAAGCTTCGCGACCAGCAGCGGCAGCAGCAGTAGGATTGACAAAAGACACCAATTATTGTTATCAAAACTGGGAATCAGGATGCAGGTTCGCAAATCAAACAGTCCGGACAGCTCACTTAGGCCTGCACGGTTTCCTTCGTGCCATGAATGGAGGAATCGCCAATATCCTCGGATGCCTCGGACGCGGTCTCAACTGAGGACAAAGGCTTGGAACGGCAGCCAAGGAGGTACTGACCCTGAACAGGGATAAGCGACACGAAGGCGGCGACGCCAAAAATGATGAAGGCAAGGTAAAGGTAAGCATCGCGCTGGCTGTCGATGCTCTTGAACATGGTCGACCAGGACACAGCGCCGATGTTGCCACCAGCGCCCACAATACCAGCGACGTTGCCGATGTTGCCCGGGTTGAGGAAAGGAACAATGGCAAAAGTCGCGCCCTCACTGGCCTGGACAAAGATGCTAAAGCAAACGAGGAAGCCAATGGCAGTGGGCACGGCGGTGACTTGGCTGAAGACAACAAGCATGGTTGCCTCGCCGAGCAGCGTGAACATGAGGACACCAAGGCGTCCGCGCATACCAAAGCGGTAAAAAGCAAAGTCACTGCCCACACCGCCGAGAGCGCGAGCAAAGAGGTTCATGAGGCCAAAGAGGGAAGCGATCTGCGAGGCTGTGTCCTTGCCGAGAGTAGAGCACGAGGCAGGGTAGCTCGTGCTGATCTGCACGGCAAGGTCGGTGCAGCTGGGGTCGGCGTCCGTGTTAAAGTAGCGGTAGAGGAAGCCCGAGAGCGAGTTGTTGAGCGCGAGCTCGACACCGAAGCAGGCAGCGTA
Source organism: Aurantiochytrium sp. KH105 (assembly GCA_003116975.1). Lineage (NCBI taxonomy): Eukaryota > Bigyra > Thraustochytrida > Thraustochytriidae > Aurantiochytrium > Aurantiochytrium sp. KH105. The sequence goes on from BGKB01000044.1 coordinate 1,034,715, forward strand.
GATGAGAGCCAAGAGCCAGACGCGGTAGTCAAGGACGACGTCAAGGTGAGAGGCTTTCTTCGCAGGGGCGTCCTTGACAGGGGCCTCCTCGTCCGCGATCTTGTCAGCGCTGGGGTCGTTGTAAAGACGGTTGCTCCAGTGACCCTGAGGGCAATCGTCACTGAAGAGGAGCATGGGGATGGCGACACAGATCATCATGAGGCCCGGAACAATTAGGGCATAGCTCCACGCCGTCTCGTCTTCAACGCCGCTGGAGCGGATGCCAGAGATGATGGAGGCCACGAGAGCAAGCGCAGCACCACCGCCCAGGTTGCCCCAGCCGCCAGCAAAAGCGTTGGCAGTACCCACGACGCGAGTTCCGAACATCATGGTAGTCCAGTACTGGCACGGGACGAAAGCACCACCCACGAGTCCGATGAAGAAGCGGATCGCGAGCAGGCCCGAAGCTGAGTTAACAGAGGAGGAAATGAGCACCAGGGCGCCACCTCCCAGGAGGAGGACGGCCTGTGGGCGACGGGCACCGAAGCGCTCACAGACAGGGCCGAGCGCGAAGCGGACAAAGATGGTGCCGAGCACCGAGACGATGTTTGAGGTCTTCTTGACATCGTTGGTGATATCGTTGCTAGTGTCAGCAACAATGTACTCGAGGCAGGGCACGATGGAGAACCAGCCCAGGAAGGCAACAAAGAACGAGACCCACGAGGCATGGAAAGCGCGGTACCAGGGGCGCATGCACGAAAAGACCTTGAAGTCAAGGGCGCGTCCATACTCGTCGGTGGGGATGCCCTTGTACTCTTGGTTCTTGATGTCGCGGGAAATCCCGCCGGTGGCGCCAAGAGCGACCATCCTTGTGTACTTTCTTGCTCTACTTGCTTGTCTTGCTTGTTTAGCTTTGGTTTGGTTGACAAAGTTTTGCTTTACAGGTTTGCTTGCTTTGGTTTGTGCTGCGCTCGCTTTCTTTGCTCGAAATAGTCTCCTGAGGCGGCGCGACGGATGCCCAAGCAAGGGAAGGCAAGGCAGAGCAGGGTATGGCTGGCAGTTATTCAATTCTTTTTCCTATTCTGGCACGAGCGCAAAGAAAGACGATGCAGGCGACTCCCCCTTGCACTTCAAGCGGTCGTGTGAAAAAAGGTTGTTTGGGGCTGCACGGGTACAGAGAGAGAGCCAGAGTGCGGGCGAGAAAGAGGAAACAAACGAATGAACGAACGCCCCAGCTGCAGCGCTCGCTTTGCCGCCTCTCCATGCAACTGCATCGCGAGCAGGACTTTGCCGGCTGCGGGCCAGCAGAGGAGCTGGCTGCGGGTCGCCGCGCAGGCTCCGTTGCTGATGCCTGCCGAGCCCACCCAAACAAATGGTCCGCGCGCTCGCTGCCTTCCCGTGGCTCTGCGGACAATGCAAAGTCGCTGGCGATCGCACGCGTGTGAGAGAAGATCACGTAAGCTCCATCCACGTCGCGGGTGCAGAGCCAACGCCGCCCGACGACGCGAGCTGCACCGCTGCCAGCGCCGACCCCGACTCGACTCGGCCTGGCTCGGCTCGATTCGACTCGATTCGACTCGACAGGCTTTTTGGAAAGTCGGACCCCAAACAGTCCCAGATCGATTTGTACCTTCCTCGACTACCGCAGGTGCTCGGGCCGAGCAGCGCGGAGAAGGGAGCTGGAGAAGGGCGCTGTCCCGGCCTGAGCCTTTTTCGGGTAAACGCTGCACCGCGCATTGCGCACCCAGCGAGCCTGGGGCCGAGGCTGCGTGTCCCTGAGCCCCCCCCCCTTTTCTCGCCATCCTCTCTCTCCGCATTGCTTGCATTGCGCCGGGGAGGACAGGCTCGCCGACCGCGTCGCCGGCCAGACCAGGCCCTCGCCGCCGTCGGCGCCGGGGGGTGGCCAGCACCGGCTGCGGCAACGAGCCGAAGCTGTCGACACGAGCCGGGAGACGCTGCATGTTTTCATCGCAAGAAAACGCTGCTTCGCGACAACAATGCAATGCAATGCAGGGCAATGCAATGCCACGCAATGGATTTCAAGCGAGCGTGGCATTGCACCTCTTCTTCCTGCGCCACAAACAACCTCGTGATGATGTAGCGACCTCGGGCCGTCGCTCGACCTCGGCGACGCAGGCTTGATTGTGCTGCGTTCCTGCAGCTCGCCACGTGCTCGGCGTTGGCCCGTCGCCTGGCGTGCGCACCTCTGTCTCGCGCGCTTCGTCTGCGCGCACGCACGAGTGCGTCCGGGCGTCGCCGGCTCGCACGCTGGCGACGGATGACGCCCTTCTGGGCTTTCCCCACACCTCCCCCGCGTTGCGATCTGCGCGTCTACGAGCAGTATGCCAAAGCTGCAGCTTTCGACTGTGGCCGCCGCCACTCGAATCCCGCTCGCGCGTCGAGGCCGCGGCCGCCGACTCTGCTCCGCCTCGTCTTGCCTCGCCTCGCCGTGGCGGCTGCACAGCGCCCCCGCCAGCACCGCCGCCGCGCGCATGCCGCAGCCGCTCGCAGCTGCCGCAGGGTCGTACCGCCACCAGGCCCTGCCGCCGCACCGATGATCGAGCGCGCACTTGTTGGGGCAGAGAAAGCTGGCGCGTCACGTCCCCTCACACAGCTCAGCCGTCACACAGCGGAGGGAAGGACAAGCCCCGGAAAGGGGGAGAAGGGCGTGTGGCATTTCAGCGCGGCAAAGAAGGTTAATGGCTGCGGGAGGCGGCAACGGGGCGCGAGGGAAATGGGTACGCGGCGCACGCATGGAGGAGGAGCCCGATAAAGCTCTCCGTCTTTATCGTGTCGCAGAGCAGCGCCAGGTGCAGCTAGATGCAGGGCTCTCTCGCTTGCAGTTGCTAACCTGTGCTTGCTTTTGCCTGCTCGCTTTGCTGCTGCTGCTGCTGCTTGCTTGCTTTTTTGCTTGGTGAACGTGAGGTCAGGGTCGGAGCCAAGAGAAAGCCCCCGCCAAGCTAGCCATGAGCGAAAATTGCCGCTGCGGACCAGAATGTTAGGCCTGCAGCACTTCGTAGCTTGCTTAGCCCCCGGGGCTGCAGAAGCAAGAAGAAGTTGCTGAAAAGAACGGTATTGCTTGCTTGCTTGCTTGCTTTCATGCTTGCTGGCTTTATTGCTTTCATGCTTGCTTGCGTGCTTGCTTGTTTTCCAAGTACACGCGCGGCCTACCTGCCCTCGCTTCGCCTCACTGCCGCCACTAGCGACCAGCTAGGTGATTCACGATGGCCAGTGCGAAGCCAGCAAGCCGGCCACTGGTCACCATAGCTCGCGCTGGCTGGCTGGCTGGCTGGCCGGTGTCTCTCTTTTATTTTAAGGGCGAGGGAGTGAGGGAGCGAATGACGCGAGCACTACAAGTGTGCGTACACAGTAGCCATGGTAGGTATAGATAGTTAGGTGGCTGGTGGCTGGCCTGCGCCGAGCCAGTTTGCTCGCCGGCGGATGGAGCCTCCAAGATCTGGTCCGCGAGAATGCGGCCGGGCTGGCGGCGCCCGGTCGCCAACGCGGGTGGCGAGTGCGCCACTCCGCTTCCATGGATGTGCTGCTGCTGCTATCTGTGCACCAACCGAGGCGACAGACATACGCGAACAGACAACATACGCGAACACCGCTTGTGATGATGACGAAAACGGAAAGAGTCTGGCTTGGCCCCGCACAACCCACACTACTCCGACAGTGCAGACCCACACAAGTTATGGTGTGGGAAATTTGTTTGGCTTATGCGGGAGTTTTGTTGCATGGGACCCATTGCATATGTCCCGGATTCCCTCCTGCCATCTCTCCACAGATGATCAAAATACTTTTCACGTCCCCCCCAGTCATCAGGAAGATAGATTGCATGATGTCGACGACGCGCCACGAGCAGCAGTGGCAGAGTTCGAAAATTGTTTTCCATTTCGGTGATTCGTAGACCTATCATTGGATTTTTTTGTGGTAACAAAATTACTACCAGATCACGAACTTTTCCTGGCAGCAAATCGAGGGCGGGAATTTGCCTACCGCGCGGCAGCGGCCTGGCCGTAATGGGTCGAAGCCACGGTAGACGCCTCACGTGTGGCTCTCGGTGTTGGGGGCGTCACTGGACTATTTGTAGGTGGGTGTTTGCCTGCCGCGCGTGGCGGCGGCGGCCTGGTCGTGACGGCTCGAGGGACGGGATACGCCTCCTGTGTGGCACTCGCCGCGAACGATCGCTACACTAGGCGCGTGTTTCTAGCCACCGACTGACTGACCGACCGATCGGCCACGAGTCGGATGGATGGGACGGGCGCCCCGAGGCGGCGCGGACAAAGCCGTGTCTCGCCGCCTGTCCTTGGGCGCTTCCCTGTCGTCATCATACCGCCGGCGAAAGCAAGGCCCTGGACGCCAACCAAGCGAGCGAAAAAGCAAGAAAGCAAGCAACAGCAAGCAGCAGCACCCAGGTGCGGGCTGTGGCTGGGACATACATCGGCGGTGCGGTTGCCGTCACACTACTGCCACGCGACCCGGCCTTGCTCGTGTGTGGGCGACGGCGAGCACCGCGAGAAAGGAAAGAACGACGCAGCGCCGACGACCGTGACGACGCAGCCTGGCGGCCGGCGTTCGGGGTTGAGGGCGAGCGACAAGAAGAAAAGCGGCTGCACAAACCGCTGTGGCCCTCGGACCAGGCTCAGGCCGAGCAGCTCCTGTTTGTTTGTGCAAGACCCGCGGCCGTGCTTTGGACAAGCAATACATTTCTTAGTATTGCAAGCGCAGGGCAAGCGCGTTGCAAGCGCAGGGCAAGCACATTGCAAGCGCAGGGCAAGGCAAGGTCATTTCTACGGTGACCAACCAGCAAAGAAAGCCCAGGGGCAAGGCAAAGCCATCTTGAAGGCAAAGCCAAGGCGAAAGTAAGCCAAAGCCGAAGCAAAGACCAAGGCAAAGCAAGTCCCAAGGGCAGCCCAGCCCGGTCTGCGTTATCGAAGAAGAGGTTCTCGCGCACACAGCGGGAGGAGATGCACGAGGTGGTACTCCGCGCGAGCCTCGGCGCGGCCGCCGAGGCGTCGTGGAGCGCTGGCATCCTCGCGACAGCTTTGACGCTGGCGCTGGCGCTGGCACTCGTGGCTCTCGGCGTGCGCCTTGAGCAGAGCGGCTGGCTCCTGCGAGCTCGAGCGGTGCTCTCACGCAAGGCAGTCGCATGGACGACGGGACGTTCTCAGGCGCGATGCAGACTCGTGGGCGCAGGACCCGGCGACCCGGCGCTGCTTACTTTGGCGGCGCGAAGGGCTCTCGCCGAGGCTGACGTAGTCATCGTAGACCAACTCGTACCCGAAGGCATCGTCCAGGTCATCCGTGGTCGTGTGGTGCACTCGCGCAAGGTCAAGGGCTGCGCCAATTTTGCACAGAACGAATTGCACGAATGGATGATCGAGGCACTCGAGCGCGGCGAGGATGTCGTGCGCCTTAAAGGTGGCGATCCCTTCCTCTTTGGGCGCGGCGGTGAAGAGGTTGATGTTGTCCAAAAGCATGGATTTGCCATCGAGGTAATTCCCGGCATCTCCAGTGCGCTTGCCGCGCCTTTGTCCGCAGGCTTGGCCGTCACGACCCGCGGCGTTGCCGATCAGCTGGTCATTGCCACGGGCCATGGAAAACATGACTCCGTCCCGCGCCTCCCTCCGCAATTCGACGAGAGTCGCACCGCGGTCTTCCTCATGGGCGTCTCGCGCATGGAAAACCTCGTCACGAGGCTACGCACCCGATGCGCATACCCTGCGTCGACCCCTGTCGCAGTCATCGAGCGGGCCACTCTGCCAAATCAGCGAGTTATTCGGGGCTCGCTTGAGGACATTGCTGCACTGAGTCGAGCGGCCGCCGTTATCTCTCCAGCAACGATTGTCATCGGAAGAACCGCGCACGCGCTTCCAGAGGCTTCATATGTTCCCGGCACGGGCGCTGTACGCTACGAGGCTGAGTCGCTGCCTACTACAACGAAAGCAGAGGCCTTCCCCGGCATGCCGGCAGGTTTTCTCATCTAATTCTAATGTTTGTACTGGACCTACACGTCATGGAAAGCTTGAAAGACTCTGTTTGACAAAGCACGAAGAATCAGATGGCACTGCATGTGAAGGAATCATGCTTGTTTGCGGGCGCGCGCGTATGCGTGTGCGCGGGCACATAGAGGATCATCCTTTTCTAATTTATAAAAAGAAGTTCATTTGGAATGCATGTTCGCGATCCTTGGTGGCTTTACATTAAAAGGCAACCACTGTCACTTCGACCCGTTTTTCATGCTTGCTTCGCACGAACACTTTCCACAGCGCGCGCCAGGCGATTGAGACCTTCGTCAAGCGTTGCGCGCGGGCAAGCCAAATTCATCCGCACATAGCCCTGAAACATGTTGCCCTCCCCAAAGGGCGCTCCGTCGTTGAGCCCGACGCCAGCCTCACGCTCGATCCATGTAGCCACGTTTCGAGCCTGCGTCGCCGCTGCAAGCTCGCGGGCATCAAGCCACGCAAGGTAGGTCGCCTCTTGGCTGTGCTCAAATTTGATGTACGGTGCCAAGTGCGTCTCGGTAAAGCTACGCAGACGGTCCACGTTGCTTGCAATTTGTGACACGAGCTCACCCCGATAGGTTGCAAAACCGCCCTCGCGGTCAGCGCAAGCCTCTTCGAGAACCGTGTAGCCCAGTGTTGTAATGTCGGCCGTAATGCCAGGCATTTCGCGTTTGAATCGAAGTCGCAGATCTTCGCCAGGAATAATGGCGTACGACGTCGAGTAACCTGCCAAATTGTAGGTCTTGCTTGGGGAATGGAAAGCAATGAGATGGCGATCGAGACCTTGGGCTTCTGAAAGGACGCTCGCAAATGGCACATGGCGGTTCTCGCCAAGGACCAGGTCGCAGTGAATCTCGTCCGCGCAGACAACAATGTCTCGCCGCATGCAAAAGTCTGCGAGGGCCTTGAGCTCCTCTCTCGTGTAGGCATGGCCCATGGGATTGTGCGGATTGCACAGCACGAAAACACCTACACGCTGGTTGCCAGCGAGACTGGCGTCGGCAGCACGCTCCATGGCGTCAAAGTCAAATGAATAGTGCCCCACGTCGTCGCGCCATTTGAGCGGGACTGGCACGCTTCCCGTTTCTGCATTTTTGGCGCAAGAAAGAAATGGCGGGTACACGGGTGTGGCCGTCATGAGGGCCTCGTTGCGTCTAGCTGCCATGCGGGCCAGAAGATTGAGGCCAACAACGAGGCCAGGCAAAAACACGAGATGCTCAGCCTTGACACCTTCGACGCCGTGCACGCGGGCGTGGTAGTCGCAAATGGCATTCTTGACCTTGTAATCAGGGCCAGTGTACCCAAAGATGCCGTGATCGATTCGCTTATGCAGCGCTTTGAGCATTGGTGCCGGTGCCCGAAAGTCCATGTCGGCGACCCACATGGGAATCACATCCTTGTAACGCATCTCGGGACGATCTCTGTCCACAGCATACCGATCGTACTTGATGCTGCGCGTGAATTTGCGGTCGATCGTCTCTTCCCAGTCGTACGCCTTTGCTGCAAGCGTCCGTTTTGCCGCGCGCGGCACGCTCTCTTGTCTCAAGCGCGTGAGCGAGCGCGTCCTTCGGCCGACGATGCGCTGCATCATCGTCCTTGTTTGCGCGTTCGTTCGTTCGTTCGTTCGTTCCTTCGTTCGTGTCGTCGGTCACCTCGGCTGCGAAGAGGGTCTTTCTGCAAAAGTTCTGTCGCCTCGCCTCGCCTCGTCTCGCCCCGATTCGCTTGGCAGACTGTCGTGCAGCTCTCCTTCGCTCGGCCGTCCGAGCTTTCAGTTTGTTTCCCGAACAGTCCCGGCAATTTGCCAGCCGGAGAGAAAAAGATACAATAGGCAAGCTCTTCTTCGCGCTGTTGCTGTGGCTGCCACAGCCGACCCGAGTCCTTGTCAGTCTGTAAATTTCTTGCTTTGGTCTGATTGCTGTTGCTTGGTTCAACCCGGTTGCACCACGAGCGCCTGCGCTTTGCCTAACCGGGTTGCCACAGAGGCTGAGACGGTATACAGGTCTCCCCGTTTTGGGCCGTGCGAAGGGCCGATGAAAAGGGGTTCTGCACACACCTTTGCCGATCGGCTGGCTGGGCGCGTTCTACGGGAACGCGGCTCGAGCTCGGCGGGTGGTGGGTGGTGGCGGCGAGGACCCGGGCTCGAGCGCAGTCCGGATTGGCCGACAGCGAGCCCGTCTGGACGAGGGGAGTCCGCGCGACGCGGCGCGAGCTGCTCCTCCGCGGAGAGTGGCCGGGAGAGAGCCGCGAGCAAAGGCCGCGCAGGACAGCGCAGGCGAGGGAGAGCGACCGAGGAAGAAGGAATTGAAAAACAGCCAGAATGTCCGGACCCCGGTCCCTGACGGAGGACGTCTTCTCGAGCCTCGTGGGCGGGCTCAAGTTCGATAAGAACGCGAATGCGCTGGCGTTGGACGTAATGCGCAAAAGACCTCGTGTCGACAACGAGAAATCAAAGGACGAACTAAATTCTGGAGCTGCAAAGAATGGCGACAAAAAGCGGAAGAGCGCCCTCGATTTCTTTGCGGCAGGTCCCGCCAAGACTGCCGCAGCTACGTCAAAAAAGCAGAACACAAAGAAATCCGAGGCAAAGCGCAAGGACCAAACGAAATCCAAGGCCCACGCTGACTCTGACGAGGACGGCGATCGCGTCGAGGAGGCCGAGACTGAAAAGGCTGTAGCTGATGCGAATGCTGACGCTGACGCCGACAAACTCTCCGTGAGCGAGGTGCGCGCTCTGCGTAAACGCATGCGCATCAAGGTGCGCGGGTCAGACGTGCGCGATCCCATGTTGAGCTTTTCAGTTGCCGGCTTGCAGGCTGGAGCGACGGCAGCAGGCCCCGCGCTTAGAGAACGCGCGCAAACGATTTGCGATAATGTCGAGCGCAGCCGGTATACCGAACCGACGGCGATTCAGATGGAGTCGCTACCGGCCCTTCTCGCGGGTCGTGATCTGCTAGGTTGTGCGCCCACCGGTTCTGGTAAGACGGCTGCGTTCTTGCTACCCATGTTGATGCGGCTACGAACACGGCCTGCCAAGGTGCGGGGGCCAGAGGGATTAATCATCGCGCCAACCCGCGAGCTCGCCGCGCAGATTGTGCGCGAGTTTGAAAAACTTGCGCTCGGCATCAAGGGTCTACGCGTAGCGCTTTTACGCAAGGGCATCAAGTCGCCGGGGCGCTTCGACGCGCTCGTAACGACCCCTGAGCGTCTGGCGGCGATGGTAGCTGAGAAGCGTGTCGACTTGTCGACGGTTCACTACTTGGTGCTCGACGAAGCGGACAAGCTCTTTGAGATGGGATTCCTGGAACATGTCGACGAGATTATCAATGCGTGTGGGCCTGAAACGCAGCGCGTCATGGTGAGCGCCACTATGCCCCCCCAGATCGAAGAACTCGCGCAGAGCGTGTTGCGCGATCCCGTTGAGGTTGTCGTGGGCACGAAAAACGCTGGCGCCGCCACAATTGACCAAAAGCTCATTTTCGCAGGGCAAGAAAACGGGAAAATGACCGGTCTGAAACAGCTCATCCAGGACGGAGAGTTGACGCCTCCGACGCTTATTTTTGTGCAGACCAAGGAGCGCGCCCAGCAGCTTTTCGAGGAGCTCGTCTACGATGGCTACAAGATTGACGCGATTCACTCGGACCGGACGCAGCAGCAGCGAGATGATGTGGTGCGCCGCTTTCGCGCGGGTCAGGTTTGGATTCTCATTTGCACGGAGCTTCTGGGCCGCGGCATCGACTTCAAGGGCGTCCGATGCGTCGTCAATTATGATTTTCCTACTTCTGCTGTCAGTTATGTGCACCGCATCGGCCGCACGGGCCGCGCGAATCAGCTTGGCAAAGCGTACACGTTTTTCACGCACGATGACATTGAGTTTTTGCGACCTATTGCGAATGTGATGCGGTTGTCGGGCTGCGAGGTCCCAGATTGGATGCTCAAGCTGCGCAAGCCTTCCTCAAAGGAGCGCAAGGCGATGCAGCAGCGACCACCGAAACGGGCGGCAATTTCGTCGCGGCCTTCGGCCAAGAAGCGGCGAAAAATGGCCACCAAGGACGGTCCAAGCCGTGACAACAAGACACGTCCCCCTAAAACACATGTGTCAAACAAGTCGGAGTCTGATGCCTAAACCTAGGCGCAGGTCAAGGCGCAGTGACAAGAGTCTACTAAAAGAAAAGAGCGGTGTAGATGCAAGGCGCACAAAGTATTCAACTGTATTTTTCGCAATGTTTTGAAGTTTGCATTTTCAGAGCTAGTAAACGTCGCACAGGACTCAAATGACGCATCTACGACGTAGGACATCTTCCGTTGCCTGCTGATATCAATGCGCAACTTTGACTCAAAGACGCTTCCCGTCAAATCACTTCCTTCCGCTTTATGCAAGGGCTTTCTCAGCAAGAGAAAAACGGATTGGGAACAAGCAAAGGCAAACAGGTTGTATGGGATGTCGCTTTAAAAAAAAAGTCAGATGCCTTGGATAAAAAGAAGTGATGAATCTCGTCAAGCCAGTCCGTTCGCCCGCCAGCTGGATAGCCAGCCAGCCGGCCAGCCAGTCCCTCCCTAGCAGGGTCTGTCTGTTTGCGTGTCTGTCAGACGAGCGGACGAATGAGCGAGCGAGATCTCAGACATGACGATCGTGCAACTACATAAATTCATGCTGACCTCTTCGAGCAGTCAAATCAGGTGCGGGTAAATCTGGTCTAGGTGCGCACGCGTTTGGCCTTGCCGTGCTCTAAACTTTCTTCGAGGTAGGCAAGCCTGCCGAGGGCGTGCTGCATACGTCGATCGAGGCCGTTCAGCTTCATGGACATTTCCTCCATTGTATTTGTAAACTTTTCGGAGAACTCGGTGAGCACAGGAAGGCTTAGCGCAGCGCCATGGGCCGTTGACATAATGGAAACATCGGGTGACTTATCCCCTTCGTTGTGGCCGCCGCCTTGCACGTGCGAGTCATGCGACATGTGGCCACGGCCAATCTCGAGGGAGGAAGAGTCCAAGTCTTGTGACGAGGAGGCATGATGGAGGTGGTGCTGACGATGTTGTTGTTGTTGTTGCTGCTGTTGATGGTGGTGTTGTTGCAAGTGGTGGTGCTGTTGCTGCTGCTGCTGGTGCTGATGGTGGTGCTGTTGTTGTTGATGATGGTGATGATGTTGTTGTTGTTGCTGGTGTTGTTGGTGGAGAAGATGGTGGTGTTGCGGTTGTTGTTGGTGATGCTGCGTGTGCTGCTGCTGTTGGTGATGGTGTTCGAGGAGACTGTTGACAACATTTGAATGTTGGTGAGACATGATGGAAGGGGTGACGGGAGGAATGGTTTGATCGCCCATGTAGCCAATCATGGCCCGCTTGCGCGTCTTGCGATTAAGCTCCCGTGCCTTGACGTGCTTTTGTTTTGCGCGAGACTTGCAATACGCCTGCCAGAGCTCGTCCTCCGCCGCAAAGAGGCCCGCGAGATACGAGGTCACCTTGACGGGAATGTTCCGGTTCACGCCCTCGCAAGTTTTCTTGATGGTGGCGAGGTTGGCCATATAGTCCCTGCGAAAGCGGGACATTTCGTCCGAGCCGATATACCTGTTCTTGGTGTGGACTTCGACGAGATTGGTTGCGATCGACTGTGTGATGCCGATGCCACGTCCGCGGAGAATGAGCGTGTAGGTGAGACGGACAATAAGGCGATTTTGGTGACCGTTGTGGTTGTTCTTGAATGTGATTCTCGACGCGTTGCGCGGTTTCAAAGAGATGAGTTCAAAAAAATAGCCTCGCGATGGTTGCAGAGATACTAGCGGGATGGCCTTGAACTTGTCGGTCAAGCTTTGGCTGGGTGTGCGCACAAAGTTCTGCTCGACTTCGAAGCGCTCCAGCGTGACGGCGACGTCGACGTCGGAGACGAGGTCGCTGTTCGGCCCGGTCGAGTGGCCCCAGGGGTCGCCAGGGTCCGAGAGCGTCTTTGTCTTTCCGTGCCACTGTACAGCGATGGTGATGCCGTTGGTGTCGACACTGCTCATGAGCCACGTTTTTGGCGAGTGGCCCGCGATGCTAACGCGGCCGACGCGCTCAATGTCTTCGCCTTCGGGTGCCTTGAGAGAGGGCAGGCTTTGGGGCAGGGGTGCGGCTGCGGCGGCGGAGGTTGCAGACTCGGCCATTGCAGTGTGGTGCATGACGCCACCCTTGTGGTGCATGCCTGGATGTCCGCCGCCCATGCCTCCGCCCATGACTCCGCCGTGATGGCCTTGCCCGGAGCCGTCATCCATGATCATGACGTTGGCGCCGGGGGCGTTCACATTCCCACGCGCGTCGCCGCCGATCATAATTCCTGTTCGCAAATCCTGGGCAAAGGGAGACCTTCAGAACTTGCTTGGGCTTTTGCGCGTCCTCGTCGTTGCAATGCTGAGCACGAGCACGTGGGCGAAGAAAGGTGCTCCCTCCCTCGAGGCTTTGAGGACACCTTGTTCTCAAATCACTCACTTACTCACTCGCTCCCTCGCAAGCAAACTTGATTTCCCCCTCCTTGGTCTTCTTCACAGCGTTCGCTTCGTCGGGCGCTCCGCGTCGAGGTCTGCCCCGCTCCCGCGAGCGTCCGTGGCCGCGGCGTGCCCGGGCAGCGGGTCGGGTCGGGTCGCCTCGCCTCGCTGGCCGGGTTCGCGCTCTCGCCGCTGGTCCTGGCACGAACGATCGCCCGCCTGACTGTTAGGATGCGGGCGGCAGGCGCCGCGCCCGAGCCGGCCGCGCGCTCCCCCGCGCGCCGCGGGCTGGCTGGCCGGCCGGCGCGTGGCGTGGCCTCGCCTCGCCCGAGGGTCTCGCCTCGCCTCGCGTCGCGGTCTCGTGGCGCGGGTTTGTCGCGGGCCCGAAGTCGCGGGCGCGGCAAAGAGAGAGGGAGAGAGAGAGAAAGAAAGAAAGAAGGAGAGAGAGAGGGAACAGAGGAGAGAGAAAGAAAGGAGCGCGACGCCGCCTTTTTTTTCGGCGGCGCAAGGGCCTATAGCGGCCGGCGCGCACTTGCGGCGGCGCGGCGCAAGTGCGCTATGCGCGGCGCAAGTGCGCTTTGCGGACGCCAAGTCGGCAGTCGACTTCAACGACCGCGCGCCGAGGGAAAAAAACGCGCCTGCCGCCTCGCCTCGCCTCGCCTCGCTTCGCCCCGCCTCGCGCAGCTCGCCTCGCCGCGACTCGCCTCGCCGCAACTCGACGCGACGCGACGCGACGCGCCGCGCTCCGCGGCGCTCGCAGACGCGCACGGCGCGCCCGCGCGGAGACGGCGGCGGTCGGCGCGCGGGGGCGGGAGCGGAGTGGGCGCTCTTGGCTTTCTTTCTTCCCTGGTTTCCTGCAGCGCGACCCACTCGACGCAGCAGCAGCAGCAGCAGACCGCGCCGGCTCGGCTTGGGCTTGGCGGTTTGCTTTGGCCTGGCGTGGCTTGCGTCGCGTGGCCTGGCCTGGCTTGGCTTGGGGGACGAAGGACGACGAGCGGAGCGGACGAATGGCGAAGAACGGGAATGCACGAGCGAGCGGGATTCGAGGTCTCTTGCGAGGTCGCTCGCTCGCTCGCTCACTTGCGTGCTCGCTTGCTCGCTTGCTCGCTTGCTTGCTTGCGTGCGTGCTTGCGTGCTCGCAGACCTCGCTCCGTTGGACGTCCGCCTTCTGCGCGACGCTGCGGCGTGGTCTGGCCGCTAAACAAACTACGAGCAGGCGAGCGAACGGGCGTGCATGCGCGTCGCAAATTCAGGTTGGTTCTGCAGAACAGCTGCGGTGCGGCGCTACGACTCCGCCGCAGAGGAGGAGGAGGAAGAAGAACAAGATCAAGATAGGTGTCGAGAGGCGTCGCCGCCCGGGCCTCCGCGGTCGATCACAGTGCGCAGGGGTTCTCCCAGCCGCCGGGAAGCGGCCGCATCATAGCATAGAATACTTCGCAGGCTCCCTTCGTCGCGATGCTCGTCGCTGCTTTTGCCTCTGGCCAGCCCACCGGGCCTCGCACGCATTGCGATCGATTCGACCCGACTCGGGTCGAGTCCACCTCACCGTCAATCAACTTGAAGGCAACTTGAAGGCATCATGCGAGGACCGAGCGCCGCACATCCCGCCTCGAGTCAAAAGCCTTCTTTTCTTCTCCGCGTCATGCATGCACGCATGCATGCAAATCCCGGCTCTCCGCTCCTCTCGATCCCGGCTCTCCCCCGTGTCCTCTCTCCTCTCGCCAAGCCTGCCAGCGTCTACTCTTGCGTGCGTGCGTGCGTGCGTGCGTGCGCGCATGCACGCATGCCATGGCGGTCTTGCCCTTCCTCATTTATCTTGCGCATCCTCCTCTTCTCTGCCGGGAGGCGACTTGTCCTTGAAGCAGCTTTTCTACTAGTAATAACAGACAGCAGCAGCGCAGCGCACAGCCCGGCCTCGACGCGCCCTCCGTGCGCCGTGCCTTCTTCTCCGCCTGCTTCTTCGCCTTCTTCCCCGCGTCTCTCGAAATCGTCCTCGCCGGCGTCGCCGCCGCTGCTGCTGCGTTGTCTTTTCTTTTTTCGCTTGTCCTCCTTTGCTCGCTCTTCTTTTCTTTCCTTTCCTTCCCTTCCCTTTTCGTTTCTTTTCTTTTCTTTTCTTTCCTCTTCCCTGTCTTCTTGTCTTTTCTTTTTTTCGACTCGAGAAGGACCCGTTCCAGCCGTTCTCGCGCGCGTTCTTCCGTGAAGCACGCCGCGCACCCCGCCGCGCGTGCAGAACTAGGCGGAACCTGGCAGAACTCGCCGGAATGGTGCCCTGCCAGGGCCTGGATTCCTCGCTGCACTTCGATGCATGCGAGGCGTCTGGTCTGTCTGTCTGCAGTGTTTGTGCTTGTCTGGCTGGCTGGCAGGCAGCCTGGGGAAATAAATGTAACGCAGCGACCCAACTGCCTGCACGGCGCGGATGAGCCTTGTAGTGCCTGGATCATCTGTGGTGGCCGTCGATCAACGATCACCACCACCACGAAGACCTCCACCACAATCTCTATACCAAGGAGAGCCTCGATTCCGGCTCGTTCGCAAGCGCATTCTGCCGTTTTCTCAGGGGGGGAGAGGGAGTAACGCGGAGAGAGTGGGTCGATGTTGCTCGTGGGACGCACGGAAAAAGAAAATTCTACCCGTACCGACGGGTGAGCGAGTGCCTGCCTACCCTACGTTGCTCGTACAATTTCGGATCCTGGTGAGTCATTTATCCAGACCAAGCGAGCGAAAAAAATTCCCGGACTCGGACGAGTTGAAGAGCTGCGTGTGGCTGTTTGTCCGCGGCGTGGACGAATCACAGCAGAAGCTCTGTTTTTAGCCAATGCAAGCAAGAACTCGCAAGACCGACGACCAGCGACATCTCAACGACGATACCCAGCCAGATTGTCGGCGCCTCGCACAGGACAAGACAAGACGGGACAAGTGGAAGAAAGAACAAAACAAGACAGAGTAAAACAAGACAAGACGCTACTCGGGAACAACTTGAAGGGAGAAAAGGCCATGACGAGTGTAGCATCTTCAGGCAGGTCACTCTCATGAAAGTGCTGCTGGCTGGTGGTGTGGCGAGCAATTTTTTATGCGGAGAAGTCGTCTAATCTGTGCAATCAACTCTCTGATTCTGCTGTGCATCTGCTGTGCAAACTTGCTGCGCTGGAACTGGAGCTGGCCGAGGCTGGCCGACCGGCAAATTTGAGCACGAACAGCTGAAACGTCAGATGGCGTGGAGATCTGAGCCCGCTCCGGTGGCTGGCTGACTGTTCGCGCCGTGGAGAGAGCATGTTTCTCGAGCTTCATCGGCTCCAGTGCTTCAAAGTTTGCCATGCGGGGAAATGCGAGCAAACCGCATAAACGCGGCGAGCCAGCCAGCCAGCCTGCCAACATAGCCAGCCAAACTTCGACGGGCCAGCCGTGTCCACCAACTCCCAAAGGCGTAAAACCAAGAGCCGCGAAACATAGCGGTACGACTACGCAGCGGACAGACCGTGCTGTTTGGCCTTTTGCGCGGTTTTGTTGATGGGCTGCTGCTGCTGATAATGATGGTGACAGGCCAACGAACGCAAAGGCGGGGGAAATGAAAGGGCAAAAGAACTCATTTGACGAGTCCTCGCAGTCGGCAGCGGCGTCAGAGCGTTGGCGGGAGGAAAATTCTCCTTTTCTCGAGTCAATAATCGACAATGACCGAGAGGAACTTGGAGGAGGAAGAAAATAAATCCTTGGCGTCCATGGAGATGCAGGCCGCAGTTCGCATCAGCCAGTCAGTCAGCTAGCCAGACGAGACGCGTCGTTCATCCTCGTTCCCTCGCGCCTTTGACGAGCACGTGCAGACGATGTACTTCAGACACCGCATAACCACGAGGAACGTTGGCGGTGGGGACCCGCACTAATGAAGGATATTAAAGATCCTACAGAAAAAGAAAGAAAACCTTTTTTAGCAAGGGTTTATTACGGACCATGGAGGATATTCAAGAATGAGCTGCTTTGACTCGGCGATGATAGGACCATCTTAGACGGTAGCTATGGAGTCGTCGTTTGGCATCATTGGACAAAAACCGGCAGCAGGCACGGCAGACGCGCAGCGCAGGCAGGCAGTCCCGCCGCCCGCCCGCCCGCCCGCCCGCTCGCCCGCGCGCGCGCCCGCGGGAGTGAGTGCGATCCCAAGCGAAGCTTTTGTTCTCCCTTCCTGTCGTGCCCTTGCGCTTCGTCAGCCGGCGCGCATCGTCGCGCGAAGCCAGTGGCAGGCAAGGGGGAAAAAAGCGGAGCGGCGAGGACGCGAGTGCGCTCCAACTACCGCTCGCGCTCGACGCGGTACCGACCATGGGCAAACCGGATGAAGCGCTTTGGCGCGCCGAAGCCAACCGCCTCGTGCAAAAGTTTGTCGACGATCCGGAATCAGGTACGTAATATTTTGGCGAGCTTTATTCACATCAGTGTCTGTCAAACCAAGGTATCTAACCTCTTCTGCCTACGTGCCTGCCTTCCTGCCTGCCTACTTGCCTGTTTCACTTGCGACCATCATGTACAGATCCTTTTCGTGAGCCTGTATTGTGGAAAGAATGGGATCTTCCAGACTATCCCACGATTGTTAAAGAGCCCATGGATCTCAGTACCATCAAAGCCAATCTGGACAAGAACAAGTACTCGAGCTTTGACGACTTTGTGCGCCACATGCGCTTAATATGGAGCAATTGCATGGCCTACAATGCGGTACGTTGGACTTTTGCTTCTTGCCTTGAGAGAAACAATGAAAGATCGACGCTTCGCGCGAAAGATGAAAGAACAACCTAAGACTGACCTCATACGTACACGACCGACCGAACAAACAACCAATTGGTTGACCAACCTCTCTCTCTCTCTCTTTCTCTCTTTCTCATCGAACAATGCCTTACTCCTTGTTCGGAACACACAGGATGGGTCCGACTTGTACAAGGTGGCTCTCAAGCTGAAGCGCAAGTTTGATCGTGATCTCTCGCGCGCGGCAAAGAAACTTGACCCCACGGGCGCGAATAGCAGCAGTAATAACAACAACGGGGCCACACCAAACCGAAGCAAGTACGGCAAGACGCCTTCGCAGGCCGAGGTCGCCGACTTTTGCCGGCTCATTTACGAGATAGACGAGGTCCAACTCGGTGAGCTCATCATCAATATTGAGGAAACCTGCGAATCTGCGCTGCGCAAACGCTCCAGCGATGATGTCGATATTCTTGTCGATCGTATCGATGTCTCCAACTTTCGCCGTCTCGAGACCATGCTCAAGCAGTTTACAGAGCAAAACAAGTCACTCAGGCCTGCGCGAACGAAAATCGAGAGCGCATCTGCATCCAGCACTGTTGCTGGCGTCAAGCGGCCTGCGAGTGACGACACCTCCATGGAAGACGCTGCCGGCGAGCCCACGAAGAAGCCAAAGGCCGAACCAGCGCCTGCAACTGCAACTGCCCCAACACCTGCTGCGCCTGAAGCAAGTATTCTTCCTTCTGCGGACCCTGTCGTTGCAGCTGCTACTGCTCGTCCTCCTGCTGCTGCTGTTGAGGCTGTTGAGCCGCCTGCTGCGCCGGCTGCTCCTTCTGCACCGGCTGCTGCGCCGGCTGCGGGGGACGTGGCTGCCGCGGAGTCTACTGCCTCAGCCGCACCTGCGTCATCTGCCCCTGAGCCAGCTGCTGCAAACGCCAATGGGACTGACGCAAGTTAGGCTTGATTCCCTCTTTCTTTACTCTCACAAAAACGTACGTATATACATATGCCTTTACCTCCTTTTGCACGCTACATTGCACGCTACGTTGCGGAAAATGTGTCACGCCAGACTCGCTTCTTTGGAATCTTATCTGACTGCAGACCCGCTCCTTGGAAATTATGCTCAATTGAAGTCTCAATACAATGAACGAGAGCTCATCCCAGCGCTGGCTTTGATGAATGACTGCTCGCGCCTGCTTTCACAAGGAAAAGCGCCGCAACCGAGCTCAAAATTCCCCCCAAAGAGCACGATTTCTTGACCGGCAGCATCCCTCAAAATGGAAAGAAAGGGAATACATTTGCTTGTTTGCCGCTCTTCAAACCGTGGCCACCTGCTAGTACGCAGAGTTACGCGCGTCGTTTCTTCTCCATTCTAGTAGAGGCCTCGTACGTTCAAGCTCTGTGGTCTGAAAGATAACATGGGGAGAAAGGGGAGATCTTGTCTTGTGCTTCCGAGTCCGAGTCTTACTTGGCCTTGGCGCGCGACAAAACAAATCGCTTTCGCGCCCATTCGCAGGCGAGCGCGACGAGGGCGAAGACGACGGTGCTGTGCGGCGGCGGTGGTGACCGCTCGCAGCCGCGTGCAGCCGCAGACGCAAAGTTAGACGTAGAGGAAGCGACGCGAGGCTCTGCACGGGCAACGGCGTCATGAGCAGCAGCAGCAGCAGCAGCAGCAGCGGCGGCGGCGGCGGCGCTGCTGGTGGAGGCGAAGACGCCGGCGAAAAGGAGGCGCCCGCGTACACAGAGCTCGAAGTGAGGTCGTCCTTTGCAGAAACGCGAAAGTACTACAATGCTCTCTTCCCGTACGCCAAGATCGAGATGGAAAAGGCCGTCAAAGCAGGACAGCTAAGCGCCGAAGAAGGCAAGGCACTCGCCTACCCACCCTTTGGGACCAAGGCGTGGCCCGCGCCCGTGCATCTTCGCGGCGAGGAAATTGGCGAGGACAAAGGCTCCGAAAGTGAACCGGATGATGACGATGATCCGCGCCCATTCAAAAGGCGGCGCCAGTACAAGATGCGCAAGGAGACCCGATGGGTCTTGACGGATCGTAAAAAGAAGAACGTCTTGCACGGACAGCTGGAGAGCCAATCGGCGCGGTACTACATGATGATCCCGCCGCCGCAGAGCAATCCAAACGAGCCTTTTCGCATGGTGCCCATTCATGAATGGATCGAGTTCAAGAAACCGCCAAATTATCACACGCTGAGCATCAGTGAGGCCAAAAGGCTCGAAGAAAGCAAGACGTCCATGAGCAACGTGGCCAAGTTTATGGAAGAAAGACAGCGCATGCGCGAGGAGGAAATGGAAAAGATGGGATCCCATGAAGAAATGCGCAAAGGCGCAGTGTCCAAAGTGAAACGTGAAAAGATACCCGAGCGAGGCAGTGGCGAGATTGGCGACGTCGATGGAGATGACCTGCTCATGAGCGACGACGACGCCGAGTTCAAGACGCGAAAGAAGATGCGCGGACGTGACATTGGTCTCGAGGCAGATTCTGACGATGGAAATGATGAGGAAGATATTGACGTCCTCGCCATTGATCGTCAAGATGCGGGCCGAGGCGAAGGCACAGGTGACGCTGATTACCAGCAAGAGTTTCAGGACGATGAAGATGACGGAGCTCTTATTCAGGAGGAAGAACTCCAGCACAATAACGAGGATGACCTTATCGACGGCGCCGAGGACCTTCAAGAGGCCATCAGCGACGACGAGGACGAGGAAGATGACGAGTTCGATGAAGACGAGGACGAAGACGACGAGGATGAAGACATGGCCGATGCCGACGGCCCTGAGGGACGCGTCGCCCGCACGCCTATTGATGCGCAGCGCGCGCGCGAACAGGCCCAGGCTGAGGCGCGTGCCAAAGTCGTCAAGGAGGGCGGCCCGGCTGCAACGTCTGGGGCAGCTTCGACTTCGGCCAACGGGGGCTCGACGTCAACGGACCCGGCAGCAACTTCTGCTGCCTCGGGTGCAGGAGGCGCAGGAGGTGCAGCCTCCTCTGCGGGATCTGCAGCCTCATCCAGCGGAGCAGGCGGCGCAGGGGCTGGCACCGACAGATCAGCAGCAGGAGCTGGTTCTGGATCAGGCGCAGCTGCGGCTAAAACCGGCAACGCGGCTGGCGCTGCCCCTGGAACTGGTGTCGGTACCGAGAAGCGAAAGCAAGCAACAGGCCTCGATGCCTTTCGCGCCGCGGTCCTGGAGATTATGCGTAGCGAGGGCGGAACCATTGACATCGAGACTCTCTTGAAGTTGGGCACCAAAAAGAAGCTGCTCAAGTTGCTCAAGCAGGCCGGCATCAAGAAGAAAGACGCGTCAAAGCATCTTTCCAATGTCGCGAGGGAGATTGCTGATTTTGGCAACGACCCTATCAGTGGCGCCATGATCGCCAAGCTGAAACAAGAGTATATTTGAGTCTCTTCTCGTGGAATACTCTGCGTTCGTTGCAACAGGTTAACCAAAAAGATCAACATGACTTCACCAACGCATGCAACTACTCTTGCAAGCAAGCTGAAATTGGAAAAAGGGATTTGATCTTGAATCTTGAGTTCATTTTCCTTTTTATAAATCGAAAGAAATGATGTTTCGTGATCAGGAGACACGTTCGTTTTGTGGTCACAAGAGAGGAGTTCTTGCAATTGAGAGAAACGATTCTTGTGATCAGAAAATACGACTGTTTGTGATCAGAGGAGATGGGCGTCTGTAATTGAAAGAAATTATTGGTTGTGATCAGAAGACACGATAATTTTTGTTTGCTTTCGTGCCATTGCCTCGTGACCTTGGTCAAAGAGAGGTACGAAGGGATCTGGCAACAAAGAGACGAGCAGGCTTCTTCTCCCTGCGCATTGGAGACATTTGCAAAAAGATTGACGCCGAAACAAACTCGTGATCGGGCCATGAATCCTGTCGAGTATGACGAAGCGAGGATCAGCAATGCGCTGATCACTCACGATTACCCCAGAACAATCAAAAGCACGAGCACAACGGTGAGGACCAGAATCGTCATCCATAACCGACACGTAGATCCATTGTCAGCGACTTCGCCAGCCTCACGGTTCGCCGCGCCCACGCGGCGGACGCCCTCATCCATGCCAGTCTCGAGATCATCAAGTAGACCCGTCTGCAACGTGACTTCCTCGTTAATGCTGCGCCCTATTTGTCCCACGCGCGAGAGCTGCTCGGCAATCTCGTCGAGCGAGCGGTCCTGCTGCTGCACGGCGGTCTGCTGGACGGCGAGGATCGTCCTCGTGTCGACGCGACCGCCGCGGGCGTTGAATTCTCCAACGAGCCGTGACCACTCGCTACGCAAACGGTCGGCAGTGCGCTGTGCGCTTGACTGGCCTACGGGCGCCGTCGCTTTCTGTCGCAGGAGCGAGTCGAGGTCGTCAAGTCGTACCTGGGCCTCGTTGAGAGCTGCTCCGCCGCCATCTGCACCGTCGCGCCATCCATGGGCTACGGCAGTCTGCGCGGTGCGGAGCGCGCGCTCCGCCTCCGCCGCGGCCCGCTGCCATGTGCTTTTGCCCTCGCTCGCGCTCCCACCCGCCGTGGGCGCCATCCTCGCTCGCCGTTCAGGGTTCTGCCTCTTGCTTTGCTTCCCGAGAGTGGTTACTGCAACGTGAACGATCGAACGTCAACGTGGATCTAGGATCCAAAGCTCTGCGATGGGAAGCGGAACAGAGCGAAAGGTCCTATTTCCAAGTGGATCATGGAGCTGCGAAGCAAGAAGAATGGTTAAAGAAGATTGCTAAAGTACGGGCGAGGCTCGTGAGCTCCTCTTCCAGGGCGCCAGCATGGAACTGGTCGGCCCATGCTGTTTTTGTTTGCTCCTCGTATTAGGTGAACAGGAATGGTCTTCGGGGACCAGAAATGATCTTTTCGGCCGAGAGTCTTGATGCTGTTTTTCGGCATTGACAGTGAAAGAGAAAAGTGCGCAATGCACGCAATACCAAAATCGAATCAGGACAGGGACACTTCTCGCGAACTTGACGACAAGTTTTCCAGGAACGTGGGCGTGTCCAGCAATGCGTTCGCCATGCCACGTTGGAGTTTGCCAATGTCCAAGACGGACTGGCAAAGATCTTCAATCGTGTCGTGCGAATGCGTCACAACCAAGGTAGTTTTGTCTTTGAGAAACGCCTTGAGCTCCTTTGTCACTGCCGAGCGCATGAGAGGGTCGAGAGCGCTCATGCACTCGTCCAAGAGTACAAAGTGTACATTTTCGCGACAGAGGAGGCGAGCAATTTGCAAGCGCTGCGCTTGGCCGCCACTGACCATCTTTTCCGACGCAAGGACTGTATCGAGGCCCTGCCCAAGGCCTTGTGCCCACACGGCGAGCCCGAGCGCAGTCATGACGCTCCAAATTTTCTCGTCGTTGGGCACTCCCGTGTTGCCAAACCAAATGTTGTCGCGGATGCTGCGTGCAAACAGCTCCGAGTCCTGGCTCACAAAGCCCATGCGCGCACGAATTGCATGTTTTGTTGCGCCGTTGAGCTCCACGTTTCCAAATTTGATGCTGCCCGTGTGATGAATCAGAGCAGATGCTGCCCGAAAGAGAGTCGACTTGCCAGCCCCACTTTCGGCAACAATCGCCATCGCCGTACCTTGCGGGATCGTAAAGCACACGTCCCGAACGGCTGGCGCTGTGGTGTCGGGGTACTGCACGGAGACCGCAGAAAAGGTAAGGGCGCCTGGGCCGACGAAGGTGTCTTCGTTGTCGGCAGGGGTTGCGTTATCAACGTCGGCGTTCATTGGCTTATAATGGGGATCTGCGGCCAAGGCTGCTTGGCCGTCTGCGAGAATTGAGTTGATGATAGTGAGTGAGTGCTTGTACGAGACGGCAGACTTTGCGGTCATCGTGAGACGATTCAAACTCTTGTGGAGCTCATCGATGATCATGAGCATCGCCAAGAGAGCGAAGAGCTCGCTGGCGATCGTACGAGGATCGTCGGCCCTCTGAAAAAGAGCCCAGCAGAACCCAAGTAAAGCCGGCAACATGATGCCCATGAGAAATATGGTAAAGCTCATGACGCGGAACATTGTGCGTCCCGTGTTGCGGTCAATCTTGACTCCTGGGGCCTCCATGGAATGGAGCGCTCGACTTTCTGTAGTCTCGGCGTTGTGCATGGCCACAACGTCTGCACCCCGCAAGACGTCGAGGAAATTGGCTTGCACACGTTGGAGGAGCTTGAACTTTTGCGCGAGATGAGGTTCTACCAAACGCTGGTACAACACGAGATCCAAGGCGAGAATTGCGCCAGCAAGGGCGGCGGCGAGGAGAAAACCTTGCCAGAAGATGATGAGGCAAAAGACGGCCACGATTTTGATGTTTTGCGCCTCTCTGATGCGCAGGAACTTGGTATCGGCCTCAAATTCTGAGAGAACATGGATCTGCTCGAGAAGATAAGAAGCAGTGTACTTGCTCTCCGCGATGACCATGGTATTGAGAGAAATGTCAAAGAGAAGAGCTCGACGGGCACGGGCCAACGCCCCAGAAAGACGGAGCGGAAGCGTGTTCTCAAATCCGCCAAAGATTCCCAAGGGGATGGACAAAGCGCATGCGATGCCAAGAATGCTGAAAAAATCGAAGTTGACGAGAAATACAGCTTTCCAAAAAGGCGAGACGACGTCGCCAAGTACGCTTTCGCCGACGTCGAACTTTTCCTCGACCATGATGAAGACTTTGCGCAGAAGCACGGCTGTGAGCCACTTTGACGCGACCAAGCTCAAGTTTGAACAGAAGCAGACAAGGTGCGTCATGCGCGTGAGCATGCCGAGCCCCTCAAACTTTACGCTGGCTGTCGCCTGCGTACGTTGGCTTGGTACATGGTCGTCGTCATGGGTACTGCCACCGCCACGTGAGTTCGCTTCGTTGCGCTCTGGAGTCACCTCCGGTCCGGATTCTTCGTCAGGCTTGTTGCCCCCGGACGAGAGTGCTGCGCCCCACGTCCCCCTGCAGCAGCGCGACAGGAGTCGCGGCGTCATCGCAGCGTCCCTCCTTTCGTTCCACTTTGAGGTTTTGAAGTCACCACTCCTGCACGCGCGGGTACCCCTTCTTTCAAGACCGCACAGTTCAAGTTGGACTGACAAACTGGACATTCTTATTTACCTTACCACCAAAAGTAACAACAACAACAACAACAAGACCGACACCAACAACAAACCAACGACACCACCACCACCACCAACAACAACACCACCAACAACAAGGGAGGGTCCGAGAGCAACGATTATTCACATTTTACGAGGCCTTCACGATTCTTTCCTTTTTTCTTTAGGCAAGCCCAGAGCGTACGAGAAACATAGGAGCAAAGTACATTATGCCGAAGCCGAGGAACTCGTAGATGATGAGCTTGGCGATCATATTTCCGAGAATGTCGGTGTCGCGAGAAAAGAGACAAACGATGTCGTCACTTTCCGGCGCCAACGCAGGCTCTTTTGGAGCCGGGGACTGATGTGCTTCGCCATCCGCCTTGCGACCACCAGGAAGAAACCCGACCAAGCGCAAAATTGGCATCGTGATGATTTCAGCCAGCGTGCGCACGAGATGAACGACCACCATACCAACGATGGTGCGAACAAGGACTGCAAAACGAGGCCAGGCCAAAGCCCAGGCGCGAATGAAAGCCACCGCGGCCGAAGGCCACGTCCCCACGTGCGTGACATGGTCATTGGAGAGAAATACACCTGCACTGTTGTTTGCAGACGGCAGAAATCCACAATCTATCATGGCCCGGGAGCCTAGGACTGCGCCTCCCATCGCACCAACAAGGAGCGCATTGCGCAGGACAGTTGGGGTAGTAAAGCGCGGTTGAGGAATGATGAAAAAAAGAAATGCCGAAAGAAGAAAAACTTGGAGTCCAAGCCACGAGCTTGTGACAATGTAGCGATCCACCATCGCTGAGAAAGGAAAGTAGAGGATCACCCATAGTATACCGATAATCGTCCCTGCGCGCAAATCGGTAGGTGAATGCATTCCGAGGTAAAGACGCGAAAAGGTTACAGAAACGTAGTATGCAACGCAGAGCAGAATCCAGACGTGATTGTGCGGATCAGACATGGCATGCGGCACACACGAGGCAAAGCTTGTGTCAGGGTCGCAGGTGGCCGAGAGGAAAAGAAAGATGCTGCTCGCGATCGCCGTCGATGCATGCGCCGAGGGTAATCCGTAATCTCTGTTCGAGCTCACGCTCTCTTTGCCCTTGGGTTTCCAAACGGGCGGCGACGCGGGTCTGGGGAGCTGGAAGATGTCTTTGTAGATATTGGCAATAAAAAGGCCCATGCACACGAGCAGCAGCAACTTGCGGCCCAAGGCGTGGCCCACATTCCACGTCACGAACGATATGGCAAAGATGATAAAGTCCTCTTCACCAAGCAAGGATATGAGCTGGAAGAGAGCATCGAGCTCGCGCGTGCGCATGCGACCCTGGAGCCTCGCAATGAGTTGTGTTCCTGATGCCACTTGTTGCACCTGGCTTTCGCGAAAGCTCTCAACGTTTGTATGAAAGTGTAGCCAGACCAAGGGCATGGCCACAACATTGGCTGCTTTGGTCCGCAGCACATGGAGCCCTGCGTCGAGGCGTTTCTCCAGCATGCTGATCGCAGTCGCTCGCGTTGCTCGTCCGTGTCTGTTCGTCTCTATCGCTCGTCACGCTCTTTCGTCTGCCCGCCGGTCCAGGGTTTTCGTTTTGCCGCCTCACTTCATTCACTGTCAAGCTCCGAATTTGCTCGGACCGGGTACCCCCCCCATCGAGGATAAAGAATGACGCCACAGTGGCTGGAAGATAATGTCAACGTTTCCCCCTTACGAAGTGTCATGTGAAGCCTTTACAGCGATCAGTGTGCTAGCTGAGGGCAGACTACAAAGTCATGGCAGTGCACATCTCCTACCCAGGAAGTGTGACGAAGTCCCGTGCTCCTCACCAGCTCCTCTGCACATAATTTATCCAAGTCTCGGACCTGGCGCCGAGGCAAAGCAGTCCCGTCACGAGCACACCCGAATCACCCGTAGATAATCAGCGTTAAAGCTCTCGTGACCTCGACGCGACCAAACCGGGAAAAACTCGAGTTTCACTAGTATGGGGGCCGGGGAAATAAGTTGAATAGAGAGGAATCGGCATACCTTAAACTCTTTGAATTCTCCGTTCACTCGGTACCCCCCTCCATATAAACAAGGTGATTGACTGTGCACTAATTCGGGAAAATTATTGCTACTTCGGGAAAATTTGTGCATGTATCACACTTTTATGCGTCATCGAAGGTGCACATCACTTTAAGGTGACAAGTTTGCAACCTCCGTAGTTGTGCTCTAGTACTCCTACTCTTAAAAAATTATTCCGTGAGGAGCTCGACCCAGTTAAGCTGGATTAAATTTTAAGGATTGTACGCTTGCGGCAATTGTATACAAATTTGTTGACAGTGTGAGGTAACACCCCCCCGGACCCACGACACCTCAAACCGGGTGTGCAAAGCGAAGCTAAGGTGGTAAAACTGTTTTTGCATCATCGTATCCCGTCCACTGAGCAATCTTCCGTGAGAGATTCGAAGTTGTTATGTTAAAATCCTTGGGCCTGGGCCATTCTGAACCGGGAAAATCTTGAAACCGGGTAAACAAGCTGCTGCAAAGTAATGATTTGATTTTGACAATTCTAATTCTCGATTCAGCCGAAGTTCGCAAATACCCCCTCTACACAGTTGTAGAATGGGCCTACACGACCATTTTGTTGCTCATCGTTGAACTTCAGAGACTTGGAGTGTACATGCATCTTCGGCAAACCAAGCGACTGAGCTTAGGAGATGATGCATAGCAGCCCCGCTTCGCAAAAAGCTTGTATGCACGTAGAAGAAAGCAATAAGGCAACGCGGGGGTCATTCAATCCGATGCTACTACGATGATGGCTGTGACAGCGTCGAAGAGCTCCCCAAGCCAATGCAACTATAGACGATTGGTACAAAGCAGGTGATGCCCCAGGCCAGTGTTGCATATACTGTGACCTTGACAATTGCGTTTCCGAGGATATCAACATCTCGCGTCAAAAGACGGACAACACGCTTTGACGAGCGGCGAGGAGTCTTGCGCTTGCCTTTTCCATATTTTGAAGACCTGCCCTCAGGTTTAATCTCCTCCACCTTGGGCTTGATTGAGATGCCGAGGAGACTGAGCGCAGCAATTGCGAGTGTCTTGGCGATAACTCGCAGCAAGAGCACGATGATGTAGCCCAAAATCGTCCGCAGCACAACGGCAAGCCGAGGCCAAGCTTGCGCCGAGACTTGAACTTGATGCGCCGCAGAGGGAAGCCATGTCGGAGCCTGCGCGAGCAGACGAGCGTCGCGAAGAGCAACGATGTTGCCAAAGTCATCCATGTGCACGTCGCCAATGTCCTCGAAATGGCGCGAGCCGAGAATGCAGCCGTACACGAGGCCGGTAAGCAGCGCATTTTGCAAAAACGTGGGCGTCGGCGGACGAGGCTGTGGGTTGAGCAAAAGCAGGATGATGGCCGCGAAGAGAAGTTTGAGCGATAGCCACGAGGTGGAAAGATAGTAGCGGTCAAATTGGGCCGAGACAGGAAAGAAACAGGCGATCCAGATGGCACCGAGGGCAAGGCCACCGCGGAGGTCTGTGGGTGTATGCGCGCCCAGGTAGAGACGCGAGAGACTGAGAGAAACAATGTAGACGAGGCAGAGCGCGATCCAGAGTCTGTTTTCCGGGTCTGTTACGAGCTTTAGCGCAGCGGCGCCATCCCAAGCGTCTGGGTCACAGGTTGCGTAAAGGAAGACGAAGACGCTGTTGGAGACTGAGTTCATGGCGTGCGTAGAGGGGAACCCGAAATCGGCAAGGTTGGTCGAGTCGACGGCTTCCTGAATCGCGGGCCGCCACACGGGGGGCGAGGCCGGGCGCGGAAGCTGGAAAACGTCCTTGGCGAGGTTGCCCATGATGAGACCGACGCAAATAACGAGCGTGAGCCTGCGTCCGAGGACGCGATCAATGTTCCAGATGATGCAAGGGAGCGCGAGAAGGTAGAATTCTTCCTCGGCGCAAAAGGAGAAGACCTGAAAGTATATGTCGAGGGCACGGCAGCGCAGGCGTCGTTGGATCGATACAACTGTCTGCGTGCCGGTTTCCACGACGCGAAACTTGCGTTCGCGGAAGGAGGCGATGCTAGGGTGCAGACAGAGCCAGGCAATGGGTAGGGATAGCGCCAGGGCAAAGGCTGTGCGCAAGGCGTGGAGACCTGCGTCGAGGCGGCGCCCAATGGAAATGCTCTGGGTCACCTCGACTTCGCTCTCCCAGCCGGAGCTCTCTTCGCCCTCGGCGAGCGCAGCGTCTTGCCGGAAGCTCCCGCCCCATCGTCCCAGCACCGAGTTGTCGCTCCGCCCGCCCTGCATGCTCGGGCTGCGCGTCGGAGATTGTAGATGCTCAAGGCTCAGGATTTGCTTTGCTTTGCTTTGCTTTGCTTTGGTCGGCTTTGGCCCAAGGTAGTATAGTAATCGAAGGAGGCAGCAGTGGAAAAAGACGGGAAAAGAAACAACAGACAGACAGACAGACAGATCTCGCTACCCATCGAGATTGGCCACTAGAGATGTGGTCATGGCTGTGTTCTTTGACAGAGACAACCGAAGACGACGGTGATGGTGACGATGGCGATGACGATAAAGAGAAAGAAAGTCTCTCGGATCTTCCTTGCACTTTTTCCAGCCCTTCGATTCCCAGATTTTGGTTGTCGAAACCGAAAAAAGGACGGCGAGGCCACGAAAGCATCGTATGACCATATGACCAAGACGATGTTGATTCGAGAAAACGCGCAGCTGATTAATTTGGAAACTCCAATGCGCTGTATTTCACTAAATCTCGAGTTGCAAGCTTGCACGTTGGGAGCTCGCAAGTAAATTGTCGAACCTCACAATGCAAATAGCTGGAGATTACTCGGTGTCTACCTGCGATTTGATCGAGTTTGCAAGAATCCAAGGAGGATTTTTCTTTTTCTGTTACTCCTGGCCTCTCTCTCTCTCTCCTGTTCAAGTGCTTTTCAAGATTGTAGGCAGACAGACAGCGCCCGAAAAACGCCAAGATTGACGACGTGCCCCCTCCTTTACCACCAGGTCCTCTCCGCTTCGTCTTTGGTGTCTGCCGTAGCTGCACGGCCTTCAGGCTTTGCACAATCATGGACATCCATCAATCGATGCATTCTTCCCTGCATCCATGCATCTATCCATCCATCCACCCTTTCGCCAGCCACTCCTGTAATGTACGAGAGTGTGTGTTGCTCGTTGTGTAATCGCACGAGATGATGACGAGACGGCGGCCGCCAGGCATGGCGCGCGAAACTGAGACGCCCCTCACTGCACGCCCGCCTGCAGGTGGGGCGGGAAACCCTGTCCAAGTAGGGCTGTCCTAGCGGAGGGCCTTACGTCCAACCGACAAGCGCCGCGCTCGCGCCTGCCTGCCAGCCTGCCTGTGCTGCCGCGCGACGCATCTTTCGCCCTCGCAGGCTTCGCTAAAGCTCACCGCGCCGTTTCTGGCTGCAGCCTGCAGGCGCTGCGCTGCAGCTGCTGCTGCTCCGGCGCAGCTGCGCGAGCTGTGCGCAATTGGAGGTATCGGGTTGCACGAGTGCACAAGAAAGAAGGAGAGAAAGAAGGACAGAAAGAAGACATGAGACTCGATTGACGGCGTGAAAGAAGGTCGCGGCGGTGACCCCCGAGAGGATGAAACTCGAAGCGCGCGAGCGAGCGAGCCAGGCAGAGCTCGCGGCCGTCGCTGCGCTCCTCAGGGTTGATTGGATATGCCAACCTACCTGCGCGCCTCGCAAGGCCGGCTGGCTGCTTGTGCTTTCTTGCGCCTGCTTTGGTTGCTCTGGCGGCTGGTGGGTCGCCATCGCAGCGAAAACGAAGGGAGCAAAAAGAAGCAAGCAACAGCGAGCAAGTGGTTGGTTACATGGACCGTGACAACTGGAAAAATAGGACAAGCGCGCAGAAGCAAGAAAGCAGAGTCTGACCTACAAGCAACCATACCAAACAAACCCCCATTGACCCATCCATCTGCCGGCGCCCCTGCCGCCCGTCGCGCAAGCCTAGGCCACGTCCGCGAACCTCCCCCTCCTTGCGGCGCTCGCACGTCGCCCGAGCCGCGCGCTCCCCCCGGGGAGACGAAACCAGGCGCGGCGAGGCCTTCTATTCCTCCCCGCGCAAACCGCAAGACCCATCCTCGCGCCCCGTTCGGGCTCTGGCTCAGCAGCCGGGCTCTGGCTCTGGCTCTGGCTCCGGCTCTGACGCAGAGCGCAAAGACGACGCCTCCGTGGCGGCCCAACGCGTGAGTCCGCGAACAGACCCAAGATCGCGCCCCTCGATCGGAGCGAGGCACGCTGACGAACGCGGTAGGCGCTCTCGACGGCAGCTTGGCGCTGCTTGTGCTGTGTGTATACAGCAGCAGCGCGCCTTGCTGCGGTACACACCACCTTCCTCGGCGGACCGCCGTTCTCGGGCGGGAACGGGAACGCCTGTGTGAGACCGCCTCTAGCCTTCTGACAGGGTCCGGACGGGGACTGACCGACTGCCAGTCTGCGCTACTGCGCTACTGCCTGACTGCCTGGCTGACTGACTGCCTGGCTGACTGATACGCAGCCGGACTCTCCTCTGCGCTGCCGCGCGGCCGGTTCTCTCGGTCCCTCGCACGGCCCTCCTTCCCGCGGACCGGCGACCTGCCCGCTGCCGGCGCGTGCCGCAAGAAAGGAGAGAAACAGCGAAAACCCAGGCCATCTTTTCCATCAACCTCCTCGCCGGCGGCGGCGTCTCCCGGCCCACCCCCTCCCGGGACCTCCTCGCTCGCTGCCTGCAAATCTGCAGCTGCAGACGGCGGCCGCTGCGACGGGCCGGCAGAGCGCAGCCGCAGCGACGGGCAGGCAGAGCGCAGCCGCAGCGACCGAGCCCTCGCTCGCTCGCGGGCGCCGGCCAGCCGCGTTCTCTTCCGCGTTCCGTTCTCTCGCGCAGTCCCTCGGCCCAAAGACAAGCCGAGGCAGGTTGTGTATCCATCTCCCCCGGAGGTACGCCCGCGCGCCTCTAGCCGACCGCGCCCCGCCGCCGGCCGCGCCGCAGCCGCTCGCCTCGCATCGCATCGCATCGCCTCTCCTCGCCTCGCGTCGCGCCCGCGCGCGCAGCAGCAGAGCGGCGCGCGCTGCGCCCGGAGGCCGGCCGCCTGGCTGGGACGCGGGATTTCACGCGGCGCAGACCAGAACCGGCGTTTTCCGACCGCCACGGGCGCAAACCCGGCGGCGAGTCCAGACCCGCCTCTAGCGGGGCTCTAGCGGGGCCTAGCGGAACAGCGGCCGGGAACAGGCAGGCAGGGCGGCGGGTCGATCCATCGCCACCAGCAGCAGACAGGCAGACAGACAGACAGACAGACAAACAAACAGACAGGACGAAAAGACGAAAAGACGAAAAGACTCGAGTGACGGGACGAGAAGGCGAGGCGAGACAGACGCGGAGGCGGGAAGCAGACCCCCATCGAGCGCAGCGCGGGCGCGGAGAAGGACCGCGCGGGCGCGAGCAGCGGCAGCGGCAGCGGCAGCGGCAGCGCGGCGGGCGCGAGGAGAGCGGGCGCGGTGGATGCGATGACGGCGCGGGATGCGGGCGGGAACATGGGCATGGAGATGCCGCCGGCCTGGGACGCGCGCGAGTCCCGGATGCGCGGCAAAGCCGCGGCCATGGACGCAGGAGAGGCGCGCGCGGGCGGCCTCCGCGCAGCCGCGGGCGCCNAAGCCCGCGCTGCGCGAGTCGCAGCTTCTGAGCAGGCGCAGGAGACCTCGCGCCCAGCCTGCGCCCGCGGACCTCCTTATCTGGTTCAGTATCGACGGCGAGGACGAAGACGACAACGACGACGAGGAGGAGGAGGTACTAGAGGGGTCCTTTGACTGCACCGACGCCGAAGACTCCATCGTCGTCAGCAGTAGCAGCAGCAGTAGCGAGAGCATCCTTGGCCCCAAGGACATCGCATGTACAGACTTCAAGCACATTCACGGCAGCGCCGCAGAGGACAAACACGAGGACGGGGAGAATGCGAGCGTCGACCCCGCAGCAGGGCCGCATGACCTGAGTCGATCAAATTCGGGAGAATCATGCGTGTCCGCGAACCCAGAGGACGAGGAATCAAAAGACGCTGAGCGCGCCGAGTTCCCGCCACACACAATCGAGACGCACAGGAAGAGGACTCCACCTGTATCACCAGTTCTTCCACATCATCGCCATCGACCCGCATATCTTTAACTGACTGATGCGATAGGCAGCGAGCTAAGGCTCTGGTTCACAGCTCGACCAAACCCTTTTTTCCCCCTCCTGTACTCTAGTTTGTTCGCGACGACGCTTTCCGCGGTACGATGTATGTATACTGGCCTTGTACCCACGCACAGTCTTGTCGTCCACTTATATAATCATATCAAATCAAATCAATTTCACATCATAAGAAACCTGCTTGCCTGACCGTCCGCAAGATCAATGCAAAGTTAAGGGAAGGGCTTCGTGGTCGCGAAGCGCAGTCAGCAAAAGCTTTGTCTGGAAATTTACAAATCAACTTTCTCTTGTCTCTGATTCGTTCGCGACGATACTTTATATTGAACGACTTGATGCCTTGTACTCGCGCACAGTCTCGATTTCGAGTCAATCGTTCCACATTTATTCTTCGTCGTTAATAGTACTCATCTACACTGCCGCGACTGAGGCAAAGGACTCAGACCGTACTGCGAAGCAATATCATCAAGAGACCGCTCCGTGACCTCCTCCAAATACGTCTCCATGCAATGTGGGTTGTAAGCGAGCGCGCGATGCGGTGGACGGCGCAACAAAACCTCGCGTGCCGGAGGTCCCACG
The DNA here is from genome assembly GCA_003116975.1 of Aurantiochytrium sp. KH105. NCBI lineage: Eukaryota > Bigyra > Thraustochytrida > Thraustochytriidae > Aurantiochytrium > Aurantiochytrium sp. KH105. The sequence goes on from BGKB01000044.1 coordinate 1,067,725, forward strand.
CCGAGACTCTCGCTGTCGCCACACCGACTTGCCTCAACGTCTTCAAGCACGAGAGCTCCAAGCTGACTTTGCACGAATCGTCGGGCGAGCGGCGAGCGCAAGAGATCCCTGAGCGCGTCAACATTCGAGACGGTATGCAAATCGGCTGCCTCGACATCAAGAACTTCTTGTCGAGCCACAGATGAGTCACTCTCCGCAACGTCCATATTGAAAGCCTCGTCGGCAGCCTCTGCAGCCACGGGTGTCGCCGCCATAGAGCTTGCGCGGGAGCGCTTTCGGCCGCGGAACGAAGATGTCAAACGCGTCCAGACTGCGGTGGCCGCTCCGTCAAACGAGTGTGCCCGACCACGGCGCGTAAGCGAAGCTGGCTGCTGCATTCCATCTTCAGAGTTCTCGCCCTCCCGAGCGGTTGTCGGGAACTTTTTGCTGGTGTCGGTGATCATGCTGGTGGTCATCGCCCCGGCAGGCTCTCTCTGCAACGCACCGAGCAAAGATGCAATGGCCGCGTCCGCACGTTCAGCAAAGGGTTGCAAAACCTCGGCATGTAACATCTCAGAGAGCGCGTTTTCCAACGCGCAAAGTCCGTACGGGTCAAGATGGCCAGACGGCGCCAAGACGCTGGGCTGCAAAGAGACCAAGACGCGTGCGAGAATCATTCCTTCAAAGGCCACTATAGCAAGAACGCGAGGTTCGAGCACACAATTTGAACCAGGACGTTGCGCTGCAAATGTTGGTATGCGTGCCCCGGTATCGCGGTCCACCGCAGCATACAGACTGATGACGCGGCGCGTCGGACGACTCGTATGAAACAGATCGCCCTCAATCGTAAGGGTTCGAAAGACATCGTGAACATCCGCTGCGCAAAGTGAAGAATGCACGAGCGCGCCGTTGGCCAGAACGAGAGAGCCGACGCCAAGACACAGGTCAGCCTCGTCAAAGGTATCGTTGTGCGCCTCGACATGCTGATCGACGAGGTCCATGGCCTCCTCAATGTCGGTTCTCGCGTCCGCGTGCTCGAGTTCGACAAAGCTTGGCGCATCAAAGATGACGTCCGCGTAAACTCTTGAAAGAATTGAAAAGATGCGATTCGTGAGGGGACCGCGAAGCGCAAGTGGATGGAAAAAGGGTACGAAAACATCAAAGACGAGCGGGTCGACAACTGCGCGTATCCATGGCGCGTGATTCATCCATCGCGACGGTGGGCCAAGACGAACAAGTAGTGCGTCTCGAGCGTCCTGCGCCGCGCCCTTGAGGAGCGCGGGGAAGCGTGCGTCGGCCGCGAGCGCGCTGCGTACCGCGAGCGTTAAGTCACTGTTGACGGCGCAAAAGACGACAACCACATCATCCTTGACGAGGACTTGTGTACAATCTGCGCGGCGCGTAGAAGCAAGTTCTACGGGGCGCGAATCGTCTTGCTTGTTCTCATTTTCTTTGTGAACGGCAGCGGCGCCGAGGTTGAGTGCCAAAAGGTCGAAGATCTCCTTGTCAATTTGTTCCGTGTCGCGCAAGAGTCGAGGCGAGCCGGTCAGCATCTCATGTTCCCGATTCGCCAGTGTCCTGACAATTGCCCACTCGAGGCCTACTTGACGCGCGTCCCTGGTATCGGGTCCCGAGCCTTGTTGCTGCATTCTCTTTCGTCGCGTTGCTTTCCGTTCGTTCTCAACGTCGACTTCTACTTTCCAAAGGGCGCGCCAAGCGCAACGACGAGAATGACAGCGATGAAAACAGTGCTCGTTGGCCTCTGGTGCCGTGCTCGTGGCTCCTTTGGCACGCAGCGAGCGACCCTCGCTCGCTCGCCCGCAGACGCTGCTTGCAACGGCGGCTCGAGCTCGCGAGGACCGAGCTCTGTTTTCTCTGCTCTCTCTTTCTTCGTCTTTCTTTATCCACAAAAGCAGGGCAGAGCGCGGCGCGCGAGGCAAACGAGGTTCTCGCGCGGCCTCGGCGACGTCGGCGGCGGCGGCGGCGGCGGGCGAGAGCGCGCGCGCCGGGCAGGAGAGCGGAGACGCGTCGGCCGGCGCGTCCACTGCGCGAGACAGCTACGGCGGGCGAGGCACGAACAAGAGGGGGATCGAGCTCGACTGTCTGGCCCTGGCGGCAGCGACGACGCTCGAGGGAGAAGACGAAGCGCGCGCGCGCGCACGCAGCTTTGCGAAGGCGACGAAAAAGACGACAAAGAGGACTGCCGTGACGCATACGGACTTGCCGATCTTTGATTAAAGCAATCGATATTCCGCAGCCGCTTCTACCTTTTGCAAGCTTTGGCGAGGACGAGTGAGCGCTTGTGCAATACTAGCACTCAGCTGGATTCCAGTTCACTCTCCACTCTCACAAGATGATGCAGAGCGATGGAGTGATGAGCCGGTTCATACCGTGGTACGCCGAGCTGGACGTGCAGGCGCCAACAAAGGAGGACGAAGAGCGCACTGCGGAGCTGCAGGCCTTTATTGACGATGTAGCACCGCTCGAAACCAAGGAGCAGCAGCGGGTGCGCCTCACGCTGCTAGAGAACCTTCGCGACATGCTGAACGCCTGGGTCCTCAACAAACTCGAAGAGAAACACGTAATTGTGGAGCTCGAGGAGGGCGAGCTCGCAGGGCGCGTCTTTGTGTCGGGCTCGTACCGTCTGGGTGTGAACACGCGAGGTTCCGATATCGATACGATTTGTACGATCCCAATGTCGCTGTCGCGCGATGAGTTTTTTTCGGAAGAGGACGGCATGGTGCAGCTCTTGAGAGCTCGGCCCGAGGTCTCGTACGTGAACCCTGTGACAGGCGCGCGCGTGCCCATTATCGAGGTCGTTTGGAACGACATTGAGCTCGACGTGCTTTGCGCGGTGATCAATCGGCCGCGGGTTCCACAGCGGCCTGAGGACCTATTGGATGACCAGATCCTCGTGGGCATGGATGATGTGAGTCAGATCACGCTGAACGGTCCGCGCGTGACCGAGCTCATTTCGAACTTGGTACCCAAGGCAAAGCCTTACAAGCTGGTGCTGCGCTGCGTGCGTTACTGGGCCAAGCAACGGGGCGTGTACTCGAACAAGATTGGTTTCTTGGGTGGCGTGAATTGGGCTATCCTGGTGGCCTTTGTGTGCCAGGTGTACCCGGCGGCTGCGCCAAGCCGGCTTTTGACGGAGTTCTTCGAGCTTTACAAGGTGTGGCAATGGCCAACAGAGATTCGTCTGTGTCATCCGTATGAAGTGGATGGTCTGAATGCGGACCAGTGGGAGCATCGGCCGGGAGAGCTGATGCCGATTATTACGCCAGCGTATCCGTGCATGAACTCGTCATACACGGTGTCCAAGTACACATTGCGAATCATGACGGAGGAGTTTGTGCGAGGCGCCAAGTTGTGCAAGAACGTGCGCCTTCCTGGGCCCGACAGCAAGGGCGTTGCGGGCACGGGTTCGATATGGGCGCCGGTCTTTCGTCGGACAGAGTTCTTTGTGCGTTTTGGGACGTACTTTGTCATCAAGGCGACGGCGCCAACGGATGATCAGCTGAACCGCTGGAGTGGCTGGATTGAGGCACGCACACGCAAGCTCCTCGAGGAGCTCGACCGTCACGCCATGGAACATGTGTATCCGTTTCCTAAAAAGTTTTCGCACGCGGATGTCGCCGTCCCGTTTGATCCGAACAAGAAGATCAAGGGCGCAGCAAGTGACGAAGAAAAAGAGGAGAAGAACAAGAACGACGAAGGCAAGGACAAAGACAATGAGGATTCGACGAGCACCTCAAAGGACTCGGGCGCGGAGCCCGCCTCATACTGGTACGTGGGCCTCAAACCGCACCCAATCAACACGGTGCGACATGGGCCCAAGGTGGACCTATCGATGGCAGCAGCGGCATGGATCAGACTCATCAAAACGTGGGACGGCTATGAGCCCGGCATGGACATTACGACGATGTTGTGCAAGTGGAAGCAGCTTCCGGACGACCCTGATCTCTTTCCTGATGGCAAAGAAGCCTCGAAGGCGGAGCATCAGCAAATCATGGCGCGCGTGAAGCGTGAGAACGCGTGGCTGCGCAGCACTTTGCTTGAAGCCAACGGGTCTGCTGCTGACGCCAATGTAGCTGAGGTGACGCAAGGCGGTGGCGAGGATTCGTCAAAGGGGGAAATGGCGGAGACGGAGGCCGAAGCGGGCGCCAAGGCCGAGGCAGCTGCGGCTGTAAAAGAGGAAGTCGATGGGGTCAAGACGGAGACCGCTAACGGTAGCAAGAACGGCGTGGTGAAGACGGAAGTGGTCAAGGAAGAGGAAGAAGAGGGTGAGCGCCGTGCCAATGTGCAACGCATGCAGGATCTGCTGGGAAAGCGTGTACGTGAGGGTCAGGAAGCGCAAGCGGCCAAGGAGGCGATGAAGCGCGCCAAGACAATTTCGGGCAACAACTTCTTTGATCTGCCCAAGGTCGAGGGCATCAACACGCGTGCGCGAATTTCGAACTTTCGGTAACAATTACAAGCATCATTTCTATTTTCTTTTTTTCTTTTTCTGTCTCTGCACGATTTCGCTGCCGATACTATCATGTGTGCAGACTCAATCCAGAGTCGCTGGCTGAGCACTAGTTTTTTCGCGCTTTGAGTCGCGGGGGGGTATTACTTTATCTTCTTTTTTGGGTTAATTTCCTTTGATCCATAAAAGTGCAGTGCATCGCGCAGTACCGTGCGCAGTGCAGTGCAGTGTCGGCTGGTGCAAAACGCCACTACTACCCTGACACTGATGGCTATCCTTGGCCATTTGACCAGCACATTACGTTATAACTGGATAGTCCCTGGATGCCTGGATGTTTGCCGGGCAACCAGCCAGGCTGCCAGCCAGGCTGCCTGCCTGCTTGCTTGGTGTGTCCGTGCCTGCTCTGCTGTGCTCTGCTGTGCTGTACTCTGCTGTGCCAACAGACGCGTGTCGCAAGTACTGCCCCAAGTGATCACTGACCTACCTGCACCATCGAGTCAGTACTCGACGTGCCGTCCGTCGACCACAGCAAAAGTTCCGTTCCGAACGGGAGCTGCGTTGCGGCAGAAATCGGAGGTCCGGTGAGTTTGCAATGTCTCTTTGCCCACTGGTCCCTGCATAAAACTCACTGTCAGACTCACTTCAATTTTCGTAATAAGTTGGCTTGTCGCAGTAGTATACATACTACAAAAAGGAGGAGGAACCGGCAGCGGTGTCAATCAATCAGCGAGAGGAAGACACTCAATCGCGCAGGCAGATCACCTCGCAGGTCTGCGGCGTGCGAACACAGGCAGCGCAGCGCAGCACAGCGGAGCGCAGCGCAACGCGACGCGACGCCACGCAACGTCGCGCGTCGCGGAGCGTCGTGGAGCGCTGCAGGCAAGCGCAGCGGAGCGAAAAAAAAGACGCGCAACGTACGTAGATTGGGAGCGAGCGCACTCTTGAGAGCGCTCGTGCGTCTGGCATCGTCGAGTGCGGGCGTGCAGCAGCAGGTGATAAGAAGACGATCGAGCGCGTGGAGCTTTGGAAAGGACAGCAACAGCAGGCAGGGCAGGATGTACGCGTACTACAAGGCGATGCCGTCGGCGAATCCGCTGATTACGGAGAAGATGCAGAAGCGCAAGGTGCAGCAGCACAAGAAAAAACTTAAATCGATCACGTGCTCCGTGGACAACACGCCGCCGCAGCACTGGAAGCAGCGGCCGCGGCGAAACCTGAAGAAGGAGCAGCTGATGCAGGAGCGCGGCGCGGCGATCGAGCGTGAAAATCGCATTTTGCTGGACAAGATGGCGACTATCATGCACGCGAAAAAGCCCGCGACGCCGGGCGTCGGCGGGGATCCGGCGGGGAGCTCGCGCCACGGCGCGGCGCGGAGCTTGAATGAGTCGTATCGGGAGCGCGAAATGCGGCGCATCGCCACGCAGAATGTGCAGATCCTCAAGAGGATTCAATCGAGCAAGCCGACGTACTCTGCGGTGCAATGGGAGGAGGAGCGCCGTCGCAACGAGGACATTTTGCGCAATATGGTCTTGTACAAGAACTCGCTTCCGCTGCTTTCGCGGCCGAATAGTCCAAAGCGGCGACGACCACGTACGGGCCGCCAGGGCGTATCGCAGGTAGCCTCGTCACCCTCGCTGCTCACGACGCGGCCTTCGACGGCACCAGGGTCGGAGGCCGTGAACACTGTTGTTGCTGGTTCTGCAGTGGCTACAGCTGTCGCATCGTCCTTGTCAAACCCCGCTCCTTCATCTCAAAAAGGTGCCGCGGAAGGCTCTGACGATGCAATGGATCTTTCCCAATGACCTTTTTATGACGCGTGAATTGATAGAGAAGACGAGAAAGAAGAAGAGCTAGGCCTAGGAATAACATGAAACGATGATGATGATGATGAGCTGATAATGGTGTCGTATACCGAGAATGCCAGCACCGCTTCTCACCCCTCCCTCCCCCCCACCTCACCCCACCTACCACGCACGGCCGCCTGTAACCCCCAGGAAAAAAGACGAAACTCATGTCGCTGTCCAGCCAGGTCGGTCCGCACCTAAGCCCGTCATCTTCCCCTTTTCTTACGAGCAGTGGACCTCGGCCGATTTAACTCGACTCGACTCGATCCGACTCGACTCGACTCGACTCGACTCGACTCGACTCGACTCGGGGCCACGCGCCTCGCGGTGGTCAAGGTCGCGGCACGCCCGGGAAGCCAGCCATGGCACGCGCGCCGTCACGTGCCGCGGCTCGAGGCCGCCGCGCAATGATCGACGATCGCATCGACGCCGGGCAAAAGTACCTTGAAAGTAACAAGAAGCCGCAGCCGCCACGAGGAGACGGAGAGCGAGCGTCTCCGCTGGCGACAGGATCCTCTTTGGGCGCGCCGCACCGGCGCTTGAAGAAAGACCAAAACCGCGCCCAGCAGAGCAGAGCAGAGCGGAGGCCAGAGCGGCGCGCAAGGTGGGCTTGACGTCGGCCGTGCCGGTGAATGAAATCTACCTCGAAAGGTGACCGTCCTCGTCCACGCGCCCGCGTTTGCCCACGCGCCCGCCGCTTGGAGGCTCGGATCTCGGACTCTCCTCTATTCAAGTTTCGCGAGCTAAGCCTAGCTCGCTGCCCTACCGCCGCGTTTGCGTCACGAAGCCGCGCTTGCCGACGCGCCACGCCGCGCCACGCCACGCCACGCTCGCCGCTTCTGCGCCGCTTCTGCGCCGCTTCTGCGCCGCAGCTGGCTGCTGCGACCTGGCCGCGCCCGCCCCGCGAACGCGAAATCAGGCGCAGCGCGGCGCGAGGGAGGGAAGGAGGGAGGGAGGGAGGGACGGGGGCGGGCAAGCAAGAGTGGAATCGAGGCGCGGCCTGCACTGCACTGCCCGGGTCGATCCGCCGCTGGCCAGGCGTTTGCGAGAGCAAGCAAGTGCGCGCGCAGGAAGCAGAGCCGCGGTCCGAGCAGCGCGGGCTTCCTGCGCCGTGATCCGACCCGGCCGGCTCGCAGTGCAGTGCAGGGAGCGCAAGGGAAGGCGTTGGAAAACTTTACTTACTTTGATGTGAATGAATGCGCGCACTCGCGGCCGCCATGGCATGCATCTGTCTAACCTTGCGTTGCCTGGCTGGCCTCCGCGGAAATCGATCTTTCCTTGCCTACTGCGGTCATTCCTTCTTGCGGTTGCTGTTGCTGTTGCGGCTGGCCTTGCCTGGCTGGCGAGCGGCAGCCGCGTCATGGCGGCTGCTAAGGCGCTGGCTCGGGCTGGGCTCGTCCGGGAACGGCGGTGTTTCTGGAGCGGGCGGTGAGGGAGGAGGAGGGTGCGCGGCCGGGACAGCCGGTGGAGGCAGACGGCGAGGAGCCAAGGAGCTGCCGCGAAAGCAAGCTAGCTTTGCTTGGCTTAGCTGACTGTGAGGTAGCTAGCTATCAAGCCCAGGCTGCTGAGGCGCGGTCGACGCAGCGCTAGTGGCATGTCTCGTCACTGCCGCACCGCAGCCAGCTTCGTCTCGTCTCGTCTCGGCCGCGTCGCTGGCGCCGAAAGCCGGGACAGAGCCTGGCGCCGAGCAGCGGTAGCCGCGGGATGCTTCGGGACCTCCGGCTGCTTTCTCGCCGCCAGCCCTGGCAACGCAAGGTGAGGAAAGGCAAGCCAAGGCAAATCAAGCCAAGGTAAGTAAAGCAGCGGTGGCGGAAGGAGGAATAAGGTAAGGCGAATGATCACGGTCGAAGCCACGCCTTTTTACTGTCAAACCCTCCTTGCTTCCTTCCTCCTGGCTGTTCCAACGCCGCGTCCTCTAGCATATCTCGACTGATAGCCGCCATGGCCGGCTTTGGCTTATCATACTTACCTCCCTCCTTCCGGTACGGAGACGCCCTGCTGCGGGCGTTTGCGGGGCCAAAGCATTATTTTTCTTTTCTTTTCCTTGTCAAATTTCTTTTTCCTTTCTTTCTATTCTTTTGTTTCTACTCAGGCTGCACGGACAGTGGTCGGTTCTTGGAAAGCAGCCACCAGCCAAATCAATCGACCAGTGTAAGCCTGATTCCCCGTGCTTTGTTGACGCATCGACCAATGCAAGCCATGCAAGCAAGGCGCTCCGCCGCGAGACTCGACGCGGCTGACTGACTGACGCGGCCAGCGGCGAACTGCCCGGAGCTCGTCACCGCGCCGTCTCGCGGCAGCTGGCAGCTGGCAGCGGCCATAGTGGCTGGCTCGCTCGCTGGCTGGCTGGCTGGCTGGCTGCCTGCAAGCTTGGCAGCGCAATACGACGCGAGGCGACGCAGGGCTGCGATAAAGATAAGATGAATGAAGAAAGAAGGAAAGGCGGTCCACGCCGCGAAAAAACGAAATCGCAACTAGCAGCAAGCAAGACTTTCAAAAAAAAAGAATACCCTGCGGGGCTAAAGCACCCGCGATCTGAAGTGCGTTTTTTCCGATGGAATTGTCTTATTGGTTATATTCGTAGCCGGCGGAGCCGGTCTTGACGAAGGATGACTTGTAGAAGAAGGAGACTTGGGAGTAGGCCAATGAATAAGAGCTTCCTCGACGCGCAGTAGCTGCTTCGCCAAAGTCATCAAGCGGTTTCTCCTTGTAGAAATCTCGAAGGAGTCTGTCTGCGTTTGCTTTGAGCGCGATCGCCTTGTCCTTGTCGCCGTGAGCAGCCTCGTACAGGTATTGCGCGGCAGCGAGGCGCGCATGGAGGTATTGTTGAACATCGGGCGCCTGGTTTTCCTTCGCGTTAATGTAGGTCGAAGCAATGTCCGGAAGCTCGTGGCCGAGGTTTGGAAATGACCAATCGTCTCCGACCGCATCGAAGTCACCACCAGAAAGAAAAGCTATGAGGCCCGTTTGGCAGATGACGGGAAGTTGAGAGAAGACGAAGACGCCGGCAATGAGCTGAAGTAGGGCCAGTCTTTGCTCGACAGTGTCGAGGGGTACCCAAAGATGGCTTTCGTAGGTAGAGGCTTCGTTCTCAGGGTAGCCGTTCTGAGGTTTATCGCCGCCTCGTTGGAGTTCAGCCTCGTCAATGAGGAATGTGTCCTTGAGCTTGAAGTTGCTGAAGATTTTGACTGCGATCCGCCCTCCGTCGTTTTTGACAAGCTCGAAACGAACGGGCCAGTTGACGGNGTAGAATAAATGCACCACACCAGGCCTACTCTCTGCAGGCTCTTAAGTTGCTATTTTTGCTGTGGTTAGCTTGCCCCACACGGATATATATCTGTGCTGAGGTATGCGCCACCCCACACAATAATTTGACTGTGAAAACAGTATACCCAAGGTGATTTTGCATTTGCGAGCCACAATTCTGCATTTGCAGCAAGTCGAGCTGCACGTTCTCCCATGTCTGCCATTATCGTGGCGATTAACAGAGAGAATTCTTCATTTGCAAGGCGAAATCTGCATTTGCAGATGGACTTGCCGAAAAGGCACCCTGTTCACTCTGACAGTCTCTTGCAACAAGACTGATTCTGCACTTGCGATGGGCGGTTCCGCATTTGCAAATAGAGAGAACAGCACTTGCGCTCTGAGTGTTGTGCTGACGCCCCGTTCAATGGATTGAGGCTGACTGGGTCTCTGCTGTAATGGCTGGCTGCCAGTGGGGAAAATGACTAGCAAAGCTGATTCTGCATTTGCAAGCCGCATTGCTCGACTACGACAAACTAGCTATTGTCGAAAGCGCCCGAATCACCCCGCGAACTTGCACTGAAGTCATACTGCGGAGCACTCGCAACCAGTCTGTTGTTACTGCTGTGGTATGCGCACGCCTAAGAACCTGCAGCTGCCACTTTCAACCCCAATGCTTTGTTGCTGTCGCTCTCCATGCTGGCATCCGTGCTGTTGAACGCACGCTCCACATCTTGCTTTCGGTGCTCTCCCTGCTGCTGATGCTGTGGTGTGCACGCTCCAGACGCTTCTCCACAAGTCCATTGGCTCTGCTGTGGTACAAGCACCGCACATTGCTTGACTTTAGCTTTGGCACTGTGGTATGTATGCTCCTTAAATTTGCTATCGCTGAGGTATGCGCGCCCCGCACTTTTATCAGTCATGGTTCACACGGCAAAAATGCATTTGCGAGGGAATATTCTTCACTTGCATCAAGTCGAGCTCGACTTACTACACTTGCAAGCGTTGCAGACTCACTTGGTTGCCGACTAGACAACCTCTGCACTCACAGTCAGCCTCTAGCAGCGCAGCTAGAAGGCCAAACAGCAACCGGCAAGTCCAAGGATTCTGCACTTGCGATGGGCGGTTCCGCACTTGCAAATGTAGAGAGCAGCACTTGCGCTCTGAGTGTTGTGCTGACGCCCCGTTCAATGGATTGAGGCTGCCTGGGTCTTTGCCGCAATGGTTGGCTGCCAGTGGGGCAAATTACCGGCAAAGCTGATTCTGCATTTGCAAGCCGCATTGCTCGACTACGACTGACACTAGCTGATTGTCGAAAGCGCCCGAATCACCCCGTGCCGCGAACTTGCACTGAAGTTGCACTGCGGCAGCAGAGCACTCGCAACCCCTCTGTTGTTACTGCTGTGGTATGCGCATGCCTTAGAACCTGCTGCTGCTTCCAACCCTCATGCTTGGTTGCTGTCGCTCTCCATACTATACCTGTTCCCATGCTGGCGTTCGTGCTGTTGAACGCACGCTCCACAGCCTGCTTTCGGTGCTCTCCCTGCTGCTGATGCTGTGGTGTGATCGCTCCACACGCTTCTCCGCAAGTCCATTGACTCTACTGTGGCATATTTCCTGTCTTTGACTTTCGCACTGTGGTATGCATTCTCCTTATCGCTGGGGTATGCGCGCCCCGCACTGTTGCCTTTGGCTTTCGCGCTGTGGTATGTATGCTCCACCAATTTGCTTTCGCTGAGGTATGCGCGCCCCGCACTATTCTCAGCACTGGTTCACACGGCAAAAAATGCATTTGCGAGGGAAAATTCTTCACTTGCAACAAGTCGAGCTTCACTTACTACACTTGCAAGCGTTGCAGACTCACTTGCCGACTAGACATCCTCTTCACTCACAGTCAGCCTCTAGCAGCGCAGCTAGCCAGAAGGCAAAACATCAAGTCCAAGGATTCTGCACTTGCGATGGGCGGTTCTGCACTTGCAAATGTGTCGAGCAGCACTTGCAATCCGGGTGTTGTGCCAATGCCCCGCTCAAGGGGTTGAGAGTGAGGCCGGCTGGTCACTGCTACAATGACTGGATGCTAATAGAGCAAATGACTGGCTGCCACTTGCAAGCCGAATTGCTCGACTTGCTGGCGGCTGGTCACTGCTACAATGACTGGATGCTAATAGAGCAAATGACTGGCTGCCACTTGCAAGCCGAATTGCTCGACTTGCTGGATAGCTATTGTAGACACTTGGAAGAGGAAAACAGCCCTATTTGACAAGCGATTGAACCGAGAGTTCGTGGAGACGCGACCGTGCGAAAGACGCCGCAATTGTCCAAAATCTGTACAAGTTTGCCCCCCGAGTAATAAATCAGTGCTGAAAACGCACTTCAGAAACCGCCGCTTTTGAAGCCCCAATTAACCCCTTTTTTGCTTGATTCTTAATGAAAATTGACCTTCTTAGAGAATTTGCTATGTAATTATGTCTAATGACGTGGCGAATTTTGAAGGTCTGTGAAGGAGCCTTCAGTTCCCAAAGCAAGAACCATGGAGGCGGCACTGCAAGCCTTTCTGGGCACGCTGTTCACGTGGGCTGTCACTGCGCTTGGCGCTGCGACTGTCTTCTGTCTCCCGGCCTCGCTGTCGCGCGAGCGTGAAGGCTTCTTCCTCGACTGCGGTCTCGGGTTCGGGGGCGGAGTCATGCTCGCTGCCAGCTACTGGTCCCTTCTTGCTCCGGGCCTTGAGCTTGCAGAGGAGTTGCACTACGGTGCCTTCTCTTTCGTGCCGGCAGCGGTTGGCGTCGTGCTGGGTGCCGCCATGGTCTACACCGCTGACTGGTGCTTACCTCATGCGCACGGGCACGGTCATGACCCGACAAGCAGCCGTCGCCACGCTGACGACTCCTCCACCGCCCCGGGCAACCACGCCGTAGAGGACGTAGAAAGGGTGCAACACGAACATGGCAATCCTGACCAGGTTTGCACCGACGGCCGTGTCGAGCTCGAACTGGAGTGGACTGCGGCCACTGCTGGAGCGCCAAACGCCGAACCCGACACTCGCTCACCAAATACAACCAAGGCTGGTGAAGGCTGGACAGAGCAATTTCGCCGCACCATGCTGCTCGTCCTGGCCGTGACCGTGCACAACTTCCCGGAAGGCATGGCAATCGGAGTAGCCTTTGGCGGCATCGGCGCGACTGAGAGTGCAACTTTTGAGAAGGCAGTGGCGCTCGCGCTTGGAATCGGCATCCAAAACTTCCCTGAAGGAATGGCTGTAGCTCTGCCGCTGAAGCGCGTTGGGTACTCCAAATGTCACAGTTTCATGATCGGGCAGAGCTCGGGCATGGTAGAGCCCATCGGGGGCGTCATCGGCGCAGCTGCTGCAGTCGTCGCCCGCCCCATTCTCCCGTACGCAATGGCGTTTGCCGCAGGTGCAATGATCTTTGCTGTCATCTTCGCAATCGTGCCTGAGATGGTAACACGTGGCAACCATTTACCGGCATCGGTGGCGTCAATCGTTGGATTTGTCGTCATGATGTCGCTCGACGTGGTCCTCGGCTGACGCAAATTAGCCCCGAATAAACATGATTTATCATCCTCTAGGCTTACAATGAACTCGAAATTGCGTCGCTCTACCTCTTCTTACCTCTTCTTGATATGATACTACTGTGTTCACTCTGCTCGTCTTGGCGACCGCCTAGCAATTTCTGTCAGATAATCAATAACAATTACCAAGATATATAACATAACATAGCACAACTATGTTAATTACCAAGAGAATAATTGTGAGCGATGAACTGGCGCATCATGAACTTGGGGTTGGTACCGGCGGGGAAGTTGCTAGCGCTCATGGTGAGCCGAGTGGGAATCTCGGCTACGCTGGTGTTCATGACGAACTGCTTGTACGCGCGCATCTCGAGAGGGTTCGAGGTCGCGGGGTCGAAGTCGATCGGCTTGCAGCTGAGCCCCGTGTTCTCGTTGTGCTCTCCGTACTTGTTCGCATCGATGAACATCGTGGCGATCTCGCAGTTCTTGATGCGAGCAAGCTTGTCCGCGTCGATGCAGTTCACGCGGAACTCCTCGCCGGGCGCAATGGTGATGGACTCCTTTTCGAGCTCAGCGTTCGTCGCCACCTGCTCCTCCGTAAGCGACTCGCCAGGCTTGGGCTTCTTCTGCGCAAAGCGAATCACCTTGGGCTTCTTCTCGAGGCTGCGGCAAATCACCGTACGGAACTTGAACTGCGAGGTTCCGCGGGTCTCGAGCGCGCGAACGACGAGCACCTTCAGGGGAGTCTTGTTGCCAGAAGCCTGGTCCTTGAGGTTCTTGGTCTTCATGATCTTGCGACGGCGTTCAGCCATCTTGGCCATCATGTCGGAACGAGGCGTCTTGCCCATCTTGCCGCGTTCGTTACGTTCGTTCGTTCGTTCGTTCGTTCTCTCGAGTTAAGGGTTTGCTGGAGTTTGAGTTCTGGTTTGCCGGAGGCGAAAGCAGTGATTAAGTTTCAAACAATTTTGCGTATAACTCATACTCCCTAATGAAGGCAACATAGTAGAATATTACGTCCGAGGCCGAGTTCAATGGCATTAAATAGACGGCCATGCACAAAAGAACTGTCATGGACCCAAAGCGGCACTTCTCCTGCACCTGAGAATGCGTTTGGAAACGTACGATCACGGAGAAGAACTTGGGAAACGTTTCCGGACCGTACCCGACAATCAGGTGCGAAAACGTTTCGTGCAACCGTTTCAGGAAAAAACGGAACTGGAAACTCTCGTCCAAGAGCTGGAAAAGGACTGGAAACAGAACTTCGGAACGCTTGAAGTTCAACATCATGTAGACGACCATAAATAGGTCACCGAACTTGTGGAACTCGTTCCACCTGAGTTCCAAACGGCCTGTAATGAGATTGAAGTGCCTCAGGAGACGCAACAGGGACAGGACAAAGAGGATCCTATTCAGTTCCACGATGTGCACGAACGAATGCATTAGATAAATCATGCACCGAATGCATGGATTGATGCTCGTTCCGAGGAAGGTCAAGGAACTGGCCAGAAAATGCAACAGTTCATGCTTCAGCCCCGTGTCCGCCTCACGGTTGAAATAGTTGTAGCGCAAATCCAAATCGAGGAGCACCTTGATAAAGTCCCCTTGCTTGCGAAAGGCATACTCCAAGGCCTTATACGTAAGGACATACGCAAGAATAGCCCAAAAGGACTCGTGAAGGACTTCTAGCCAATAGACAGTGCCCATAATGAATACCACGCAAAATGCGAACTTCTTAATCGTTATACGTGCATCGTATATAATCTATCAGGTCTGGTTCAAAAGGACAGTAAACTTCTGTCCAGGCTTGCCGTACTGCAAACTAGTTCCTACGGTCCGCCGGCGAATTTGCTCCTGCACATTGAAAAACTTCATCATCGCATCGTTGCAGACCTGGCCGAACACCCGGTTCTCCCGGGCCTCGTTCACGACGTCTCGCAGGAGCTCGACAACATCGGCATGCACGGCGTGCGCAGGGTTAGCGGCCACCTGCTGCCCAGGCTTTTGAAGGACGTGCTTGAGGTACTCGTTCACAAGCCCCATTGACAAGTCCTCTGCAATAAGGGCGTGTGTTGCGAGGATGGGGAAGATCATGAGCTGGACAAGGCTCTTGGAGAGCTCGTCCATGGGGGTAAAGCCCTCACCAGGCTCGGGCGGGTTATCGATGTCGCAGATGCGTGAAACGGAGTCAGCGGCGCTATACGCCTTCTGGGCGTGACGCAGGGGAATCAGCTTGAGGGGCACCTTGCTCTCGGACCAACCGTAGCGCTTTGAAAACTGCTCCACGTCACGCTTACTAGGAACTTCCCAAAGTACCACGTCACCAGGCACAAAGTTTGACGTTCCATTGTTGAACACGTCCACCGTGCCCTGCGTGCGTACAGTAATCTGCTCCTTTCGGAGTCCCTCATCGTCCGTGGCCGGGTTCGTCGCGCCAAGGGCCACGCCGACGAGCCGAATATTATCCGCAATGCGCTCGTTCACGAAGTCCTCCTTGGCATCGGCGATGTCCGCAGGTGACATTCCGTCCGTTCTAACGTAGGCGCCGTTCAGGTTAGAAAGAACGGGGATGGCGTTATCAAGAATGTTCCCGCGCTGATTTGTACCCTTTCCGTACGTAAACACCATACCCTGCGGGGCTAAAGCACCCGCGATCTGAAGTGCGTTTTTTCCGATGGAATTGTCTTATTGGTTATATTCGTAGCCGGCGGAGCCGGTCTTGACGAAGGATGACTTATAGAAGAAGGAGACTTGGGAGTAGATTGAGCAGATTTGGCGGCAGGAGAGACTGTGACTTGCACTTTTGACGCGGGCCTTTCAGGTGTGGAAGCAAAGGCGGAAACCTGGCTTGCTTGAAGGAATCGGGGAGGCTGAAAGTCGTCTCACGCAGAAAGAGCAGGTGCAGATCTCGACGCAGGGAAAAGCTGATGTCTCGTCGGCTGTCCTTGTTGGGTCTTATCGCGGCGGTCTCTATAAGCATNGGCAAAACAACAAGTCCAAGGATTCTGCACTTGCGATGGGCGGTTCTGCACTTGCAAATGCGTCAAGCAGCACTTGCAATCCGGGTGTTGTGCCAATGCCCCGCTCAAGGGGCTGAGAGTGAGGCCGGCTGGTCACTGCTGCAATGACTGGATGCAAGTAGAGCAGATGACTGGCTGCCACTTGCAAGCCGAATTGCTCGACTTGCTGAATAGGCACTTGGAAGAAAAAAACAGCCCTATTTGACAAGCGATTGAACGGCGGGGTTCGTGGAGCCGCGACCGTGCGGAAGACGCCGCAAATTGGCCAAATTTTTGCGCAAGTTTGCCCCCCGAGTAATAAATCAGTGCTGAAAACGCACTTCAGAAAAAGAAAACAAGAATTTTTTGTTTTTATGAGAGCTCGCAACTTGAAGGGCGGGCGGGCGCCTTCTCTCGCGCGTGCTTACACTCGGACGGTTGCTCCCCTTTTTGAGCGCTCGGACGCCGCGCTGCAGTGCGTGCCAGCCTGCGCCAGGCCGCCGCAGGGCTTCCCCTCGCGGTTGCCTCTGCACTGCCAGCCCGCCTGGGAGCAGCTGCAGTGCGAGCAGCCAGCCCGCCTGAGTGCACCCGCCCACCTGTCCTTTCGAGGTGGACGCTGACGAGCCCAGGTACTAATGTGAGTAAGAGGGGCCAGGAACCGGGACCGGGGCGAGGCCTCGCACCGGCGGCACGCGTCCACCCGCCCCGGGCTGTGGCCGGCCGGCAGCGGGCTTCGTGTCTTGCTCGGCCTGGCGGCCCGCGTCACACCGCGCCGTCGGTGCAGGCCGGCCGCGAGCCTCACAGGCGAGGGCGGCGCAGCAGCAGCAGCAGCGACCAGCGCCTACGCCTGCGCCAAGGATGAAGCGAGGGAACGAGCTACACAGAGCGGCTCGAGCGGAAGAGATGCGCGTCACCCACCCGCGGCGTACGGCGCCTGGGGGAACAGGCGCGAACTCGCGTATCTGGATGGAGATCAGGTGAAAGAACGGCGGCGAACGTCAGTGGAGGAGAGAGGGGCGCGTGGGAGGCTTCCCTTGCGGACCGCCACGTGCCGCCGCATCCCCGCAGTGCAGGCGTGAGGCGGAAGCAGAGACGGCCGCGGCTCTGCTTTGACACTGCTGTCAAGGCGGCGAAGCGGCGGGAAAGAAAAAACGAAGAAACTTATTTCTCTTGCAGCTCGCACGGGCGTGAAAGGAGGAAGGGAGACGAAAAGGGGGGAAAGAAAGCATGCGGCGGTCCTCCGACCACGCGGACGTGTCCCCGCGGCGGCTTCCCCGCGCGAGCGCGAGCCGGCTGCTGGCCGCCGCCTCGTCGGACGCGGCTTCGGCGTCCCCGCTGGGGCGGACGTAGTGATCGCGGCGGCTTAAGCGAAGGCGGCGAGCCGGGGGGGCATAGAGGAGCGCTGCGGGACCGCCGGCAGGGCCGTCCCCAGCCAGGTCCCGGCGGCTGGCCAAAGAAGGGAACGGGAAACAGGGAGGGAAAAGGGCAGGGGCAGAGGGCCCGGAGGTGCTTTGTCCAGGCCCAGTGGCGGCCGACTGTGGGAGGGGCGATCGCCAGCAGTGCGGAAGGAGGCAGAGCGGGAGAGTGAGCGGGGAGGGGAGAAGTAGAGAAAGAAAGAAAGAAGGAAATGAATGAAAGAAAACAAGAAAGAAAAAAGCGCCATTGTTAGTAGTGCTTGCGTTGGATATAGATCGATTGATCAATCGATCGATCGGTCAATTCTTCGGCCGCGACAGCGCTGCGTTCGCTCGCCATACCTGGCTGGGCGGCGCGGAGCTCCCGATCGACGCGGCGCAACGAGCCACCAGTGGCCGGCCGTTGCGAGTGCCGGCGCCGCAGCGGCCAGGGAAAAGTGACCAGGCCTGGCCGGAGTGAATGGACTCGGACCTGGAGCAGCAGCAGCCAGGGAGAGGCGGAGGTCGAATCCCTCTGCCTCTCCGCGTCTCTCTCCCTCCCTCTCCGTCTCCCTCTCTCTGTCCCGCCCTGCGCCCGACTCGACATGGCTCGGCAGAGGCAACTGGCGGGTCGTCCCGGTTGGCGTCAACGGCTGCGCATCTCGAGATCGCCGTCGGCAGAAAGAAAAAAGTCGAAAGAAAGCAATGGCGAGGCGAGGCGAGGCGAGGCGAGGCGAAGCAAGAGGCGAAGGAAGTCGAGTTTATGCATGAGTTTACGCGAGTGTGCTTCAATCGCCGCGAGGCGAGCCGAGTCAAGCCGAGTCGAGCCGAGGCGACAGGAAGGAAGGAAGGAAAGAAGGCAAGAAGGAAGGAAGAAGGGAAAGATCTTTTTCCTCCCCTCAGGCGGCTCCGTCCCTGCGCATCTCCCTGCACTTCCTTGCTCCCCTCTACCGCAGCGGCCAATGCATACAGAAGCAAGGCCCCTGTCGCGTTGTGTCGCCGCCGCTGCGACAGGGTTCGGGGCCTCGGCGGCCGCCGCGGCCAGCGTGGACGCCGCTGCCGCAGCCCGGCTGACAGGCTGAATTGGGCTGCCTTCTCAAGCGAGGGAGAAGAGCAGGGACTCGAAGAAAGCAGCGGCGGCGGCCAAGGGGACAAGGAGTGCCGGGCAGGAAGAAGGACTTCAAGGAAGCAAGCCAGCAAGCAAGCAAGCAAGCGGGGAGGCAGTCTCTCCTGATTCCCGCAGCCGCGTCGCATCGATTAATCGATCGATCGATCGATCGATCGATCGGTCGTTCGATCCGCGGTCGATCGATCTTCGGGGACCCGCGGCGGCGCATCGATTCATCGATGGATCGATTGATCAAGAGGGAGAGGGAGGGAGAGGGGAAGGAAAGAGGGGAGAGAGGCGGCTTCGGGGCGAAGAAAGATCGATATTCGAAGCGAACTACTGCTCTGGCTGGCTGGCTGGCTGGCTGGCTGGCTGTTATTCGTCTCGGCGGCGATGAACTGAGGCTTGCATCCCATCGCTACCTCGGGTGCCGCGCCAAGCACAGCGAGGCAGAGAATGTGGAGGGGGGCAGCGAGGCGAGAAGCGAGGGCGTGGCGCGTATCGCCGCACGCGCCTTCTTTTCTCTCTGCCCTTGGTGTCATTTCTTTCATTTCCCTTTTCTTTTCCCTCACACGCGCCGCGCCCACTCGAGCACGCTCCGGTTCTTCTCCCCTCACAGTCAGTCGCCCACCGACCCACTTACTCCCCCACTTCCTCACAAGGCGACCAACCGCCTCCCGCATTCGCCTGCTCACGCACACTAGCCCCCGCAGCGGCCAGTGTGAAGGAGAGGGGGAAGGGGCGCATCGAGGCGGATTCTGAAAAAAAAAAGAATGAAAAAAGGAAAAAAATCGAATACGCGGCGAGCGCAAACTCGAATCGCGATTTCAAATCCAATCCCAGGCAGTACCTGTTCTGGCGGAGCGAAGCAGGCAGGGCGCGAGCACGCGAACGAGCACGCGAGCCAGTCGCCGCCTCGGTGCACGAGCGCTCGCTCGCTCGCTCGCTCGCTCGCTTCATCGTTGGTCGAAGCGATCCAGCAAATCGGAAAATAAAAGAATAGAGGGAAAGAAAGAAAAGAGGCAAGGAGCCTGGAACTCGAGCGAGCAGACCCGCTTTCCTTGTGGCTGCTTGGCTTGGCTTGGCTTGGCTTGGCTTGGCTTGGCTTGGCTTGGCTTGGCTTGGCTTGGCTTGGCCTAGTCCAATCCATCTACCCTGCTAACCTGCCCATCTGCCCTGTTCTTGCGGCCGTCCTCGTCCCGTGCTGTTGTCGTGCTGTGCGTGCCTCTTTGCCGCAGGCGGGAGTCTCTCGGTCACGCGCCACGCGCCACAGAGACTTTTCCGCGCCGATATCGGCGACGCCAAGGACGCGACGGCTCAAGCACGTACTGAATGGTCATGACGATGGAAAGCATGTACGCTAATGGAGACAACCTCACGGAGTTCCCGTGGAGAGAAGACGCCCTGTTCGATCAGCTCGCGGCGCCAAGCTTTGACACCGGACACATGATGGCAGCAGGCCCTGCGCCGCACGACGCGGCCCACGCCAGCGGTGGCGACTATCTCTTTCACAACGTCGGGACCAGCGCTCAGGCCCATAACCACCACCCCTACGCCCCCGTCCGCCCCCTCGGGGCCATGCAGCAACAGCAGCAGCTGCAGCAGCCGCAGAGCCACTTGCAGCGCGTCGTCCCCATGCCGCTCATTACGAGCGACGAGACCGACGTTCACTTCGGACAAAAGGACATCCTTCTCGACAGCCTCGACGACGACAACGCTAGCGAACCCGTCTCGCCCTTTCTGGGACCCATCTACAACAACTTTCACAGCTCCACCCACCCCAAGTGGCCAGACGTCTCGCGCGACGCCCCTACGGCCATCAAGTCCGATGCCCATATGGCAGCCATCAAGCCCGACGCCCACATGGTCACATCCGCGGAAATGTCCTTTCTCGATGAGGGAGCCTGGGGAGCCGACGTTCTCCTCGGAGACCTCGGCGCGTCCGCTTCTGCTGGTACTGCTGCCGCCGAGGCAAATATCACGTCCGCCAACACCCGTCAGACTGCTCCCGGAGTCGAACCCGCACACTCCACCACCACCAGCAGCAGCGACGCAGACGATACGCCCAGGCACTCATCGCGACCACGCCGTGCTGCTGCCATGAAGCCGCGCCGCAACATGCGGCAACTCCTCGTTGACAGCGAAGGTGAAGGTATGGATGACGATGACGACGAGGACTACGATGTGCGTCGCCGCAACTCGCCAGCTGCAGCAGCCTCGCGCAAGCGTGTGCGTTCCAAGCGGGCGAACAGCACCAAGAAGCGCCGCCGCAGCTGCAATAGCGACTGGAGCGTCTCGTCCCAAGGCATTGCCGCCAGCTCCTATGACAACACCACCTCGTCTGCAAGCAACGCCGATCGTCAAACGGAGATTGCCCAATTCCTCGAACGTGTGCAGCGGTCAGGCTCCAACGCCACCGACGCAGCCGCCGGCCTCACCGACGAACAGGACTCGTACATGGACAGCGCGTCGGCAGTCTCTGGCGCCGCGACCGAAAAGGCTCAGTACAAGTGCCCGCATCCCAACTGTCCGCACACATTTTCCTGGAAGTGGGCCATGGAAGACCACGCGGCCTCGCACATGCCGGAAAAGGGCCGTGTCCATAAATGCACGTACTGCAGCAAGTCCTTCTTCACCGTTGGGTGCCTCAAGTCCCACGTGCGCATCCACACGCGCAAGCCCAACTCGTACGTGTGCAAGGCGCCCGGATGCACCAAGACCTACAGCACCTCGGAGGGACTCCGCCTCCACACCCGCAACATCCACGAAGCGGACAAGAAGTGGAAGTGCCCCTCCGATGGATGCTCCAAGTCTTTTGTTCGCCAAAGCGATCTCCGTTTGCACATCATTCGCATTCACTCCAAGGACCGCCCGTATCCGTGCACCATGAAGAACTGCGAAAAGTCCTTTGCCTGCTACTCGGAGCTCAAGCGCCACCTTACCTCGCACAAGGATGCTCATGGCCTCGATGCTGCCTGCGCAAAGGCAGAGGCTTCGCACCGTGCCATTGTTGCTGCTCGTCGTTGATCGAGGTAGCGTCTTCTGTTTCAACTGTATCCTAGTCACATCTCATCACACCACAGCTAGATTAGCTCTTTTGTCTTCAACCTCAACGATTGCTTTTGCATTGTTCGTTTTCTCTCTCTTGGGTGCTCTCTCAGCCAACAATGAAAACTCCAACTCCGAAAATATCATGCTCGCCTCTTCTCTTTTGGCGGGGTCGTTTGTTTAGTTTTAGACTTGCGAGATGAAGAAGATGACTGCTGTAAGCGGTGAACTCTGTCCTGTCTGAACTTGCCACAGACAGTCGGACCATTAAGCGTGTTCACCGAAAGCACGCACATGCATCGTTCGAACTTGCCAAAGGTGCAGAGCTAAGAAGAGATGTTCTCTGCCGTGACTTTGCTGGCTGTCCTCTCTTGGTACGTCGTGAAGCCTAGATGAGGCTCCTCATGGGCGAGAGATTGGCGTTATCTCGTCCATGCCGTCCAGCCGTGGTGGCTCGATAAGCATCATGGCATCAGAGATCTTGCCTCTTTCGAATAAAAATTAATCGCCTTTCCTTGCTCATCTGCAATTCTCAAAAGACAAATTTGGCACAGTTATACTTTCTGAGTCTAGTTGAACCAGGCAGTCCACAACGCTTGCCCGAACCCACTGCTGTCGATTTATAGAAATGTGTGAGCCCAAAAAATCGGAAATAGCAACTGTTTAATAAAAACACAGGTCTTTGCAAACACGTAAGTGGTAGGGTAGTATAAGGACTGACTCCTGCCAGGTGCTGTTATTTTAACCTTTGTTGATTTATAGAAATGTCTGAGCCCGCCTGAACCAGGCAATCCACTACGCTTGCCCGTACAATGAAAACTTCGGATCCCACTGCCGATGGCAAAAAGCAAAGAATGCTTCGGATCCACTACCATACACAAAGAAAGCTACAAAACTCATTTTCGGATCTTTTGACTCGTCACCAAATCGCTAAGCGAATGCCTAAGGCGAAGCATGATCGCGCAAAGACTTTTCTAAAGGTCCAGCGCCGCGTCAATCTACCTTTTTTTTTCAACCGAGGATCTTGAGCCAGTACGGACTCGGCTCCCACCAGGACACCAAGAACGTAGAACACCGCTCGCTCGATCGATCGTAGGCTCCTTCCAGGTCCACTGACCTCTCTCTTGAAAGATCTCCTCTTCGCTACACGCGAGGAAGCAGGCGAGCGAGCCCAGTAGCATGACTGCCAAAAGTACATGTAGTATTTCGTGCGATCATCTGTCGCAAACTTTTCCGCGAAAGCACATGAAGGATTTCGACAAGCCAGCCAGCACTGCACCGAGAATTCGCAAGGCGCTTCGAATCGATTGCATACAATCTGACTGCATGTCAATGCCTGATAATCGTCCGAAAATTTTTCTTCCTTGACCCAAAGCAACTGGAAAAGCAACAAAAACACCATGATCGGCCATTCGAAAACCATCGCGTGAGGCGTTACAGGTCCCATTCCGACACAAGCTTCGCAACTACTGACTGCCCAACTTGCACGACTCAGCCGCAGATCCTCCTCTTTATCTCCAACTTATTCAACTTCTTCAAGCAAGAGAAGGTCCAGTGTGAGCCAGCGCTGGCTGCACTTTCTTGCGGGCTGTCTGCGTCTGCGAGCGTCTGCTCGTGGCTAGACATCACCGACGTGCGCGTCGCCGCTCGTCCCAAGTCCCACTCCCGGTCTCCCTGCCGACACTGCAGTGTAGTGCAGGGCAGCGTCAGTGCAGCCAGCGAGCGTGCCCTGCCCTGGTCCTCGGCGTCGTGACCTGCCATTAGGGCTGGCGGCGCCGGCGATTGAACTGGCAGCCGCAGCCGCGCGGGAGACAACAGGTCTCGGCAGAGTCTGGGCCAGCGCGTGCGCCCGCGCTGGATTGTCGCAGCGCCCGCGGATCGGCCTGCCGCGGACGACGGCCAGCGCGGGTCAGTCCTCGGCATTCCAATTCTGCTCGCTGGCACCATCATCATGACGACATCCACATTTTCAGAAGCAGCCTCCCGCGCTCCCACGCCGCTCTCCGCCCCTTGCAAGCGCGACTCCCCGCGCGCTGCGCTGTGCCGCGGCCAGGCCTCGCGCCTCGGCCCTCGCGCCGAGGCCGCATCCCGCGCCTCGCTCGCCGGGCCCAGCTCGCCCGGAATTCGCAACGGCGGCGGCGACCCCGCGCGCAATCAGCCATCTGCTGCTGCAGCGCGTGCAGATCGCCGCGGCAGGCGAGGCGAGCAAGCGTGCGCGCGACGTGCGAGCGGCGACGGCGAGCATACGAGCCCGCCGGGGCTGCGGACGGCGCTGCTGCGCGGACCTACGAATGCGCGCCGCGCCGGCATGCTCGCGCATGCTCGCGGCGCCCGCTCGGGGCGCTCGCAGGCGGGGAACGCGGGGCAGCTGCAACGGGATTCGGAACGTAGGTACGTACGGACTCCGAGTCGCGCTTGGAGCTGCAGCTGCAGCTGCTGCTTGGACGCGGGCTCGGGCTCGGACGTGGGCGCGGGCGCGGAGCGGAGAGAATGACGAGGTGCGAGCATGGCGAGGGCTGCGCGGGCGGCGGTGATTGCGGAGAGCAGGGGCTGATGGGAGGGCGAGTCGCGGCGAAGCTTTGGGGGATGCAGATGCGGTGCTGAGCGCGGAAGCATGGAAGCATTGCACTTTCAGTCTACAGACACACTCTTTCGCGAGACGTGTGCGCCCGAGGCTGGCCGAGCAAGTATGACACCGTCACAAACGTGACAGCAAACACCAAAACCGCAATTGCCACAACCAGGAAAGCAGCAAACAGCAGCAGCAACAATTACAGACGAACAAGATGAGAACCAATCTGCAGCTACAGATGCAGATGATGCTCAATCGCAGCGACGATGCGCACTGGACGCTACCCAGGCCGGAAACCAACAACCAGGAACTTGAAATCCGACTCCGGAGCTCCGACTGCATGTATCTCCGCGCGCCCCACGTCCCCATCGGCTACGCCTTCGACACCATCCTCGAAAAGGAGCCGCTGCTCGCAGGCTTTCAAGAGGCAATCGACCGCTTCCCCATCATGGCCGGCAGGCTGAAAAAGTACAGCTCCGGCAGGCCATACGGACTCTCGGTCAAGGGCTCGCGCGGAAGCCCCATCTTTTTCCGCGCGCGAGACTGGGCCCCTCCAGAGTCCACCGAGACGCCTCGCGCCAGCTCCTGGAACAAGTTCTTCTCCGCGCCCGTCAAGGACGAGCTCTTCGAGACGGACTCCTCGATGCCTTTGATCGTCGCCTACGTCACTTGGCTTCCCAAGTCTGAGCAAACCGTGCTCACCGTCACCTTTGTGCACGTTGCGATGGACGGGTCGGCCATGTCGCACTTCATCAATACCTGGTCCCACTTTGCCGGCGTCTCGGCCGGAGTCGCGCCCATGCCGCGCAAAGCCCCACCGCTCCCAGACCTCGACCGCGAGTGCTCCTTTGACCCCGAAATCCTGCAAGAAGTCCACGACAACATGGCCTCTGAACAGGACGGCCGCATGACACAGCTCCAGGTTGCCACCATGCTTCCCACCTGGGTCAGCACTCGCTTCACCGCCATCCGGTCTGACTTTGTTCTCAATCTGGAGAAAGTCAAGGCGCTCAAGGAAACCGTGAGCCAAGATCTGCCTGAAGGCGCCTGGGTGAGCTCGTACGAGTTGTCCATGGCCATGGTCCTCAAGCTGTTGCATCTTGCCGACTTTGGCGATGCCGCCTCCACAAAACCCATCATGACCCGCGCCATTGTCAACACACGAGGACGTGGAACGCTCGACTCGAAGACCTACGTTGGCAATGCTCTCGCCTACGCCCGCATTCGCATCGAGCCTGCCGATCACGATGCGCCGGGTCTCACCTGGCTCGCTCGAACCGCGCACCAAATTCACGAGCAGCTCCGCGCCAAGATGAAAGACAAGGCCCTTCTCGATCGCGTCCACTACGTCTACGAAGACGGCGTCATGCGACGTGGCGCCATGCGCAACATCGCAACGCGTCTCGCCTGGATCAAGCCCTGGCTCGTCAACATTGTCAGCAACGATTCCATTTGCAACTCCTGGCTTGGGTACAACTGGTTCGGCGTCGACTTTGGCACCGAAAATGCCGCGCCCTACAAAATGTACGTGCCCAAGTCATTCTCGCAGCGCCGCATGAACTTTATCGCGCCTCGTTCCGAGACGGAGGTCATGCTTCGCATGCACATTCACAAGCAAAAGCTCGGGCGCTTCTTGCGGGCAATTGAGCGCTATGGGCTTCCCGTTACTCGCTTGGACAATGCAGCCGAGGACGCAGAGGAAGTCGACGACGAAAACCAGGGTAACGGAGCTTCCACGCGGTCCTCGGGACTCCGCGGTTCTTTGGCAAGGCTTGCAAACGCGCTCAAAGCTTCTCCAGACAAGAATCCCGAAGACTTGGTCGCCGTCACCTCGGAGCCAGATGCCTGAGAAAGAGTAAAAACAAGAAAGAGGGGGCGAAAAATGAGAATTCGTTGTTTTTTCCTACCTATTTCGCATCCTCAATAAACTAGGCGCTTCAAGACGTGCTCGTATGATCATAGATTTTTTCGTTCTTTAATTCTTTGTTCATTTTCAAAGTGCATTTTAGAGAGAGACGCAATCGTACTTGATGTCAAAGAAGTCCTCGATTCCCTTTTTTGTTTGAACAAGATCTTCTGAGAGCTAGAACAATATCAAAGTGGCACAACAACATACAAGTGTCAACAACAACAAAAAGAAGACAAGAACAGCATCAAAGTGACAGCAGCAAAGAAGCGACAACAACAAAATGACAACAACATTTTCTTTTCAGTGCTACTGTTGATCCCATGCTATTCTACACACAGCAACCTGGCCGAGCGACGCGAGACGTAAACCTGTGCAGATAAACACACACGATCTGCACACAGTTGCACCCACACGCAATCTGCACAGTTTGCGAACACAGCTCATACGGAAGCGCACACCATATCGTCTGCGCATCCGCTACAGTAAATATAAGAAGGCACCGTCTTGGCCCAGTCGGCAAGAATCACATCTTGAATAAGAAACAGAATGTACAGCGCCATCATCACAAGCGCAACCTTTGCATCCACGCACCAGCGCGCGCTCGTCCACAAGACAAGCAAGAGAACCACAAATGAGCAAAGCACCAAGAGCGAGGTGCCAATATTTGATGCGCCCACGTGAGTTGGATGACCGCGCGCTGCGTTCGCAAAAAGCCATGCGAGCGGCAGACTGACCAGCAAGTCAAACACATTTCCCTTGACCGAAAGCTCGAGAGATCGCGCCACAGAGGATCCCGCGTCGCCCTTGCTCGCAGAAGCACGGAGCACTGACGAAATCAAGTGCGGCGCGTTGAGACCGAGAGCCAAAATCGTCGAGCCCAAAGAGGCCGGAGGCACATTGAGCGTCAGCGAAATTGTCTCGGACGCAAACAACACACCCCACGAAAGCAAACCGAGCCAGAAGACGGACATGACGAGCCACAAAATACCTCCGTAAAAGCCCAAGTTTTCGGCTTGGC
The DNA here is from genome assembly GCA_003116975.1 of Aurantiochytrium sp. KH105. Taxonomy (NCBI): domain Eukaryota; class Bigyra; order Thraustochytrida; family Thraustochytriidae; genus Aurantiochytrium; species Aurantiochytrium sp. KH105. The sequence continues at coordinate 1,094,835 of BGKB01000044.1, forward strand.
CCGTAATAAACACCGTGGTCATGTACACAGGAAGTCGAAGCGGAACGCCCAGGCTGTGCACAAACTTTTCTATACAAGATGCGTCTTCCTGACCATGCGCAGGACGCCAGACATGCACGCCTGGCGCAGCCGTACCCACGGGCCGCGCCCAGACATCGAGCGATACCGGTGTGCTGCTTCCCATTCCTCCACCCGTGTGCGCGACCATCGACAGGTCGGTAGCCTGCCCCCTCCGAAGAGAGTCTCGTACTTTTTCGATAATACCCGGCGACTTTCGCATCGCCGCAAAGGCGTCTCCACGAGCATGTGGCGACCACGCCATGCACGCGCGATACCATTCACTGAACTCTTCACGACCAATTAAAGAGTTCGCGCGGATTTCCAGCTTCTCGCGCGTTTTGCGCACCACACGCTTGCTCGGCTGGCACCCGATGAGTTGCAGCAATGACTCGAGTTTCGTGGCGTCCGCGAGGGACATTTCAGAAGACTCGGCTGCGAGAATGTCAAAAGCAGCATTCATTTCGTGGTGAAGCTGCGCCTCCGTCACCCGGAGCCATTTTTGCAAGCCCGCCCCATCGTCGGACCCGCCAATGTCAGTGATTGACTTCACAAGCTCGGCGAGCGTCATGTCGTTCTCCTCACTGACTTCTTCAGAAGTGAACAGATTGTAATCATCGCCAATGATGTCTCTATCAAAGAGTGTCAAAAATTGGGTGAGCATGCTTGACACCTCTTTTCTCGTGGCGCTGCGCTCGCCGTTCCGCACTTTTTGAAAGAAGGTCAGCGCGTTGCCTTTGCGCATGGCGAGAATGATTGTCGCGCGCTTCATTCTTGACGATCCGTCAATTGGACTGCTTCGAGTGAGAAGCTTCAGAACATCCAAACTCTGCGATGATGACGTGATCTCCTTATTGACGACTTTTCCCACCGCTGCCGCACGGGTACTCTCGTTGTAGAGAGCATTCCCATCACTACGCGCCTCATTGCGCTTATTCTCGAGATTTTCGAGACGACCCGCGGCACAAAAGAGCACAGCAAAGCGACGGAAGGCGCTATCCGCGGTCCACTTAACGCGGTGCTGATGTCGCATGAGGACTAGGTAAAGACCGTAAAGTGCAATCATACAGACACCTTCCCACCACATGAGGACACCATAGCTGATGGGTGCAAGTCGCTCCGGGCTGTCAAAAAGACCTTGGTAGCAGCAGAGCGTTTCCTGCCCGAGCCAGCAAGCCTGATCGCGTGTGGTCACGGAGGCATCCCATGGAGAGGCTTGTGCAAACCAGAACGCAGCCAAGATCCCGAGACCGATAATGTAGACGGACAGGTCGCGTACGAGCGACCACCAGTACAGGTACATGTCGCCCTGGTCTACGCCCGTAAAGTAGCACACGGGGAGGACGACGAAAAAGTTGAGCGCTGCCGAGCCCAGTGCCAGACCGACTCCGACCGCTGATGATTCGGTGCGAGACATGCTGAGCACATTGAGAAAGAAGATCGGCACGCTGCATCCACCGAGAACCAAAATTGCCGGACTCGTGACCGAGACTGGCAGACGTAGACTCTGCGCTAGACCCAGGTGCACGCCCGGCAGTAGAACCCGCTCCACCACAAACGTCATGGCCCACATGAGGTAGCACAGAAACACGAGCACAAAGAATATGATGCCCTTGGGCTCGACCACCACGCCGTACAAGAGTGGACCCAGGACCCCTGACTCGCAGTCTACATCATCGTCCACGAGCGTCGCGTTGTCCAGGGTAATGGCGTCCTGCGCCTGCGTCGACGCTGGCCAAAGAGCGAGCCACGCCACACCTAGGGACGCCACACTGCTCGCCGCCCACGGCAAACTTCGTGCGCCCGTCCTTGGCCTTTTCATGCCTGCGCCGGCCCGTCGCCGCAGGGGCCGCAGACCCCCCGCGTAGCCCTCCCGACGATTTTCTGCGTCGCGCCGTCGCGCCGTGTCGCCGACGGCGCGAGCTCGGCCCTCGAGTTTATAATGTTGGACGTGGTCGCGGCGATGTTCGCGATGGTTTTCTGCATCGTCCTGCGAGGCCGGCGATGGCCGATCGAGCCTCCGCCGGCGGCCCGCGCCTCCGCGGGCCATCGCGCCTCGCGGCGCCGCGCACGGCCAGAACAGCCCGCGCGCGCGCCGCGCGAGCCTCTTCCCCGGACGAGGCCGGCGAGCCGGCCTGGGGGACCTCGCCGGCGAGGCAGCGAGCGCCTGGCGAGTTGGTTGTTGTGGAACTACTGCTTGCGAGGCGCGACACGCGCGCGGACCCTTGTACGGGTCGGTTCTCGCGTGTTCTCCGAGGCGTGGAGGATGCAAGGCGACGCGCGCGGTCGGGTACGGCATTTTGTCTACGTCAAATATGGTGCGTAGCTTACGGGACCTGGCAAACGGCGCGGAGGCGGCGTCGGGCCTTCCTCTTTGAGCTCGATGCAGCCGCGCGCGCACGGCGCGGCCCTATGGCGCCCGGCCCTGGTGCTGCACGAATTCCTCAACGTTTGTTCGTTTATTTCCCGCCTCGCGCGGTGCTGCTAAAAACTGCGAGCGAGCGAGCGAGCGAGCGAGGGAAGCGGTTTCGTCCCGCCGCATGGCTGCGATCGGCGAGACGCAGCAGCCTCATTACAACATCGACAGTCCTCGCTCGCTGCGAGAGGGAGATTACTAAAGGGAAAAAGGGTGTGTACTTCGTTTTGCTTCTCGGCGAAAACAGCGACAGCGGGAAGAAGAAGTTGAGAGCGGGTCGCGGCATGGAGTCGGGCTCGGCGGAGGCGGCCATCGAGAGCGACGATCTGACTGGCTGACTGCAGTAGCAGCTGGCTGCCTCGCTGGCTCACCGACCGGCTGACGTGAGTGCCTTTGTCTCGCATTTCGCGCGCGTTGCGGCAGGCTTCGAGAGGAGCCAGCCACCCTCGCGGGGAAGGAAGAGAGAAAGGAAGATTGGGAAGGGAAGAGCGATCGATCGATCGATCGATTGATCATAACCCAAAGCGAAGATCCAATGTGCGAGGTGCCCGTGGTGCAAGGTCTCTTGGAGCAATGGCTCTTTGATGCGGTGCGCAATCATGATCTCGAGGACGCCAAGCTGAGACTGCGACAGGGCGCGGCCGTCGATGGCGTGCAAGCAAGAGCCCCGGAGAATGGCCGCACGGCGCTACACGAGACTGCAGCGTGCGGCACGGCAGACATTGCTCGCCAACTCCTCGAAGCCGGCGCTGATCCAAATGCACGCGATACAGGTGGCAAAACGCCCCTTCACTGGGCCTGCCGCGAAGCAAATCATGAGGTGGGTGCGGTTCTTCTCGCGGCCGACGCTGATCCCAACGCAGCTACAGATGACAATGCATGGTCCCCACTGCACTTCCTGGCGCAGCACTGGACGCAGGACGGCGGCGCGGCTTTTGCAGAAGCGCTAATTCACGCAGGTGCGGACTTCGAAAAACTTTCAGCTCTGGACGAGACTCCTTTGGCCATCAGCGCGCGGTACGACAATGAAAGTGTGGCTCGTCTTCTCGTGAGTCACGGCGCGACCCCTGATGGTGATGGACGCATTCGCCTCAGCGGGGCCCTCCCGCCTCTGGCAGTCGCTACCTACAGCGGATCTAGCAACGTTGCAAGGTTGCTGGCCGAGAGCGGTGGCCACGTTTTTGAACGCTGCCAAGGTTTGCGCGCCGCATCGACAGCGAGTGCCCTTGGCCTTGCACGGGCCCATGGTCACAACAGGATTGCTCTTGCAATACGTGGTCCCGTAGCGAGTCCCTCGCAAGCGGCGGTCGGCAAGCTTCGCTCATCAAAAGGTAAGGATCAACCTCATCGTCGTCGTCGTCGTCGTCATCGCCGCACTCCTTGCTAGAGTCATCATTCGCACAAAGTGCAGGGCATTGCAGGCAAGAAGGGCAGTTGGAGGAAAAGGAAAGAAAAGGGATTTCGAGCCCTGTCTGATGTCAAATCACTTATGTTACAGATCATCCGCCTGTGGCTTTTCATTTTACTTTAAAGTTTGACATCCAACATCGTGGACTCTCAAGCGGCACAACGCCAAGCAATAATAGAGCCCTTGCCATGCGAGCGAAGTGAACAAGAAGAACGTTACATGACGAAAAGGCGAACTTTTCGGAGTGATAGTGCAGACGCAATAACCGATCCTGTCGTCCGCAACCGACTTTTCTCAAATGAATAAGAGATCCGCCCCTCTGCCTTCGTTCGCTCAGCGCGTGCGCTAGTCCGTGTAAACACGGTCTTGCAGCAGCTCGTGATGTCACGCCCGATATTTGATGCGAGCGAAGTGAACAAGAGGAACGTTGCATGACGAAAAGGCGAACTTTTCGGAGAGATAGTGCAGACGCAATACCCGCTCCTGTCGTCCGAGAAGGATTTTTTTCAGATCAATAAGAGATCCGCCCCTCTGCCTCCGTTCGCTCAGCGCGTGCGCTAGTCCGTGTAAACACGGTCTTGCAGCAGCTTGTGATGCAACGCCCGATATTTGACGCGAGATGGTCCACAAAGCCTGATGCCGCGCATTTCCAAGACCTCGGTAAGAAAGAGCAGAACCTCGGACTGCGTCCGACGCGTTGTTTCGAGACCCAAATCATGAAAGTCTGCACGCACGACGAGACGACCCTCGCTGTCCAGCATTGCTTGAATGTCGGTAAGCTCGACGCGCAAGACTGGGCCTTGCAAAGGTGCGCGTGACGATCGTGCGCGTAAAGCGCCATTGACAAAATGCAAAAGGTCGCGAAGATCCTGCGGCGCGAGGTGACCCGATGCCAATGGCATGCAGATCTCCAATCTGTACATGTTTTGCGAGAAGTCGACCATGGCGTAACGCAGGAACTTTTGATTTGGAATGATACTGATGGACTGGTCCAAGTGGCGAAGTACAGTCACGCGAAGACGAAGAGCCTGCACAAAGCCGGGGCGCGCCACGTCCACAAGGCGGATGAGAGTGTTTTGACGAAATTGGCGGTCCGAAAAGAGCGCCAGACCCGCGAGAATGTCGCGCATGATTGGTGTAATGCCAATGACAATGGACATTGTGATAAAATTCAAGCCCGTGAGCAGCCTTGCCACCGTGTAGGCGCTCGAGCCAGAGTCTGATCCATCGCGATTGAGCGAGATCGCTTGGATAAAGAACCAAATGGTAAAGATGGCCACCAACACGACGAGGAGCAACTGTGCCGCCTCGCGCACCACGGGGCGATAGAACTCGCTCACCTGGTACGCGAGCACCTCATCGAGTACCTCGAGCAGCCAAAGGCTCAAACGAAAGACCGCAAGCGAGGAATAGGGGAAAACCCATAGCAAGACGAAGAGAAACATCCCAATATCATAGAGAAAATTGGCGACTTGACTTGACGAGCGGGTGTCCCAGTAGTCGCGAAAGACGACAAAGGCGGCCAGGTATGCAAAGGCTGCCATGACTAGCGCTGTGATGGGCGATTGCATATAGTGCTGGAATCGCTTGAGCTGCCGGATGCGCCTTCCCTTGAGCTCCAGGTTCACGAGCACGAGAAAGATGAGTCTCGTAAAGTATCGCGACGTGAACATGAGCAAGATTAGCACGGCAAAGAGGATCCAGTTCGATACCAGCTCGTTTGTCGACGAGGCGGCCGCGAGCAGCGTGCGCGGGAGATCCTCCACTCGCGTGTCTCCCAGCCCCTGCATTCCCGCAGCGCCGGCCGCGCCGGCCGCGCCGGCCGTCGCTGCGGCCATGATGTGACTCTGATCAGCAACAATCAACAACTGCAAAAGTTGCTTGGGAGGAGGCACTCAAGTGGGCGGGCACTAAAAAGTCACGCATAGGCCCTGCAAGAAAGAGATCAGCTTCTAAAATTTTAAACAATGCAAGTAGGAACGACGTTTCGTTGGTTCCTCGAATCAGATGTATGGAAATGCTTGCAATTCATCGTTCGGTTGAAGGAAAAGAAAGTAGAATCGGAATAGCGAAAGAGCAACCACGCAAAGTCCAACGTTTCGGTCCAAATTGAAGGTCATGTTCGCGCTTGGAGATCAACACGAACAAGACGCGTCTCTTCTCGTCAAAAATAAATAAATAAAGAAATGAATTTAAAAATCGAAAGTCGCAAATGAAGTCGGCAAACTAAATGTAAGTCTACCCCTTCTTTCGGGACGAAAGTCTGCTCTTTGGATTCTATTTAAAAGTTTTCCAGAGGGCCAACGAGCCGGTGGTCCCACAAACACCACCAACTCTCGCCGCCGGGTCCAGCGTGATCGTAATCAATATTTTTTCTAACAAAACTCCAAGGATCACATCTGATGCGTTTTCAATAATGCGTAATTATCACCGAGATGTAGAAAAAGACGCGCGCGCATTGGTGATCAAAACGTCAACTTTTTCGCGCGTTAACAAACTTCGTGGTCACGTTCACGGTGTCTATGCAGGGGTACACCTAACTGATGATCAAATCGAAAATTCAAGCGAGCGGCAGTCGTAGAAAAAAAAAAGCAAACAAGAAGAGGACGCAACGGCAAGTGCGATACGAAAATGGTGAGCATCCAAAACAAAAGAGAGAGAGAAACTATCTCACGTTGATGGTGATTGTGTGAATGAAGGGAAGAGGATCAGCTTTTCAGAAGAAAAAGAGACAAATCTACTCCTCGACGTGGAGGGCCTTCTCGATGACCGAAAGACGGGACTGAATGTCCTGAAGGGCAAAGAGCACAGCCGGGTCCTTGGCGGCGTCGCTGCTGCCGGACTTGAACGAGGAGCCAGAGGGGGCGACCTCCTTGACGGCCTCCTTGATGTCCTTGACAGCCTCCTTGGGGGACTCCTTGGGGGCAGCAGGGGCCTCAACCTGCTTCTCGGCGGCCGCAGGCTTGTGCGTCACCGAGTACAGGAGCGAGCAGACGGAGTAGCCACCGACGCCGTAGATGAGAAGCTGCTTCTCGAGGGAAGGGAGTGCGGCCATGAAGGACATCTTTACTACGCTTCGCGACGTGCGACTGCTACGACTGCTGCGGCTGCTGCGAGTGTTGCTGCTGCGACTGCTGCGGCTGCGGCTACTGCTACTGCTGCGACGGCTTGGTGCAGGGAAGGGCGCGCGCGATCAGGCTCTGCCTGGACAGCACACCGACTCACGCAGCCTCTCCTCAGCTACCCTTGCCTCAAGCAGAGCCGCACGCTCGCAGCCAGCCGCGGTGTGCAGGATTTTGAGCCACTTCTTTGGCCCCTTTTTTTTTGGCTAAGGTCAAAATTCTCTCGGTCCGCAGCCAGCTTCTGTGGCCGAAAGCCACACAAGAAAAGAAGATTGTGCTTGTGTCTGGCTCAGGCATCGGACGAGGAACGTAGCTGCAAATTACCTCCGTTAATTCAGACGCAGAAGGAAAATCTGATGGATGGTTCGTCCACAGAGCCAGCGTTTGTTCGTTACTTATTATATTGTAGTATTGGATGAATCACCGAGATACAAGAGCCGCGTGACTTGGTCCACGACGCGAACGAAGCCAGGGTCCATGAGAATGGTCACAAGCTCCTGATCCGAAATCTCGAGATCGCCCTCAAAAGCACTAACGCTCTGAGCAGCATCGCGAAGTTTGGTCTCCGCCTCGATGGCGACGGTTGTGTCGGGAAACTGCAACGCAAATATCTCTTCTGTCCCAGTCCATCGAGGCGTCACGGAGCACCGAACCGCGCTCTCAACGCGATGAAATGCAAACGCGTCGAGATCTCTCGCGCGAACGATGCCCACGTCCGAGATTTCAAAATAGTTGAGACCAACGTCGACGCTTACAATCTATTTATCGTTAGCTTGGCTAAAAACAAATAACGACTTTGACGCCTTTTTGCGAACGCACCTGATCAGCCTCGACCCATGAAACTTTTGCGCCGTCGGTTTCGACGCGACCTGCGCATCGTTGAAAAAACCCTCAGAATTTTCAAAAATCAACTCACATGGAGCGTCAGGTTTTTCCGCAAACTAGAATGGACGAACGCAATTACTCTTTACTGAATCGCTTACGTGCAAGGCGTACATTCTCGTACGTCGGCATCCTGTGCCCTCTGCGCACACGGTGAGCGCGTCGAGTCTTTTTCGTCTCCTCGCTCCGAGAATGCAGATTTGCTGCCCATGCCCCTTGAAAGGCAAGGCGTCCAGTTAGTTCGCCGCGAGGGTCCAGCTTGATGAGGCGCGGCGCGGCAGGATATAGGCCCATTGATAGCCCATTTCGTCGGAAGATTTTCCGTCGCACGTCGCCGCCATTTCACACGCTTGCGCGCACAAAAGAAATCACTCGGATCAAGGCCGAGCGCGTGGCGCGGTGGCGTGGTTGGTGGCACGACGGAAGGCGCAGCAGCAGCAGCAGCAGCAGCAACTGGCTGCAGCAGACGGCAGCAGACGGCAGCAGATCCCCATCGACGGAGTCGCATCGACGAGCCTGCCTCGATCGGAAGGGGCAAGAAAGAGCGTAGTATACGTGCGTGCTATACCTCGAGTCACAGTCAGTCAAGGGCAGCAGAGCCGAGTAAAGAAAGCAAAGCAGACCTCGAAAGCGCGTCGAAGCCCGGGCTTGAGGACGCGCGCGCGTGCAGAGACGCCTTGCGAATCGTGGAGAGACAATGGCGACCAAGATGTACCTCGTCGCGTACAACCTCGCGTCCTGCGCGGGCTGGGCGTACGTGTGGACGCAAACGGTCAAGACGCTCTTGAACGGAGGCAAGGCTGGCATGCTGTGGAACGAAGCGAGCGACGTCCTCGCCGTGGTGCAGTCGCTGGCCGCGCTCGAGATTGTACACTCGCTGCTGCGACTCGTCAAGTCGCCCGTGTTCACCGTCTTCATGCAGGTGAACAGTCGGCTCATTGTTCTGTGGCTGTACACGTGGCAGGCCGCCGCATGCCACTCGCACTGGAGTCTCTTGCTCATGGTCGGCTCGTGGGCTACCGTAGAGGTGCCGCGGTACCTGTTTTACGCCCTGAACCTGCTGCCAAGCTTCCAGGGCTCCAAGATGCCGTACCCACTCTTTTGGCTGCGCTACTCGCTCTTTATGGTCTTGTACCCGACAGGTATCACTGGAGAGCTCGTGCAAATGTACGTGGCACTGAGCACGCACTACACCTTTAACACGGCTTGGGAGCGCTTTCTCTTTGTGTTCCCGCTCATTGCGTACCCGCCGGCGTCACCCTTTATGGTGCTCAACATGTGGAAGAACCGCAAGAGCCAATTCCGCAAGCGCGCTCAGGAGCTTGCCGCCGCAAAGGAGGAGGGCGGCGCGTCCGCAAAGAAGGCTGTGAGCGGCTTGGTTTGGCCCGTCACCAACGACGCGACGGGCGAGCGTAGCACCTCGGTCACCAACCAGAGCATTTGGGAGTACGCGGTTTCGGGCGCGGACGCCGATGCCGCTGCGGCGGTGCGCAAGACGCGCAAGTGGCGCTTTGGCTACCTTCGGCACATCGAAAGCCAAGTCCGCATCTCGCTGCGCTCCAAGGAGACGGCCCTGCAAATTGCACGCGACGGCCTGGCCCGCGCGCACGAGGCCTTTGAATTTGTCCGCGACGGCAAGGCCACCTCGCTCGCCGAGGCCATGGACAAGTACAAGGGCTCGTACGAGACTGGATTCATCAAGGGCGAGGGCAAGCGCGAGGTCAAGGAGGCCCGCGTGCTGTACAAGGGTCAGACGCTCGTAGGCGACGCTCTGGTGGCGCAGCTGGAAAAGTGGGTCAGCGAGGGCGTCATTGAGCCCAGCGCCGGCGACGCCGTCAAGCAGTGCATTGCGCACCCCGAGTGGTACGACCTGAGCGATCGCTACTTTGTTCTGCTGGGCGCCACTTCGGCAATGGGCCCTCTTGACCTTTTGCTGCAGTGCGGCGCCAACGTGATTGGCATCGACTTGGACCGCGCTCCCATTTGGGAGAAGCTCATCAACAAGGTGCGCGCTTCCCCGGGTACGCTCACGTTCCCTCTGTCCAAGCCGCAGGCCTCGCTCAAGACGGACGCGGACCTCTTTGCTCATGCCGGTGCCAACTTGCTCGGGGCCACGCCCGAAATTGCCAACTGGCTTGTGGGCGTGTGCCCGGGTCAGGACCTGACGATTGGCAACTACACGTACCTGGATGGCGCGCTCCACGTGCAGCTTTCCATTGCCTGCGACGCTATTATGCAAAAGGTGCTGGCCAAGCGTTCGAGCTCGACCTCGCTGGCGTTCTTGCTCACGCCGACGGACGTCTACATGATCAATGAGGATGCTTTTGAGGTTGCCAAGGCCAACTACAAGGCTGCGCCTGCCTGGCAAAAGGCGCTCGAGAAGGTCATGGGCAAGAACGATATGGTCTGCAATGTGCTCAAGCCCGCGGACGGCTCGGGCCTCAAGCTCTCCAACGCGGTGGTGTCTGCCCAGGGCCCGAACTACTCGTTGGCCAAGCGCATTCAGCAGTGGCGCTGCATCATCGCGCACAGCGAGGGCCACACTGTTTCGAGCAATGTCGCGCCCAGCACCAGCACGGCCAGCGTCACGAGCAACCCACTTTTTGCTGCTGCGTACGCGGGCTTTAAGCTCTTCAAGGCGCTCGAGGTCTTTCGCCCCGAGACCTCGTCGAGTCTCATGCTTGCGCTCCTCATCAACGATATCCGCAACCCGGAGAGCATTTCCAACCCCAAGAGCGCTGTCGCTGCCAAGATGGCCAATCCGCTTGAGCTCTTTGCGCACAACGCCGCGCACGGCGGATCCTTCCGTTGCCCGTATTCGGTCGGTACCATTGGCACCGTCTCGGTTCTCTACTACTTTATCGGCAACTACTGGTTTGCCGCGCTCCCTGTCGTGGGTCTCACTGCCTACACGGTCAGTTTCGTTGCCACGGGTGCGCGTCCGGGTTTGGCCGCCAAGCAGTAAAGGAAAATAACAAGATACGCTTCTGTGATTCTTTTTGTTCAGAATTCATTCATGTTTTCTTCTCTCTCCAGCGAGCGTGTTTCTCGTGCCTTACAAGTTGAAAGTAGAAAAAGGAAAGCACTGGCTTGTCTCTTGCGCATGCAATAAAGTACTCAGAATTCGTTCATGTTTTCTTGTCTCCCAAGCGAGCGTATTTATCGTGCCTGACGAGTTCAAAGAAGTAAAAGGATAGCACAGCCGTGTCTCTTGCGTTTGCAATAAAGTAATTTGTGGGGGTTCGGAATGCGCCTGACAAAAGAAGAAAAAACGCTGGCTTGTCTCTTTTTTGTGTTTGCTTTCTTGTCTTGCACATGTGTGCGTATGCTGCCTGTTTTGGGGGAAAGGGCAAAGAGCCGCCATTTTGTTGATCCAGGTCCCATGTGTTGTTGACTGGCGACTGACTCTCCACCAATCGGCAATGCAAAGTGGGCAACGAGTGGGCAAAAGGGTTTCTTTGCGGCGGGCCAGGTGCGCCACCGCCGACGGGGAGGATCACTCGGACAGAGAGGGGCACTCGGGTAGAGGAGGTGGCGGGCTGACGGCATCGTCGAGGAGTCCACGTAAACGCGCTGCCGTGAGCCAAACTCGCAAGCTGGTGAGGAGAACCGGTCGGCGAGGGAAAATCAAAACAAACTAGAGAAGCACCATGCTTCGCGGTGGCGGTGGCGTGCAAGGCGAGGCCGCAGCCGCGCAGCTAAAACGCGGTGCAGCCAAGTTGCGCGGGACTCCTGCGGTCTTCAAAGAAAAGGTAGACTTTAGTAAAGTCAATACGGGGTATCTGGAGCGTTGGATCAATCGCGAAATTCGCGACACGCTTGGCTTCGATGACGACATTCTCGCGGGCACCATCAGCAACGAACTTCAAAGCCAACACGCGTCTGAGGATGGCTTGCAGCCCAAGAATCTCCAAGTTACGCTCGCTGCATTCATGAAACCTGAGCAGGCTTCTGCTTTCATGACCAAGCTCTGGACAATGCTCGTGCAAGCTCAGACAGGCTACAATGGCGTCCCGGGCGCACTCGCACCGCCTCCGCGAAAGGGTGGCCTTCCTCCGCGTCGCGAGAAGCGACCTCGCGGCGAAGGCTTTTCTGCAGCTCCAGCAAGAGACGACGATCGCCGCCCCGCGGCACGAGACGACGAGTATCGCCGGCGATCTGAGCCAGACGAGCTTGGCCGTCGCCAACGTGATGATCACCGTCGCCGTCGGGACTTTGAATACGAAGAACATCGCCGTCGGGACTTTGACTATGAGGACCATCGTCGCCGTCGCCAGTATGCTTTTGATGATGAGGATCGCCGTCGTCGTGACTATGATTACGATCGTCGTCGGGACTTTGATTATGGTGGAGCTGGTGAAGATCGCCGCCGCCGCGGCGGCGACTATGGTTACCATGGTGAGGATCGGCGCGATCGTGGCATGGACCGTCGGCATCGTGAGGACCGTTCGCCCCCAAGAATTCGCCAGCGCTTGTCGGATGCTGAAAGAGCTGAAAATTACGCACGCGGGCCAAAGGAGAGCGCAGAAAGGGTTGACGGCCCTGAACTTGATCCCTTTGGTCGCGTTGCACGGAAAAAGTCTCCTGCAAAAGACGCTGTCAAGTCGGCCCGCCGAAAGCGCCGTTCGTCACGGGCTCGTTCGGGTTCGGAAAGCTCGTCCTCTTCATCATCTTCTTCGTCCTCCTCCTCTTCTTCTTCTTCTTCTTCTTCTTCTTCTTCTTCATCCTCCTCCTCCTCGCCATCGTCATCGTCGTCGTCGTCTTCTTCTTCTTCGGCGCCTTCTCGCTCTTCGAAAACACAACATGCCAAGCAAAGTGGCGACCAAGGTGGCGAGAGTTGACAGCGAGTTCGTGACGTCTCTTTTTGCTATGGCAGAACCGAGAGCTTCACGCGGCCCTCGCGTGCGCGCGCGCGCGAGAGAGAGAGGGAGAGAGAGTGAAAGCAAAAGCGTAAGCTACGGAGTCAACGGGCGGACGCGAGGATGGGCCCCGACGAGCGCACCCCGCGCGGCGGCAGCAGCGGAGCAGCAGGGCAGGGCCCAGAGCTGGACGTGACCAAGCCAAAGGAGATGTTTGCAAGATACATGCGACGGAGCAACTCGGGACGCGAGCTGCGACAAGTCCACCGCGCGGCCGCGAGACAGTACCAGACCATGTATGGCTACACGCTCTTCTCGTTCTTTGCGATTGCAGGCATTGCTTACGGCCTCGGCACGTGGTCGCATTCAAAGTCGCCCGAGAAGAAGCAGGAGCCTCGCTCAACTTGACCCAACGTTTATCCGATCCTTTGCGTAAAAGGGCTGACGATGGATGGATGGACGAATCGGTGGATGAATGGGCGCGGTCTTGCTCAATTGCACCTGGCAGTGGTTGCGAACAAAGTCGCTCGTGTATTATTTTTTTTTATAAAAGCAGTCTCGACGAGCGAAGAAGACAAAGTTTACTTATTTGAGACATTGATCAGGGTTTGGGCACAATTTGAATGTGTATTCTGGACAACTTGCGCTGTTCAAGATTAGCTTCAGATGTTGAAAAGGAATCGAGGACATGGATTGTGTCCGTTTTGACTACCGTTTGAAGCTTGAGCGTAGCAGCAGCCTCGACGACCGAGAGCGCCACCTCGCAGGCAGAAGGAATAGCGGCACCCAAGCCGAAGACGTTGACGGCAAGACCTTGCGGTGCACGTGTCTTGACGAGCTTGAGTACACGCTCTCGGTAAGCAGATTGTTTTCTTTGGTCTCGAGTGACGTAGACGTCTTGGTCAGGTCTCGCCGGAGGTCGCGACGCTGGCAAAGTCGATACGCGTCGCTGACGTTTTCGGTTCGTTTTCTTGAGTTCCTCTGGGGCAGCCTGTGAGCTCCGCTTTCCAGGCATTGTGTCCTTTTCGGTGTCAATCTTACTCTTTGCTACAGGTGTTGCTCTTTCAATGACTGTAGCCGCCAAGGTGGTGGTCGATGTGGTTTTGCCCTTTTCGGATTCTCTCGAGGTTGCCGCCTTCTGCTTCGGCCGTGCATCCTTTTGCTGGCGTTGATGTTTCGCTTGCACGCGTGAGGCGTCCTTGTGCTTCATCCTTTTCCTCTCGGGCGTCTCTGCGCCGAGCGAGCTGCGCGGGCGCTTGAGACCTTTGGCTCCACCGCCGCCAGCCTTGGTTGGTTTCCGCACCATGCCAAGCTTCGCACACGCGCGAAGCCAGCGGCTCTCCTTTGGAAAGCGCGCAATTCGCGAGCGCGAGCGCGCGCGCGCAGAGATCAAGGGAATTCGCTCCGAGCGGCGGCTCGCGTCGTCTCGTTTCGCGTCGCGTCGTCTCGTCTCGTCTCGTCCCGTCTCGGCGCCACGACAAGACTTTTTTTTTGCCCGCTATTCTGGCGCTGCCTTTTGACTATACTAGTCGATACTAGGCCTAGTCGATACTAGTCGATAAAGAAGCAAGAGCGAGACGACGGAGAGCAAGCAAAGCTCCAAGGCTAACGCGGCGGCGCGCTTTGCAGGGCTCTGCGCGCGCGGGGGCGGGGCTTGGCGTCGGTGGCGGCGGCGGCGGCGGCGGCGGCGGCGGCAAGATGGACGAGCGAACGTTTCTGCAGCTGCTGAGCAAGTTCGAAAAGGTCCGGGATCGGGACTTTCGCGGCAAAAGCTGCAAGGAGTACTCCTTGGCCGAGGCCCGCGCGTACCGTGCCAAAGTGAAGGCAGAGCAGGACGCGGCGGCAGCCAAACCGCAGAACCGCGGCGCAGGAAAGGCTGCACAAGCGCTTGCCGACGGCGATGGATTTTTTGAAGCTGTTCAGGCGGAAATGCGCGCCGCCGGCGTCAAGAACGTGCCCGAGGTCGTGGACGAAATGCGCGAAGGCTACTTGGACTGGCTCTGCCAATACAATCTCGAGGACCTTGAGAATCTGCTTGCAGTCGGTAAGGCGGAGGATGTACATTGAGATTTGATGTGAAGACGCGAGTGTGCGTGTGAACACTACGGCGGCTCTTGATCTTCCGAGCTTCAGGATCTTCTTTTTAGCGCCACGTGTTGCAAGCACGCAAGTATGATTCTAAAATGATAAGCTATTTGACGTAGAATGCTTTTACGTTTCGGTAAAAATATGGCTTTCTTTCGAGTTTTCGTCGCATGGAAAGAGAAGGAAAAAATGAAGAAACAAGAGGGCCCATCCGTGCCGCTGCCGCTGCCGCAGCCCGCTGCCGCTTCGCGGAAAGAGCAGCACCTGCCACTCTCTGTCTTGAGGATTCTAGGACTTGAAGAGATGTTGGAATCTTTCAAAAGTCAAAGCTGAGGGGTTTTGTTTCCACAAGGAGGAGGTTTGTCCGAACCAGCTGCAGCAAACAAAGAAAGAGAAAGGATAAGATAAAATAAATGTTGGCAGCGCATTTTTTTCTCAATCGGTCAACAAATTCTTATTTATCTTACTTGCGGTTGGCCTCAACAAAAGACTTCATGCCCTCGAGGTCGCGCGAGCCGTCAAAGTCGACAATGGCGCTCTCGTCGGAACCGCCCTTGGGAATGAACTTGATGGTGGGGAAGCCCTGGACGCTGACAGACTCAACCTCGTTGGCAGTGGCGTCAAACTTGGCAATGACAACATCCTCGTCGTCCTTGTAGTGCTCACCGAGCTTATCAAAGTCCGGGGCCATCTTCTTGCAGTGACCGCACCAGGGGGCGTAGTACTTGATGAAGACGTTCTTGTTGGAGTCAAAGGCAACCTCGTCGTGGGTCTTACCCTTGAGGATCCAGACGGGGTTGGAGCGGTCCTCGTCGGCGGGGTCCTCGGACTTGAGATCCGGGCTGAGCTTGCCAGCGACGTGCTCATCGACAAAGGACTCGAGCGCGCTCTCGGAGAAGTCACCCTCGAGCTTGTACTTCTTCATGCTCTCGCCCATGACGACGATGCGAGCAGTGGGGATGTCGCCCGACTGGACGCCAAAGAACTCCATGATACGGTCGTCCTCCTTGGACACGGTGACAAAGAGGTAGTCGCCCTTGTGCTTGGCGGCAACGGTGCGAGCGGTGTCAATCTCGGCGGCGTTGGCCTCCTCAGACTCGATGAAGATGAGGCAGTGCTGCTTGATGCTGCCACCAAAGATCTTTTGCGCGTTCTTCTGCGAGAAGGGCACAACGAGGGGAAGAAGGTTGCCAGAGACGCACTTCTTGACGCTGTCCTTGGTGATCTCACCCTCGCACTCAACGGCGGCGGGCTCCTTGTCGTTGCCAAAGCTGCGGAAGACGACAACCTTGTCGCCGGAGAGGCCGGCGGCGGTCTTGACAGCGTCCTCGGTGGTGATGCCGTAGAGGGCGTCCTCGTCGGTCTCGGCGGCGGCAAGGAAGGCCTTGGCGGCGTCCGAGTCCTCAGCACCAAAGGCACCGAGGACGACAACCTCGGCCTTCTCCTTGAAGGCGGTGAGAGCGGCCTCGTCAGCGATGGTCTCGGCGGGAGGGCCAGTCTTCTTGGACACCCATGCGACGATGTCGTCCTTGGTGCGGCCGCCAGTGTACTCGGAGTCCTCGCCGTTGACGAGCCACTTGAGGGTGGGGAAGCCCTGGATGCCGTACTTGCTGGCGAGGTTCTTGTTCTCGGTGGCGTCGATGGCGACGATGGAGAGGCCGCCCTCGACCTCGACGGACTTGAAGTGCTCGGCCGCCTTTTCGTATTCGGGCTTGAGCGACTTGCAGTGGCCGCACCACGGGGCGTAGAACTCGGCGAGCACGTACTTGTTCGAGGCCACGTGGGCGTCAAAGTCGTCGTCGGTCAGGTGGACAACGGCCTCGCCCATGACCATCGAGGCCAGAGACGCCACCACGAGAGCGACGTACGAGAGCTGCATCGTGCTGCTGCTGCTGCTGCTGCTGCTAAACTGTGTTTCCTTGTACTGGTTTCTCCGTTCCAGGTTTCGGGTCTGCTGCCCGTCTGCCCGGGTTTAGCGCCACCAGCCAGACCGTTGTCAGTCAGTCTGTCTCCGAAGCAGAAGAGTCAATCTTGCCAGTCTGGAGCCTTTTATTCACAGTATAAAAAATAAACGTAAAAAAGAACTTGAAAGGAAAGGAAGAGAAGATCGGGCGATCGGGCGATCGACCACTGCGATCGACCCTCGATCCATCGTTTGTCCTCGCTCCCCCGCCTCGTCGTCTCCGCGGCGACCCGCGCTGCGGTGGCCCCGCACGCGCGGACGCTGCAGCTGCAGCTCTCGCCGCCCTCCTCCGCGCGGCAGGCGGGGTCTCGCTCGGCCCCCGGCCTGGGGCCGTACTCCCCTCGCGAGCCGGTGCGGCTGGCCCCTCCCTCTCTCCCTGCCTCCTCCTCTCCCTGCCGCCCTCCCTCCGAGTCCCTCTTTCGCTCGCTCCCGCTCTGCCGTGCCAAGCGTGCCATGCGGAGGGGAGGGAGAGCGGGCTCGCGCAGCAGCGGCCACTCGCCCTCCGCGGCCACGCTCTCCGCAGCCGCCCGCGCTCCCCGTCGCCGCGCCGAGCCGAGCGTCGGAGGCCGCGGGCTCGGAGGCGATTCGCCGCCTCGGCACGTATACGTTGTTGTCGGCAGCACAGCGGGTTTCGTGGCCGTGGCCATCATGATGGTCATGATGGCGGTCTTCATGGCCACAGCCAGCACTGCAGCGCAGGCAAGGACCAACTTGAAGGACGGCCATCGTGAGTGAGACCATCATGAAGACCGGCTGCGGACGCTCAGCTGCAGCAGCCAGCTGCAGCAGCGGCAGCAGCTGCAGCAGCGGCGGCAGCGGCAGCGACTGCGAGGAAGGGTGCCAGGCGCGTCGAATGGATAACGTGGAGGAAGGCGGGGGGGTCGAGGAAAATATCTTCTGCGGCGGCGACGGTTGGACTGATAGGACTTGCTACTAGCAACGTTAGGACTCGCACCGCAGACGGCCCGCCGCCCGCCCGAGGCAGACGTGATGGACGGACAGCAGTGGCAGAACAACACCCAGACGCCAGCCAAGACAGCGACGGCGACACGACAGGAGAAGCAGCAGCGACCATGCGACTGCGAGCGCTCCTCGCACGTGCGCGCACACTCCCCGTGACCAGGATGATGATGATCATCATCATCATCATCATCATCAACCCGCTCGCCGTGCGGCCGCCGCAGGCCAGTGACATGGGTAACTTTGGGCGGGTGGTGCCGACCGCCACGGGACTCGCCTCCAGTCTGGCAACAGTGGCACTCGGGTTGCGCGGTCCCCCTTGGATCGGCAGGAACTTTTGGAGCGATGAGAAGTCATAGCAAGATGAGAATCTCCAGAGCGACGAGAACCTCCGAAAAACAGGCAGTCAGTCAGCTCCCGCGCCAGTGCCGAGACGCTGTCGTTCGCAGCGGTCGATCGCGCGCGCGCGAGAATAGAAGTCAAGAAGCCGAACGAAGAGAAGACGTCGCGCGAGCGGAACGATGATCGTGCTGTACGGAAGCCAGACAGGTTCCGCGGAAGAGGTCGCGGAGCGCATCGCACGCGAGGCGTCGAGACGCAATTTCGGCCCCGAGGTGCCGTGCAAGGCGCTCGACGCCTACAAGCGCGAAGACCTGGTCGCGGAGAAGCTCGTCATCTTTGTGGTGGCCACTACGGGCGATGGAGATCCCCCAGACAATATGCGGCAGTTTTGGCGATTCTTACTGCGCAAAGGCCTGCCGTCCGACGTGCTCGCGCAGCTGCAATTCGTCGTCTTTGGTTGCGGCGACTCGAGCTACGCAAAGTACAATGTGATGGCGCGCATGCTGCGCAATCGACTTTTGCAGCTTGGAGCAAAAGAGATTGCAGATCGCGGATTCGCCGACGACCAAAGTCAGCACGGGCTGGAAGGGGATCTCGACGCCTGGTTGCCTCTCATGTGGACCCAAGTCCTCCAGCACTACCCCTTGCCCCCAGACTTTGTGATTGACGATGCCCCGCGTCTTTTTGCCCCACGCAACGAGAAGATTCGCACGGTGGATGCCAGGACAACCTCCGAGAACGGCCGCCCCGACGAAAATGGGGACGATGCAAACGTTGATGAAACATGGAGCGCATGGGCCACATCGGCCGCGTCCCGCGCACCCTTTGGTACATACAGTGCCAAGCCGTTCGAGGCGTCTCTTGCGTGCAATGATCGCATCACGGCTGCAGACTGGGAGCAGGACGTGCGTCACATTGAACTCGCCTTTGAGGAGGAGCTTCCGTACGAAGCAGGCGACATTGCCGTCGTGTATCCTGAGAACGAAGTCGACGAGGCCCGTCTCGCGCGTCTTCTGCAAAAAATGGATCTTCCTCGCTTGGACACGATACTTGAGCTCGATGTGGCTCATATACCGCGCCAGGTGAGCATGCGCCACCTCTTGCGTCGATACCTAGACATTCTCGGCACGCCACGCCGACGATTTTTCGAGGCACTCATGTTCTTTGCTGGGGATGAGGAGGAAAAGGAAAAATGCGAGGAGCTCAGCTCACGCGAAGGCAACGATCTTTTCCACGCGTATTGCAAGAAGGAACGTAAATCCTATCTCGAGGTGTTGGAGGAGTTCGCCTCGGTCAAGGTCCCTTTGGAGTACCTTGTCGATATGATTCCTCTTTTGCAGCCGCGCGAGTATAGTATAAGCTCTGCGCCGCGCGCACACGGACGTAAGCGATTGCAACTAACAGTTGCTATGTTGGCTTTTGTTACGCCGTGGGGACGCAACGTGCAGGGCGTAGCTTCCCGCTGGTGGGCGGGCATGGCGCCGCAGCACCGTCTTCTTTGCCAAATTAAAAAGGGCACACTCCGTCTGCCTGAGGCTCCAGAGACCCCACTTGTTCTTGTAGGTCCCGGAACTGGCGTGGCCCCAATGCGCGCGCTTATTCACGAGCGCCAGCAAGAGAACGTTCACTTGTATTTTGGTTGCCGCTCCAAGACCAAGGATGACTACTATCGAGACGAGTGGAACGCTATGTTGGAGGCCAAAAAGCTAGGATCTGTTCGCACCGCATACTCGCGCGATGACCCTCGTAGAAAGGTGTACGTGCAAAGACTGGTGCGTGATGATGGAGCCAAGATCGCCGATCTGCTGTTGCAGCAGGAGGGCGTGTTGTACATTTCGGGCTCGGCGAAACAGATGCCAACGGATGTCAAGGAAGCCGTGCAAGACGCCATCGCTGCAAGTTTAGGTCAAGAGGGTCTCGACACAGACGCGGCCAAGGTCCAAGCCGCGCGCGTTGTGCAGGTGCTCCAGCGGAAGAATCGATTCAAGATTGAAGCATGGAGCTAAGTAGTCAAGCTAGTTTTGATCTGTGAACAAAAGAATAGTATCGACCTCGAACTTCGGGATAAGTCACTCTCGACAACAACGCCATCGAGATTTGAGGACTCTCGCTCTCTCTCTCTCTCTCGCTCCTTTTCTCTCCCAAAATGGCAACTTATACTTCCCCGCTCCTGTGTTCCTCTCAGATCGATCTGAAAAACGCACACCCGCAAACTTTGCAACAAATACGAAACCAATCCAAGAGGAGTTGAGGGAGCCGCAGCAGACGAGGTCTTACACCACTGCCACCCGCTTGCTCGCGCGCTCGCTAGCACGCACGCGCGCTCACGCGCTCACGCGCTCACGCGCTTGGGTTGGTCGCTCGACCGTGGCCTTGACTCGCTCCTTCTTTGACCATGGTCAAGCTGTCGCGGGAGCAGCGGACTGGACGAGATGCGAAACTTCAAGCTCGAGAGGACCAACGCAGCGAGCTCGATGCCTACGTCAAGGCACGTCCCGAGCTTGTCATGACGATTGACGAACAACGCGAGCTCTTGCACCTTCGCGCCGTGCAAGTTGTGGATCGCATCAAGAGCAACAAGCTGAGCGCCGAAAAGGTCATGGTATGCATGTGTCTTCTCGCACGACGCGCGGGCCAGGAGCTAGCCGCCACGACGGAGGAGCTCTTCATGCAGGCCATAGCGTCCGCGCGTGCCGCAGACGAGAAACTCGCACGAGAAGGCGAAGCTGCGTGTGGGCCGCTGCACGGACTGCCGATCTCCATTAAAGATCACATTGATGTCGAGGGCGCCGACTCGACGGCTGGAATCTTTTCCCGCATCCAAGCCCCGCGCGAGCGCAACGCCCCTCTGGTGCAGGCCTTGGTGGATGCCGGCGCCATCATCTTTGTCAAGAGCAATGTTCCGCTCAGTCTCATGCTTCCAGAGAGCATGAACGATTTGTGGGGCCGCGCCCTCAATCCGTGGAACCGAGAGCGCACTCCCGGGGGCTCTTCGGGCGGCGAAGGTGCTCTTATCGCGTGTGGCGCAAGTTTCGTCGGTTTGGGAACAGACATTGGTGGCTCCGTGCGTATCCCCTCGCATTTTTGTGGACTTGCTGGTTTTAAGCCGACCCCGAAACGCCTATCCCAGGCGGGCTTTAGCGCCCCGCAACGAGATCGGCGCAACGGCCAGCAGCTAATCTTGTCCTCGCCAGGCCCCATGGCACGCAACGTGGAAGACCTTGAGGCGGTCATGCGCGTCCTCTGCGCACAACAGTCCCCCATGTATGACCTTGATCCGATGCTTCCCCCCGTACCCTTTCGCGCGCTCCGCGCGCCTCGGAGCCTGCCTCGACTTCGCATCGGCGTCATTGCGTCTGATGAGTGGTTTAACGTGTCTGCTGGCTGCGCCCGAGCCCTCGAGGAGACTCGGGCCGTGCTTCAAGATCTTGGACATGAACTTGTACCCTTTGTCGTCCCAGGCAAGTGGAAATTCGTCGAGCTCTACATGGGGTCCATGGCTGCAGAGGGCGGCCTGCGCAATATGAAGAGCGGCCTGGATGGAACACCCTTTCTTGATGAGTACAAGGAACTCGAAATGATTGCAAATGCTCCGACGTGGCTTCGTAAAGCTGTGGCGCCGGTCTTGCGGCGCGCCGGAGAACCTCGTAAGGCTTTTGGTTTTGAGATTAGTCGTCGGCGTACCGTCATGGAGTATTGGGAGCTCACGAAGGAAGTGGAGAAGTACCGTGCAGACTTTTGCGCACTCATGAAGGACCAAGGCGTCGACGCGCTCATATGTCCTGGCGGGGCTCTCCCTGCGCTTCCGCATGGCGTCTCGAAAAAGCTTGCCGTGACCGCCTCGCTGACGTATCTTTTCAACCTGCTTCATCTCCCAGCAGGAACTGTTCCCGTGACCACAGTTCGCGACGACGAAGAAAAGTTTGCGCACGTTGACATTCAAGATGAGTGGCAACAGATTGCTACCGCCACGCTCAAGGGCAGCGCTGGACTCCCGGCGGGCGTCCAGGTGGTCACGCTGCCCTTTCAGGATGAACTTTGTCTCGAGATCATGCGCGAGATCAACGAAAACCTGCAGATTGACCAGCCTTATCCCTTTATCATCGACGGTGACGGCCGCGGTGCTGGTGGTACTCTCGGAGGGTCTCGCGAAGTCAATGACGAAAAGTAGATTTCTAAAGCTCCGATGTTGCACATCGGCACGAGGAGAACCCTTTTTTGTTTATTTCCTTATGAACTTATTATTATCATAGTGTTCGTTGCGCTGATAACGAGGAAACTAAAAAGCAAGCAAGGCCTCGCGTAATCAAGTCCCTCTCTTTTCTCTTTGTAAACACCAATCCTACCGTTGCCCTCTACTTGCTTATTTTAGTCCAGAAAGTGATGGTGCTCCTCTTGTGGGCTTGCGTCGTCGTCGCGCACAACGGCGAGCGCGTTGTTGGTAGCGGATGCTTGATGAGTGGTGTCGTCGTCTCTGTCGTCGTCGTCATCCCCATCCTCCCAGCGAGGCAAACGCAAGTCTACTGCAAAGTCGACCTTTGAGGCAGACGCGGCCCCGTCACTTTTGTCATCGACTGCGCTGGGCTCTGGGTCGTCCTGATCGCCAGATGAAGAACGCGAGACGGGGCCCATGCTAAAGTCCTGAAGCTTTGCAAGACAAGCGTGAACGGAGGCATTCGGACCAAGACCAACCGTGGGACGCAAGACTTGCATGAAGTTTCGCATCTCGTTGGTATACACGTAGAGCTCGTTCATCTTTGGAATAACACCTTCCACGGACCGCAGCTCAAAAAGCTGCTGAAAGTGGGCGACACAACGAGACACCAGGGCGTCCGGGTTGTTTGCGAGAAAGTCGTCTGCCGCGCGAAAGGCAGTCTGGTGATCCATCATGCCGCGTTCGAGAGAGACGAGATCGCGCACGGCCTGCACAATTTGTGCGTTGTTCAAGTCGCAAGACTGGCGTGTACGGTGTGGGTTGCCCGAAGGCAAGGCCATGGAGGGCGCACGGGAAAGCTCGTGCAATAAGTCTTCGCGAAACTCGCGCCACACTGTGACCGTGCGCACGTCATTGACCCAGCGCTTGAGCTGCGGCAAGATGGCTTGCAGCGATGCGGACGTGGGGTTTGCCACGGAAGGGTCTTGCGCGGTCTCGCGCAAGAGGTCGTCGCCATGAAGAAGGACAAAGCCCGAAATGTCCTTGGCGAAACGCTCGAGGCGCGGCATGGCGCGGACGACCCAGCACATTTTCTGCAGAGCAGGCACGATGAGATCGACATCAGCGAGCTCGAGGATGCGACAAATTTCCTGCAAAATTTCGTGCGCTGCCGTCTTGGGCAGCGCTGTGAGGCGCGAAAGACCAAGGCGGTGATTGAGTTTGTCTCGACGAATGAGCTCGGCAGTGCTGGTGCGGCGACGATTGTCCGAGGCCTCGGCAAGTGCGCGCTTGGCCATGAGCTCGACGCGATCGCGTGGAGAAAGGTGGTCGCCGTCCGCTTGAGACCGACGGGTGTCTCCGTTTCCAGCACCGCCGCGAGAAGGCCGCGCGACAAAGATGTTGTTGCGACGAGCCTCGTCGATTTCGGATTCTTCAAGAGCCTCGACGGCGCTTTGCACTTGTGCCTCGAGCTTTGTAATGCGACGCTGTGCTGCTTTCCAGTCCCGCATCGTTGGCCGCGAGGCGAGCTCAAGTTTAAGATTTTCGACGTGATCTGCGGCGCGCTGCTCGGCGCGGCGTGCCTCGGCAAGCTGGCCCTCCAGCTTGCTAAGCTTGGCAATGATGGCCCGCTCGCGGCGATCCATGGCCTCGCGCGAGACTCTCTGGTCCGCCTCGACATCGCGCGCCTTGCGCAGGAGCGAGCGTTCGATCTCGTCGAGCGATGACGCACGGCTCCCGTTGAGTTCATTTTCGCGGTCTTCAAGAGCGTGGTTGAGACGGCGCACCTCTGCGTTGAGAAGGTCGCGCTCCTCGTGGAGTTCGCGGCGCTCCGTATCAAAGGCCTCGACGATGTCAAGCAGTTTCTGATCTGTTTGCGATGCGGCGCGCGGGTCGCGTTTCGCTACGTCGCGAAAGACGGCACGTGTACGCTCGCGTTGCGTCGCCGTGTGGCGCGCCTCGGTGGCGAGCTTTTTGTGCATGCGTTCCATTTCCCCTTCTTTGGCGCGGACGCGGTGTTCTGACAAGGACAGCTTTTGCTGCAGGGCAGCATTTTCGCGCTGCAGGGCTCGAACCTGCTCGGCGTCGCCGCGATGCGTGGCCGACTGCTTGTCTTGAGCCTCGCGGACCTCGGCTTGGGCGCCTTTGAGACGCTCCTGAAGTCGCGCCACCTCGCGTCGAGACTGCTCTAGCTTGCTGTACAATTCCTCGTCTGTGCGCTTGCTGGAGGACTCTTCCATGGTGAGCTCTTCGATCATTTCGCCTCGCCGATGGTATTGCGCGAGGATGCTACGTAGCTGCGATAGCATGGCCCCAGGCTCGGGGCCGCCAACGTCGCGCATGTTGATGGCGCCGAAGCCAGCCTGCTGTAGAGCACGATTCATGCGTTCCCAGATGTCATCTTCGGCCATCCTCTCGTCAAGAGCGCTCAGTCCGAGGCCCTGTTCGCCCGGCATGGCATCGTCGCGTCCCAAGGGAGAGCGTCGTCCACCAGACGGGGATCTCGACACAATGGTTTTTGAAGGCGATGGCCCCCCGCCGCCGAGAAGAGTATCCATTTCTGCTTGAGATTCGCTACCGTTGTCGCTACGCGGAGGACCATGCGCGTTGAACCGAGCATCATTGTCAATGTGGTCGTTGCCGTTGTCGATGCCGACGTGATGATCATCTTCGTGGTGGTGGTCGTCGTCGTGCACGTCATCGTCATCCATGTCTTCATCATGGGAAGATGACGTCTGAAGCAGCTTGTCAAGGCGCTGCATTCTGGCCTCTAGGCTTGCCTTGGTCTCTGAAAGGTCAACGCCTGGATTTTGTTGCGTTTGACTGGTGTCCATATCGCGGCTCGCATTGGCTTCATCCTCGAGAAGGGCTTCGAGTCGCTTGAGGCGCGCTTCGAGACTCGTGTTGAGACTCGGAGGCTCGAGGTCGCTCGTTGCGTGTGGGTGGCTAGAGAACTCATCGTTGTCGTCGACATCGTCGTTGATGATTTCATCGCCGTTTTCGTCGTCGAATGCGTCGTGGTCATGATCAGTGACGAGGCCGTCGGCTGCACTATCGTCGTCTTCACGCAAAAGGTGTGCAAAGTCGATGCCCGTTTCTCCTTCGTCTTGGTCGATTTGTTGTTTGTCGTCTTCATTGTCATCATCGTCTTCGACGTCATCGTCGCCAAAGTCGAGACCAAGACTCATTGCGGTTCGTGCAGCGGTATGTTCGACGAGGGAGGCGTCGAGACTGCGATTCTCGAGAAAGTCGTCGAGCCCATGGGAACGCTCGCTTCGTCGACTGCGACGCGAGCGCGGCGAGCCGCCCTCCCGTACGTTGATATCGATGCTGCCGGCGCTATTGATCTGCAGCGTCGCTTCGCCCAGATCGACTTCAAGGCCTCCGTCAACGATGGAGAGCGACGCCAGCGACCTCGCCGTGCCCCGCGAAACGTTGAGGTCGTCCTCAGCCATCTTGTGTGTGCGTGTGTGAGTAGTATATCCTGCTTGTCGTCTGCGAGCACGTTGACCAAGTACGAGCCAAACGCGTGAGACTCTCTTGCTGTCGTCGTAAGCGGCACGACGCAGCACCTGCCCCCTTTCTTTTCTTTGCCTTTGTCCCCGTCGCACGCGCGCGCGTGCGCGCCGTCGCTCAGGCGGTTTGTTGTGCTGCTCGTATTTTTGCACGATCGGCGCTACGGTTAGGCGCAGCCATTTCCCGGAAATACGGGTCATGTGTCCCGGAATTTCGAGGTCAAAAGGAATCTACTCCCGGCCTGGTGATGACCGAGCGAGCATGGGACATGCTAATCCTCTTCTACTCACGCTCGAAGCGCCATGGCGAAGGCGAAGGCGGCGGCGGTGGCGGCGCCCCGCGGTCCAGAGGCCACGGGTCAGCGGCAAGATCTCTTTGGCCCGCAGTGGCTACGCGTACTGCTTGCTGTCTCCATTATCGCAAATGCGGTTCTGTGGCGCCAGGTGCAGGAAGCAGGCAAGCATTTCTACGATGCGGAGCTGCGCGCCGCGACTGAGGACGCGACGCAACAGGAAGCCGACGCGATGGAGCATAAAGGACAGGTCTTTATGGCAGCCAAGCTGGGTGAACTTGTCGCAAAAGGTCTTTTGGACATCACGCCACAAGCCTTGCAAGACGTCACGAAAATCCCAGACGAAGCGCTTGCCGTGCCCGGGGCCGACATCCTCAGTGTCCACATTACCGCTGCGGAGCTCGAGCAGAGGTCGATTAGCTTGGAAACCGCACGTCGCATTTCGCAGCGTCTCGATGAGCACGGTCTCGTGATTTTGCCTCGCGTCATCGACGATGCAAGCGCCAAAAGGCTCTTGGAGCACACGAACAATCGCATCATGAACCCAATATACGACATGAACCCCGTTCGCGAGTTCATGTATCGCAAAGATGTTCCACTGGAAATTAAAGGTCCTGTACGGGATGCCATGGAGCGAGTCTTTCCCCTCATCAAGCCCGCAATCGACGAGTTCCTCGGCAAAGGCGCCCCCCTACGCGAGGTCGGGGCCATGAACTCGTATCCAGGGACCAAGGCGCAAATCTTTCACGAAGACTCGAACCTCAGTCAGGGCAAAGCCACCTTTATCACTGGCTTTCTCTACCTGGACAGTATTCGCGACGACCAGGCGCCCTTGGACGCGTACCCGGGAACACATCGGCCAGTATACAATCGCCTCTCTGATGCAGTCAAGGAGACAATTGAGCAGTGGTCCCCTTTTGTACGCGCCTCTGTGCCGCGGGGGTCGCTCGTGCTGTACAATTCGCTCCTGAGACACCGCGGGTCCGCAAATACATCGCCGTTGCTTCGTCCAACAATGTACTTTTCCTTTTACCAAGCAGATGAGAAGGAACCGGACGGTGCCTTTACCTTTCTCGATGCCTACACGGGTCTCGACATTGCAAAGGTGCTGGCAGGCAAGATCCCCATGGTGCCCGTTACAATGGCGCAAAAACATCACAAGGACCAAGCTTGTTTGGACAATATGCGCGCCAAATGCCCTGGACTTGCCGGTCTCGAGCTTTACAAATGCGCCATTAATCGTGCAGGCGCCACGTTTCGCTCGGACGATGAGGACGATTGGTGGCCCGATGATCCTCGGGACTTTCATGTGCCTCCAAACTGCGCTCTCATTAATCGGATGGAAAAGCTCGCTCAAGTCGGCATTTACAGCCCGAATTACACTGTCCTGACAAGTGATGGGCCTCTTGTGTGATTTCTTGTCACCACGTGCGAAGGAGCGCTGTGGGAGGGAGCATAGAGAGCCCATACGCGCTGGGAAAGGAGATGGCTTTGAGCTCGCTTTCTGCCGCGATGGCTTCGTGAGTCCTATTTTTAAAAGGGAAAGAAAGGTAAATCTTTTACTCATGGGGAGGAGAGAGGCTGATCTCTCGCGTTACAGATGAAGCTCGTCGTTTATGCTTTGAGCGCTTTGATGTCGTTCTGGTTATAACATTGAGATAGGCAAATTGCAGCCAAAATTCTACCACAAATTATGCACACCAGAACTTCCTTGGGGTGTGTCTGAAAAACGACAATGTCGAGTATTTTGGCTCTCCATGGCTTTGGACTATGTTACCAAGCAAGGGCAAATGGTTGGTGCACTCTGCGGGCTTGTCGTAATTAGACATCGAACCATGGCTCAACTGGTCTGAGCACCTCATCCTCCTTGATCGCATGCCATATCATATTGCGTGCCCGGACGCCTTTTTTGGAATCCATCAGACTTGAGGCGAAATCTGTCTGGGGCGCCGTCTGGTAGGTTCTTACCCCACGAGGATTCACAACGTCGAAAAGATTAAAGGGCGTGAACTTGCACGCGGGTTTGAAAGTATCGCACACATCGTAAAAGAAGACTTCATCGACGGACCAATTGAGCGGCTGGAAAGCCACCTCGAGGGCCCAGTGCAGCATCCGACGCGAGAGGCGCAGCAGACCTGTGCAAACGTGGTGACTCGTCTTGTTGGGACGCCAGAAATGGGCAACCTTGCTCCACCGGCTCAGTGTCTGTTTCTTTTTCTCTGCGAAAAGGACATCTTCTGGGTTGCTCGCACTATGATGGAAAGAAACTGCTAGCATGTCAGCGTCATCATGCTGAACGGCGTCGAAAAGAACACTCAGATCTCCGGTAAAGGTGACGTCATAGTCGACAAGCCAGAGATACTCGAGGTCAGGACGAGACTCGAGCATCTCCTTGAAGATGGACATGGAACTGGCATAGGTGAAGAGCCACATGAGCCTATTGGTATTTCCTGTTTCTTTGTGATTGAAGCCCCCTGTATCTCGATCACAGAGCACTTCTTTGCCCTTGGTCGAGCAGGTTTGGTCGTAAGCATCCACAGCTTCGTAGGGTATAACATGCCGAGATACGCCGACATTGTCAACATGCATGAGGCTGTAGGAAATGGCGTCTTCTCGTGTATGCTCTGCCTTGAATTGATTGAAGAGGCGGCCTTGACGCCCATTTCCGAGGACTGCGGCGATGACCTCTCCGCCTTCTTTGTTTAGGCTTCTTGCCCAACTATGAAGTGTCTTGTTCACGCGATCTGTGAAAAGGTGGGTTTTCATCACGAGAGCCTGGTTGGAGTAACGGCCTGAACGGTGCGCTGGTCCGTTCATGGTTTCTGAGATCTGGTTCCGCGCGACCTCGGACATTTGGCTGACTTGGAGATCCTTGGCACAGGCTTTGGCATCGAGAACCTCGAGCTGGCCATAGAGCCACCTTGCAAGTCGACCTGCATCCGTCAGCATGGCGTCCTTGGCCCAGGCCACCTCGACGGGGAGTGTGTAATAGCCATCGTCCTGGGAGCCTGCAAGGAGGACAGCGTCTGGGGTTTTCTCGAGAGCATCCTGCAAAAAGCACGCGCCTGAGGTCGTCGACACGGCGTCAGCGTATCCGCTAATAATGGGCGTGGTGCATGCGTCGAGCGAGTCTGGTGCGAAGCGCAGATACTTGTCTTCCCCGAGACCTTTGGAAGCGTGGTCGGCGAAGAAACGAGCGGCGTCAGGGGCAGTCCAAAGTGCTAAAATCGGGCGCATACGCTGGTCGTTTGTCCAATCAATGGGGTCACTTTTCAGCTTGGTGAGTCCTTTGACGTCGATTTGAGGATTTTGATCCGAAAGATCAACGGGCGGAGCGACAAGATTTCTTCGTCCGTGCAAACGAGCTCGTTGCGTCTGTTGTTTTCTTGGTCTGTTGAAAGATGCAGAAGAATGATTCGGCCGCGCGCGCATGGCACAGTCGCCAGCAGAGCGTCCTTTCCAGGCAGAGAATAGACTGTGACCCTCTTTAAAGCTCACGCCGGGTCGAATATAAAGTACGTGCTCGTATTGATCGAGCGACCAAAGTGCTCGCATGTCGTAGCCTCCGTCGACAATTTCGATGCGCGCGCCTTTGTGCAATACGAATCGTGTTTCCTTGCGCAGCAGGCCGCCCCCTGAGATGACGACAAGGTCGGCAGCATGGTGGCCAAGATTTTCATTGAGATCGGCGACCTCTCGCGCGAGCGCAGAGATGTGGAGCATCTGCATACGAATGAGCTCGGTGCGATTCTTGAAATAGGCGTCGAACAAGTCTTGCGAGGCGCTTGTAAACTCGTCGCCAAAGTCACGCAAGACTGTGACGACGGCAAGGTTTCGCGCACGTTCGCTGGGCTGCTGCGCGCCTTCGCTTGTGCCGATGGTTTCAAAGCTCTCGCTCACATGAACTTGGAGCAGCGGATTATCCATGAAGAATGCAATGTGGAGTCCGATGAGGCCAAGCATCAAGGCGCAGATGGACATGACCATGGCCGGCTTGCGAGCTTGCACCTCGCGCCACGACGCCGCGTTCGTCATCGTGCGAGGCTTTGGCTTTTCTGCCTCGACAGTGGTGCGTGTCCTCTGCCGACGCGCCTTGCTGGCAAAGGAAAAGAGAGAGAGAGATGGCCAGAGTCGATGGCTGAGTGAGCGGCCGAGCGAGCGAGCGAGCGCGCGCACAAGCGCCCAAACGTGCCTGGCGCGACGCGTGTTGCAGTTTTGCGGCACGCAAGAAAGAGAGGAGCCTCGACCAACGCACGCAAGAGCAGCGCCTTCTGGTATGGCCGGGCAGAGAAGCTGGGAATGAGTGATGTGAGAGAGGCCTGCGATGGAGGACCCGTGCGGGTCACGTACGCGCTCGAGACTGCGCGTCGCCCCGCGTCCGGTCTGCTGCTGCAGCAGCTGCTGTTACCGCTGCTGCTGCCGCCGCCCCCCGCCTGCCTGCCCTGCTCGCTCAGCGGGCAGCTCGCTCCCTTCGACCTGGATTCGGCGCGAAGGCAGGCCGCGCGAGAGAGGGAAGGGAGGGAGCCCTGCAGCGTTGACGACCGACAAAGGCTGACGACAAAGGCTGAACGCCTCTTCGTCCTCTGCTCGCTTCCCCTTCTCGCGCGCGCCGCCCACTCCCCCGCCGGGTCCTGGCGCAGGCCCTCCCTCCGTGCGTGTCTCGCGCACCGCGTGCCGCCCCGCCCGCCTCGAGCGCGCGAGACCAGCCAGCTCCGGGCAGTCGCCATCGCAGTCGCAGCAGCGCCCATGTCT
>BGKB01000045.1:0-76934 GCA_003116975.1 Aurantiochytrium sp. KH105
ATATTTTTGCTCCTGCTCTTATAAAAAGACGGTCTTAAAGTACTTCCATTTATAGAAAGAGAGAAATTATTCAGCGAATAAACACGCTCGTTTGCTCGCTCACGAGCTCGCTCTTGAACGTGAAAACTCGCATTTCATCCTCACCATCAATTTGTGATAGGCCGATCTAATAATTTGCACAAAAAAAAACGGGAACACGCTGCAAGAGGACAAAACAATGCTTCGTCACCTCCTACGCGCATGAACTTGATGGTGCGAATGTTGTTGCGCACGAAAGGTTGGCGAAGAGCGCGTTGGCGACAATTTGCGGTCACGCATGTCAAATAGCTCACCGCGAAGGTACTCGTTGTCCTTTGTCAGCTGCGAGAGAAGAGCTTCGTCAACATGACAGTCCGAGCTTTGAATGCGTCGCTGGGCTTCAAGGGCAGTCTGCTGAACCTGAACTTTCATATCCTCGATGGCGCGCTCATAGGCCTCTTTGACTTGGACACCCATTTCGCGAAGTATTCGGATCTCCTCGTTCTTTTGTGAAATAGCTTGCGAAGCGGATGCGCGCGCTACTCGCGTTTCCTCAACCTGGAGAGCCAACTGGTCTCGCAGCTCGCTGAGCTGATCCGCCATTGGCTGGCGCTTGCGTCCACCGGCGTGAATATTGCCAAGACGGCGCTCGAGCTCGACCTTGGCCCGCTCGAGCTTCTTACATTTGCCAAGAGCGGCCTCACGGTCGACCACCGCCCGCTCGAGCTTTTGCTTGAAGAGATCAACAAGCTCTCCAAGGCGATCATTCTCTACCTTGAGTAGCTTGCTGTTCACGGCATGTCCTTGATTATCCAGCTCCTCGTGGGCCTTTTGCACAATGTCGCGCGAGGCCGTCGCCTTGACGCGTTCCATTTCGGTACGCATCTTCACGAGCAGCTGACCTTGGCGCTCGATTTGCGCGGCCTGATTCATGGCATGTTGCTTGAGCTCTTCGAACTCGACGTTTGTTCGCGAAGACTCTTCTCGCGCTCGCGACGATTCGCGGCAGCTGTGTAGCTCGCGCTTGACGCGATCCAGCTCGCGCCGCAGCGCGTCCACAAGCGTGTCATCGTTGCTCGTCTTCTTCAAGAGCACCTTGAGCTGCTCTTTGAATCTCTTATTTTCCCCTTCGAGGACTTTGCCTCGAGCTCGTACAGCATGAATTGTTCGTTTGGCCTCGGCCAAACTACTTTCGACATGCTCGTACTCGTGCGCTAATTTCTCCATGGCGTGACGGCGCTCCTGCTCGATGGTCCGAATGTCTCTTGCTGCACGCGCGTCGACATCGTCTTCGCGACCACACGCCACGGAGGAAGACATTCCGGATCCGGCAGCGCCGAAGCCCATTGGCGATCCCGCGACAAAAGAACCCGTCGACTCCGGATCATGCGCCTGGTGTTCATGTTGTTGCTGCTGGTGTAAATGCGCCAACTGCGCTTGCGCACGCTTGAGCTTATCCTTGAGCAGAACGATTTTCTGCGCGCGCCCCCGCCACCCGCTGTTCTCTTCATCAATCGTGGATCCAGAGGCGACCTCTTCAAGGACCTTTTCCAACTGGGGGCCATCGCCTACCTCGCGCGTCAACACCCTTTTCAGCCGTTTCGCTTCGTTCGTTGCACGCAAACACTTTTGCCGCATTTGATCGCATCGATGCTCAACGTCGGCGAGACGTTCCGCGTACTCTTGATGAGCACTTTCACGCGCCTCACGAAGGCGCTGCTGGCTCAAAGCTTCTTCTTCAGCGTTCGACTGATTTTGTGTAATCTCGCGTCTGATTTTGCTCTTGGCCTGGCCGCGCGCTTGCGCTTTGCGCATCTCGCTTGCTTCAGCCTCTAATTGCGCGATGCGCGTCTTTTGTCGTTCCAGCGCGAGATTGAGACTGCGGTTCTTCTTTGCAAGCGCAACGATTTTAGCGTCTCGCTTGTCTGGACCCGCCACGCCTGCATCGAGACCGTCAACGACGCCTACCTCTCCTCGTAAAGCATCCATGAGT
Source organism: Aurantiochytrium sp. KH105 (assembly GCA_003116975.1). Classification (NCBI taxonomy): domain Eukaryota; class Bigyra; order Thraustochytrida; family Thraustochytriidae; genus Aurantiochytrium; species Aurantiochytrium sp. KH105. Next base: position 2,012 of record BGKB01000045.1, read on the forward strand.
TGTGCTTGAAGAGACTCAATCTGTCGGTCTTTCTCCTTAAGGGGGTCCACGTCCGTGGGGCCCGAGTCGTGCAAAACCTCATGTTCTGACCACTCGGGACTTTTGCGTTTGGCGTCGGGTCCCTTGCGAGGCATCGATTTCGGGATTGAAGTCGTGCTTTTGTGCCTGCGCTCCTCAAGTTCCATTTCTCGCTCCATGTCTGCCGCTAAAGCCGCAGCGAGTGCGGCTTCGTCCTCGTCAGCTTCGACGCTGGGGATTGCGCCTCCCGGAAATGCTGGGTCGTCATCATGGGGGTTCCACATGGGTGCTGGTTCTTGTTGCTGTGGTACAGCGGGCTGTCCTTTCAAACCAACCTTGACTGTTTTCGTGCCTCCCGGGCTCGTCACAATTTCAGTCTTGGAAACGATGGAAGATCTTCGCTCGAGTCCGTCAGAGCCCCGTGAATTTCTTCCGGAAGACGGCGTTGTCCCATCAATGCTGTCCTCCTCGAGACTATGCGACCGTGAGATCTCGTCATCAGCTTCTCCCTTGGCCGCTACTGTAGTCCTGCTTTGCATATTTGGCGCGTTGACACGCGGAGTTGCTGTCGGACTCGGTACATCACGAAGAATGCTTGAATTCTCGTCATTGTCTGGTGGATCGTCAGCATTTTGGATAATGCCGTCGCTAATAGGTCCTTGGGCGGTCTCTGCAGCTGTTTGTAGATCAGATGCAGGAATTTTGTCTTTCGGAGGGTTTGTGTCTTCTTCACCAGCAAGAGAGTCCACCTCGTCTTGTTCGTGGGGAGTTTTTGCACTCGCGCCCTCCTCTTGGCTGCGCTCTTGTTGTGGTGACTGACGCTTCTCCTCTTCGTCGTCGGCTTGCACCTCGCAAGTTTCGCCTCCTTCCTCGGCGCTTGTCGCCATCCTTTCTGCGCGTGGGTTCGCAGAGTGGACCGGTCAGTCAATTGAATTCTGCAAAGAACGCGCGCTAGACGGCGCCGGGGCGCAATGGAGGTCCGCCGTCACCAAACGCAAGCGGCGCGCATCAGAATTATAACAAGAGGTTGCTTGCTCGCTCGCTGACTGGAAAGAAACAGAAGAGCTGACTCCCTCTGAAAAGTAGCCGTTGAAATTATGGGAACATGGGGACTCATGGGCAGGTGGGCTCGCGCAATAGCAGCCTCATGAAGCTGCCTGCTCCGCTTCGCAGGAGCTTTGGTCCTGCGGATACGTGTATTTGTTGACCGAATAAACGTCACCACTAATTCTCGGTGTTTTGATGTTTTCTTGTTGGGTCATGCAGAATTTATCTCAATCTAGTATAGAATGGCAAGCACGTTTGGGCTGCGCAAAAGGCTTTTCAAACGCTAAGTTCGTTCGAACGAGTTGCTCAGGTCTGCCGAGAATGAGGTCTTGTTGGATAGAAACAAAGTTTGCTTTGCAAAACTAGTAAAAGAGAGAACGGAAATGATGAAGATAGAAATCTCGCTCCGTCGGGAGTTTTGGGGACCCAGGCTAGGCAAGAAGGTCTACTGCAAGGCAAATGAAGTAAATGAGCCATTGGTGGCTGAACTGCAAGTTCATCATCGAGTCTTAAAGGGCCTCAAACATCCGCCAAACGTGCAAGTTTCGGCAGTCCGGCAGTCCCAAGGCAAGAAAGAAAAAAAGAAAAGAAAAAACAAAGTGAGGGGTTCTAAGCTTTTTTGAGCGGTTTATCCATAGTTCAGGCGGAAAACCTGGTTGCCAATGATGTAGGAAGCATTCTGCTTTTGCAAGATGAACATTTGGGCAAAGCGAATGGGGTTGGAGTTGTCGAGACTCTCCTGGCCGGTGACAAACACCATGACGATTTCCGTTCCGTTAATCATTTGCACATCGACGGACATGTTGGGATCATGCTGTGCTGGTGGAAGTTCCATAATGCGGGCCATGATCGCATCGCGACCCTTGAGAGGGTTTCCTTCAAAGCTGAAGTTTGAGTTCGGGGAGTAGAGGTTGCCAAGCGTCTGACGCTTCTCGGGGCCGCCGTCGTAGGTTGTGTAGTAAAATTGAAGGAACTGCTTCGCGACATCGGATGCCTCGTCGGGCACATTAAAGGGGTTGTTCATGCCAATGCGAATGATCCAGTTGTGCACGTAGTAGCCATTGTTGCCATTGGGTACGAGCTGGTAGGCCTCCTGATACTGCTGGCCCATCCACTCGCCAGTGATGAAAATCACGATCGCTCCCGAGCCGAGGGAAGACTCCTGTGCATCTGTCGCCGTGACGCGACGAGTGGCGTTGGCAGGAAGACCGAGACTGTTGACCTTTTGCACGATGGCTGCCGCTCCTGCCACGGTATCGCCCTCGAAACTCAAGGTGCTGACATCCTTGAAGTAGTCCCCGATTTGAGCTCGGTTCGAGTCAAGGGAATTGTAAAAAGCCTGCACAAAGGCATTGGCGACAGTGTTGGGGTCCGCCATGATGCCTGTCTACGTGCGCGCGCGAGGCTCGGCAAACTTGAACAAGCTTTTGAGAATCTAGCGATCTCGATCTCACGGCAAACCTTTCTCAGGCGCCTTGAGGCAGAGCGCGCGAGCGCAGCCCTCGCCTAGCTAGATAGCCCTTTGTTCGTTGCTCTGGCGTGCTTCGCACTGCCTCCGCAGCCGACGCGCGCTCGCACGTCGGAGCGCACGCTCGTTCGTACGCTCGCTGCGCCACTCGCTGCGCCGTTTTGGATTCGCTGCCATTGCTCTGCTTGACTACGCAAAGAGCCGCAAGTCACACATTCACTTGGGCTCAATGGATAATTGGCCGCGCAAGTACTTGTAATTGTTTGGAATGGTAGTTAGGAGTTATATACTGCGGCCTTGGGCTTGCTGGCGGTTATGCACAATGGGTTAGGGCCTAGGCTATCCCACCTAGGCCTATCTAGGCATACATCATCAATTTCTTCATCAAGCACTGCGGCGGGTCTTTTATGCATGCAAACTTGGGCAGAGTAATCACATGCTCGACCGCGTCCGCCACCTTTTCCTTTCCGGATCCTCCTATTGCCATTGCTCCTTTCATGCCGAGGCCAGAGAAGGAGCGCGACGCATGTCGGACCACACAAGGTCACCCGGCGGGAGGGCCAGGTTCGTGGACAGCTTGACGAGTTCTTTTCCAAAAAGAAGCGTCTCAATGCCTTCCTTGATCATGCGATCCGTGCGTTTTTTGGGATTGTCGAGCGTGCGCACGTGCTCTACGAGCGCCTCAACTGAGCCGTGAGCAGCAATAAGCTTGAGCGCCGTCTTGTGACCGACATGTTTGATACCAGGAATATTGTCTGCGGCGTCGCCTACAAGTGATAGGTAGTCAACGTGCTGCGACGGCTGGAGACCAGGAAAGAGCGTCCGAAACCGCGACTCGTCCACAATGTCCATCGCATCCGCCAGCACCTCGTTATATGAGAAGCGCGGAGCTTTGCGCGGGAAGGCAAAGTTTTTTCCTGGCCTGAGCAAGCGTGTGCCAGCATCGATTAGCTGCATAAAATCCTTGTCGCTTGAAACAATGTCAACCCGAGCACCTTGCCTCCGTGCACGAAATGCAAGAGTGGCAATAACATCGTCAGCCTCGAGCTGCGGGAGGCAAACGTAGTGAACATCTTCGCGATCGAAACGCTCGCGAGCCATTTGAAAGACCATTGACACCTCCACAGGCCCTTGCTCCCGATGGGACTTGTAGCCAGGAAAGTTGTCGTAGTGCGTAAACTTTGAGACGGCTTCCTCCGTGAACTCGCTGGCTTCCTTCGAGAAGTCATCGACGCTGTCTGCATAGGCGCTCATAAGTTGTGCAAAAACTTGCAGAGACTCGGCATACTCTCTGCCAAGTTGTGCCACGCGCATATCGTCGTGGGCAGCAGCGGTCTCTGCCGTTGCGACGTATTCATGCATGCGTGCGGCGTGACTTGCGAGCGATGCCAGCTCAGGCTCGCTCCCAAGCGGAACACGCGCCTCGAGCGAGCTCGACAGACGTTCTGCGGCCACGTTAAACTCTTGATGTGTCGAGGACTCCTTGGCGCCTTCTCTGCGAGCTGCCTCGCGAACCTCTTGAGGAAATTCGCGAGCGCAGCGACTCGAAATGCTCTCGAGCAAGCTTATGTCAGATTGCAAATCTCGCAGTGTAGAGGCGACGTTGGACGAGAATACTTGCTCGGAGTGCTTCTCCATTGCTTGGAGTTCGCGTTCCGCCACGTCTCGCGCGGAGGTGATGGCGCCTTGCCGAGCCTGTCGTGCGCCAGAACCATCAAAGATCACGCTGACATGAGTCGGATCCGAATAATGGATCACTTGCGACACCTTGCGAAAGTACGAGACGGCAACGGTGCGTAAAAAGTGCTCGTCGACGTCCTCACCCTCTCCGTTCCGCATGCCATGGTACTGACGGAACAGGAGCGGCCACCCGTCGATGAGGAGGACGCGTGCTTCAGGGCCGAGACATTTTCCGACCTCAGCGTCTCGCTCGCTTTTGGTTCCATTTTCCCTTGGACGTCCATCGCTCACGTCTACGATTTTGTTCAAGTCACCGTCGCCGTCGCCGCCGTCGTCGTCGTTAAGTTGTGTTTTGACTGCTGATGCTGCTCGAAGACTCTCCGCGCGCGATGAAAACTTCGCCACAAGGCACGGCCGGCGCGTCCATGCCCGCGCTTCCGCGCTTCCGTTCTGCGGGAGCGCGCAGACCGCCCATCGCGCCGCCGCGCGACGCGCCGCGCTCCGCATGGCGTCTTGCGCTCGCACGTTTGGTCTCGCTCGCCATGTGTCCCAGATGTGACTGACAGACAAAAGAGAGAAAAAAAAAAAAAAAAAAAAGGGAGAAAGGGGGTTCCGTTACGGTTCCGTGGTAGTTCTTTTTCGTGGCGACGCGGCCGGGGGCGGCACTGCAGCGGCGGAGATGGAGCGCGCGCAAGTGGATCATAGCGGCGCACAAGTGGGTTATGCGGGGCGGAGCAAGTCGACCTCTTGAACGCGGAGGCTGAGCTGAGCTGTAGAGAGAGAGAGAGCGGGAGAGACGGAGCAAGCAGGGAGCGCGCCAGCTAGCTAGCTAGTAGCTAGCTGCCACTGCAGCAGCAGCAGCAGCAGCAGGCACGGCAGGCAAGGAGGACGAGCAGAGCGCAGAGCGAGCGGAGCAGCGCGGGCCCGCGGAGAGCAGGCAGCGGCGGAGCAGCGCGCGCAGAGCGAAGAGGCAGGCAGGCAGGCAGGCAGGCACGATGGCGACGCCCCTCAAGAGCAAGCCGGTGCAGGACATGCCGCCGCCGGGCGGCTTCAAGCCCTTCAGCGTGGCGGCCGAGATGCCCAAGCCGCGCATCTCGGGGTTCGGGCTCTTCGCGCTGACGGCCGCGACGTGCGCCGTGGGTTTCTACATCATGGGCCAGGGCAACATTGAAAGGCGGGCGCTCAAGATGGAGAAGCGCGAGCGCCGCATGGCCATCGTGCCCTTCCTTCAGGCCGAGGAGGACGCGCGTTTCGTGCGCCTCTCGCAAAAGGCCAAGGACGAGGAGGCCCGCATTATGAAGGACGTTCCCGGATGGGACGTCAACGAAAAGGTGTACAACACGCAGTCGTGGTTTGTCCCCACGCACGTCAACAACAAGAGTCTCTGGTAAGGAAGACGAGGACGGCAAGTTCGGTCACCTCACCTCGTGCCTTGTCCCTTTTCCCTTTACCCAAAACACACACACGAAAATTAGCGCGCCTCAACGTCATGTCCAAAAAGACTCGTTCGCAGGACTGCATGGTCTTCTTTTCCCTCTTCCCTGTATGCCACCATCCATCGACACGCATTGTCTTTTCGACCCCGACACTTTTCGTCTCTGCTCAAATCGTAGGCGGCTGGCTGGCTGGCTGGCTGGCTAGCTGACTGTCTGACTGCACGCCGCAATTGTGAGTTCCGTTTCGGCGTCGCAGTCGTAGCAGCAGCATTAGTCGTCGTCCGATCATCGCAGAGCGACGGTTTCGTGGGTAAGTGGAGCAATTCACACAAATATCCCTGCCTTGCAGACCGAAGTTGTCGCGTAGAGAAGGAGATTAGATTTTGTTGCAATGGCGAGAGAAAATGAGATTTTACAGTTGATTTGTCTGGTTGTTTCCTTGCTTGATTGATTGCTTGACGTACGTCGTTTCCACGAGCGACAGGAAGAGGAAAAGAAAATGAATCACCTGTATTACCTGATACAAAGGGTGGAAAGCACAGAAGCGCCTTCCTCCCTTTTAGTTCCAGACTTTAGCGGATCGGACACATCAACCTTTAATTTGCGTGTCTTGCAGGACCTGATTCTCTCGATTTGATCTCAGATGAGGGCGGTCAATTTTAAAATATGAGAGTTCTTGCTCGCTTGCACTCTTTCCCTCTCGTGCGCGTGTCATTTGCAATGCGTTCGTCGTTACGATTCGATGTAATCCGTCAAGACTAAAGTCTACAAAACACCTTGTTGACAGCATCTCCGCGCCCCTCGGTTTTATAACTTTTTGTGGAAGGAGTAAAAAAAAAAAAAAAAAAAGAATCCACCACACAAGATCGACGACTTTGATTTTCAAAAAGTAAAAGGGAAGAAAAATTTCGAAGCGCCCAGACAACATTCTTCGACTTACGTTGTGTCCAAGTCAGCAATCAACAAGAGAGAGGGATTTAACGAGCGTAAAAAGAAAAAAGTGTGGGTGTATATCAACATCGATTCCAAGGCCAGAGCGCGTGAGCCGAGTGCAAAAGAACCAGAGCGACAACGGCTTAGTTGGCCACCCGATACGTCTTTACGGCTTCGTCTGTGTTTCAGACTAGCTTGATTCCACAGAGAGCTTGATGAGGTGCTGCATGAAGACCTGCAGCGAAACGTCGTCGGTAAAGATGCGCTGCTGACTGCTCGAGTCCGAGTTCTCGGGTGGGTTAACACGCGCAACGAGAAAACGAGCCTGGGACTTGTGCTGATCGGCAGGAATGTAACGCGGAAGCGGGAAACGGTCCTCCATGACGGCCTGTGCATCTTCCTTGGGTGCTTGCAAAAGGGACTTGAAGTTGGCGTATTCGGGCTTGTTGTGATAACCGGCATCACGCCAGGAGACAATGGTCTCGCCGTGGAAAACGACAACCGTAAAGAATGTGTCGAGCAAAAGAATGACGTCCGGCTTGATGGACGAGGCGTCGAGCAGCACAGGGACAGGTGGGCCCGAGAAAGAGTAGCTCAGAAGCGCCGGTTGGATCATGACGAGTGAATCGGACGTGTTGTTGCGTGTGAGTGTCATGCGGTAATAAGCACTTTCGTCCGGGGAGTTGTTGGAGATCTGCAAAAAGGGCGAACGACGGAGGAAAAAGAGAAATTGCGGGAAAATGGTGAACTCGGACGGCAGACGAAACGAGCTCGGATCGTCCTTGCGGTACTCTGCGAATCGTGCACAAAGACGAATGAGACTGCGATCAAGCCAGCGCAAGACGTCCGTAAGGTCCTCGTCGTTGACACGGTAGACGGCTGCCCGAGCCATGAGGACGGCAGCGGCCTCCTGATCGAAAGAGGGACCGATACTCGTGACGTTCGGGTCGCTCTGCACGAGCCCACCGACAGTCGTGACGCGCATGCGGAAGCGGCCATTGGCGTGCTGATAGCTGGTGATGAACTGCGTGTACCTCCTGCGCGGACCATGCATCGATTGCTGCTGCTGCTGCTGTTGCTGTTGCTCCGAGCCTTGGACCTCAAAATACAGTGCGATGGTGCTCTGCGGGTCCAAGCCGCACAGCCGCCAGGCATACGTGCCGCCCTCGCCGACCTCGGTCTCACTAACAGACGGCGACTTCTTCTTGAGCGAGGAGCAGGAACCAATGGCGCCGCGCACCTTGTACTCGCGGGATGTGATGCACTCGAGTGTGCCTGCAAAGCCCATGCGCAGGTGGCCACGGTCTTGCTCGGTTGTCTTTTCGTCCGAAGGGTGTCGCGTAAAAACGCGACGGAAGGATTCCTTAAAGACAGACTGGCCAAAGCTGTCGGCCAGCACGACAAGACCGCCCGTTTTGTCGACGCAGGTCTTCATCTCGAGAAGACCAACCTGGTCATAGCAGCAGCCAAAGAGGTCGACGACGTGGCAATTGATCACGCAGCGCTGCGTGAGCGCATCGTAATGCTTTTTTGCCTGCTCAAAGAGATCGGCCCGGCCCTTGCTCAAGTCTGCGTGAGAGCGCATGGTGTCCTTGAGGTCGAGCTTGGCGACAGCGCCAGGACCCATGGTGGCTGGTCCGCCGATGAAGAGCATGATGCGTGCGCCACGACGGTTCCAGAGCTTTTCAAGCATGCCCACGGCTACACTCACGGCTACGCCCGTGCAGCGCTGCGGGCGTTGGTTCTGGCCCGTCGGCCACGGGTCACGTGTGAGGTCCGAGAGGATGGCGTCAAGGGTCACGAGGGCCTCGGAGACCGGCTGGAGAAAGCGCTCCGCGCCAGGTGGGAAGCCCCCTGCACCCTGTGTTGCGCCCTGGGGCTGCCGATTGACAGGAAGTCCCAGCAGGGCATGAATGCGATCTGCAGAAATGTCCTTGTTGCCGCGAAAGACATAACTCCGCGAAGCCTCGGCAAAGTTGAGTTCGTGGACGTGCACAACGCTGCCAAAGGTGATGAGTCCAACCAGGGCGTTTTCGGGCAGAATGCTCATGCTCTGGAGAATGGAGTCCTTGAGGGACTCGAGCTCGGTTTCGGAGACGGCAACGTCAAGCACAAAAACGAAGACAGGGGGGCCCGCGTTCCGGTTCGGGAGCTCGTACTCTACAGTGGTATACTGGGGGATGAGCTCTGCGGGCAGATTGACCTCGGTGATGTTTTCTGCGTAATGAGGCGGGAATGGATTCCGCGTCATGCAGAACGGGCAGCTCCACAGTTTGGATCGCATGTCAGTGGTGGACCAGGGAGAGAGGACGGCCATGCAGTTGGAGTTTTTGCAGCGAATTGGCTCGTACTCGAGCACAGGCATGCCTTCGATGCGTTTAAGAGGCGTGTACAGGGCTGCAACGGGCACGACTGCGCGCTCGGCATCTAGCTTGTTGCTTGGGAACATGTTAAAGGAGAATCGAACACCGTTGCGTTCTTCCTCGCCGGCAAAGTCATAGGCGACAGCTTGTTGCTGCTGCTGCGCGTACTGTTGCTGCTGCTGCTGCTGCTGTGCCTGCTGCTGGCCATAGCCTTGGTCGTATTGGCCTTGGGGCTGCTGCTGCTGGCCATACTGCTGTTGCTGGGCGTACTGTTGTTGCTGGTCGTACTGCTGCTGCTGCGGCTGCTGCTGTTGGTACTGCTGTTGTTGCTGGTACTGTTGCTGCTGCGGCTGCTGTTGCTGCGGTTGCTGGTACTGTCCCTGCTGCTGAGCATAGCCCTGCTGCGGCGCGTACCCGCCGCCGCCCTGGTTGTAGCCGCCTTGCTGCATCCTCGTGCCTCGCCCGGTTGTTCCCTTTCCGGTCGCAACTCGGCTCGAATCGGCTCTGCCGGGGTGCAGTCGAGGTCGTCCGGCGGCTCCGGCAGACGCCTGCTGCTTGTGCCGCTCGCTCGCGCGCTCGCTCGCTCGCCTGCCCGCCCGCTCGCGCGCGATCTCTCGCTCACGCTCTGCGCGGCTTCGTCTCGTGTCCTACTTGTCGACGTGGCACCGCGCCTCCGTAGCACTGCCTACTGCTGCACTACGGAGCCAAGCGAGAGAGGCGACGGCTAGGCCCGCCACGGTTGCGCACTTGCGCGCGGCCATTCCGCACTTACAGCGCACTATTCTCTACTTGTGGCCTCGACTCGCCCGTGTTCACGGTGAGCCAGCCCTCCAGTGCGGTGCTAGAGCACCGCAACCGTCGCTTTTCCGATTTTCTGTTGATAAAGCCGAAGCTTCTGCAACCACGTGGACACGGGTCGCTGGCTGGCCGGGCGGGCTGTGCTATGTATGTATACGACCTCCCAGCCAGATGAAGAGCCCACCTCTGCACTGCACGAGTTCAGACCGCGCGGGCTCGCTTGCCAGCCACAGCCAGCCGGAAACTCTTGCTCACAGTTCAAGTTGTTTGATAGCACAGCAAGCATGCCCAAGATCCGCCCGCGTCTTGGTGAATTTTTTCCCTCTTCTTCTTGTCATCAATCCGGGTATACGATGCAGTCGCCCATGGTGGCTGGCCACGGTGCTGTGGCTAGTTGGTGGGCGAACTCGAGGCGAACGCGAACGCGAGGCGAAGGCATTGCAAGGGAAGGGCATGACAAGGGAACTTTTCAAGGCATGGTGCGACACGACGCTCTCTCCCGAACCATTCTACTACTGTCAGCTGCTGCTGCTGGCCAGTGGTGGCTGCTGGCTGCTGGCCATGGTGGCTGCTCCATGTGCTTGGGATAGCCGATAGCAGAGATGACTGTGACCGGGCACTGACAGTGACAAGACGAGAGCCCACCAGCCAGGCCAACCAAAAAAACAAAAAGTGGGTGCTTGCACCTTCGAACACTGTTGTCTCACTTTCCATCATGACGGTTTACGACTCGGTCGAGAGGGACAACTCCCCAGCAAAAGCAAGCGAGCAAGCAAGCATGGACGGCAAGCGAGCAAGCAAGCATGGACGGCAAGCGAGCAAGCAAGCATGGACGGCAAGCGAGCAAGCAAGCATGGACGGCAAGCTCCTTCCTTTTGGGCCGAGCATTCGTCGGCGCCGAGCTCTTTCTGCTCCCTTCTTTTCCCCTCTCCTGCAAATTTTTCTTCTCTCTGCCTCTCCCCTGCCCGCCTCTCTCTCTCTCCCCCCTCCCTCTTGTTGCTGCCGTATCCCGTTTCTCCTGTTTCCTCTCCTTGTGCGTGCCTGTCTGCCGGCTGGCCGTCTGCGGCTGCTTGTTCTTCTTTGCTTGTCCGCGTCTCTGACGTCTGTCTGTCTGTCTGTCCACTGTGTCTGCCTACTATGCGACTGTCTGTCTGTCTGTGTGTCTGTCTATGTGTCTGTCTGTCTGTCTGTGTGTCTGTGTGTCTGTCTGTCTGTCTGTCTGTCTGTCTGTCTGTCTGTCTGTCTGCTGTCTGCGCAGGTTGCGGCGGATCGGGAGCAGAAGCGGAGCGCCGGCAGCGCGCGTCGGCAGCGGCGCGGCGCGAGAGGGCAGCCGGGCGGCGGGCGAGCGCAGACAGACAGACAGACAGACAGACAGACAGACAGACAGCCAGACAGGCGGCGGCCGCCAGACAGGCAACCCGCCGGCGGGCGAGCGGGCGAGCGAGCGAGCGAGGCAGGCAGCCAGGCATACTCGCCAGCCAGCAAGCAAGCGAAGCAAGCAAAGGCAAGCCCCAAGAAGATGAACGAGATCAAGGACCTCATCTCGCGACGCGGCACCGGCGTGAGCGCGCGCGGGCTGCAAACGGGGGACGGCGTTGCCGGATCCGGCGCAGATGACGACCTCGATTGGCCCCAGACCGCAAGCTCGTACGAGCTCAAGGCCCAGATCGGTCAGGGCGCCTTCGCAAAGGTGTGGCAAGCCACCTGCAAGGAGAGGAACACGGACGTCGCCATCAAGGTTATCGAGCTCGATAACCTGACCTCCAGCCTGGACGATATTTATCAAGAGGTCCGCGTGATGCTTCTCAGCAAATTTCCCAGCGTGCTGCGCGCCTATGCGTGCTTCGTGGTCAAGCGCAGCCTATGGCTTGTCATGCCCCTCATGCGCAAGGGCTCGTGCCTGCGCATCATGAAGGTGCTCAAGCGCAAGGGCCTCGGCGACGGTCTCAAGGAGGAGTGGATTGCGCCCATTCTCAAGTCAGCCCTCGAGGGTCTCGAGTACTTTCACAAGCGCGGCAAGGTCCACCGCGACATCAAGGCCAGTAACCTGCTCATGGACAGCGACGGCTCGGTGCGCATCTCCGACTTTGGCGTGGCCGGCTGGCTCCCCAATGGCCTCGACAGGAACAGCGTCGAGCGGCGCACCTTTGTTGGCACACCGTGCTGGATGGCGCCCGAGGTCATGGAGCAGACCGACGCCTACGACGAGAAGGCAGACATTTGGTCCTTTGGAATCACCGCGCTCGAGCTCGCCAAGGGCTACGCGCCGTATGCGCGACTTGCGCCCATGCGCGTGCTCCTTGCCACCATCCAGAACCCCCCGCCCTCACTGCGCTCCTACGATGACTGGCAGCAGACCAAGAACAAGTTTTCGCGCCACTTCCGCGAAATCATCACCTTGTGTTTGCAGCGCAACCCAGCGAATCGCCCGTCAGCATCAACGCTTCTTTCCAAGACCTTTTTCAGGCGGGCCCCGCCCTCGAACTCTCTCGCAAAGGATTTGCTCGAAGCCGTCCCTATCCCGGATACCTGGGAACAGAGCACGTCGTCCTCCGAGGAGCGTGCGGAGCAAAAGCGCCAGCTCGAGCTCATGAAAAAGGATCAGGAGGAAGAGCTCGAACGACAGCGCAAGGCGGCTATTCAGCAGGAGCAGCAGCAGGCTGAGGCGCCTGCACAAACTCCGGCGCAGCCCCCTGCCGCAAACCAGCAAACACAGCAACCTGGCGGGGGAGCGGCGGACGCCGCACAACAGTCCAACCCGGAGAGCGCATCGCAAAGCGCGCAACAGCAGGGAGTGGCGCCTAATGGTTCGGCCGCAAGCTCTGCCCCACCTGCAGCAGCTTCTAGCGCCGAGCCGGGCTCTGCTGGCGCCGGGGCCGCTGGCGATGCCGCCGACGACGCGAACTCAACAGACCCCAAGCTGCAAGCCATTGCCAACCTCGAAAAGCTCGAGGCCAAACAAGGCAGCAGCTTTGTTCGCGGAGCTACTTGGGTCTTTGAGGACGACGATGCAGACGCGGCACCGGCGGCTTCGGGAACCGCGCAGGATGGGGCTGCTCAGCCCACGGCCTCTGCCGAGGGCGGCGAAAAGGTCGATGTAAGCGACGAGTTTAATGACTTTGCCATGGAGTACCAAAAGGGTCAGATCCGCGGCGAGCAAGACTGAACCTGCTTGCCTCTCGCGGCCCAGTCGATCGCTTCCTTCACCTTTTCCACCCTTCACGCCGTTTTTCTCCTCCGACATCCTTTACTTTTGCTCTTTCACTCGTCCGTGGGCTCTCTCACGCCTTTCCGAATTTAACCCAGCCAGACCGCCGTGGCCTTTCTCTTTTTTTTTTTCGTTGCCACCATGGCGCCCAAACTAGAGAGAACTTGGAAAGAGCGGCAATTGCAAGTTGTCAAGCTTGCGCGAATGATGTGACGGCCCCTCTCTTTCGTCGATGCGGAAGCAAGCCGCGAAAGCGGGATTGTTTTTTGCTTTCTCTTCTCCTCTTTCCCCGCCCCTTTACCCCTTTTATCCTTTTTGTCGCAAGCGGGGGGCTCGTCATCGACACTGTGTCGTAAACAGAAACATCAACCAATGCTTTTCTTTCTGCGCTTTCGTCTCGTCTTGTCAACAATTCGCAACATGCTTGCAAAGAAACCTCTCTTCTCTGTTTCCGTAAAACACAAGTTTATAAGTATTGCGTGGTCGTCAATCCATGAGCTATCTTTGACCGGGAAAACTTCAGGATCTTCTCCAAGCAATCCACCTTTTCTCTGTTGTGAGCTCGCTTAGCGCTTGTATACTCCTTTGACCAAGAGACAGCCCGCCGAGCAGAGTTCATTTCGAAGAAGCCACCGACCAAGCTTGATTTTTTTGAAAATGGGTCGACGCTTCGCGGGCGGAGCTCTCTTTTACTCTTTCGAGGTAAAGTACAAAGAGTCGAACGTATCGGACATCGGTCAGGTCGTAAGAGCGAAGCAGAGTGAGCCAGAGTACGACCCAGTGTAGGCCAAAGAGTTGACCGCAGAACAAGGAAAGCTTACTCCTGGGGAATAGAAAAGGGTAGTATAGGCAATAGCATTTAGATGAGTTTTTTCCGTTGAAAGTACGACTTGAGGTACATGATTTGCCATGCGCCCAGCGAACCTACAACGGCGATGGAAAAGAAGGAAAAGAGACTGACGCGCGTGTTGATGCTCTCGTTCATATCGCGCATCTCCGCCTCGCGCTGTTTGAGCGCCGTCAGCTCGTGGCGCACGTCACGAATCGTTTCCTGAATGCGAATTACCTCGGCGCTGAGTGGTTTAAGATGATGACGCTGCACCACTTCCGTGAGGTCCTTTGCCTCCACCCCGGAGCGCAACTTGACTTGAACTTCGCGCGTGATCATGTCGTTGTTGCGGAGACAGAGCACATGTTCGCCAGCAGCCTCGGCCGTGAACCCGAACTTTGCCATTTTCGAGTTTTGCTTGCTAAACACTTCCTCGCCCAAGGGACCCGTCACGTGGATGTCCATGTTGACGTCATCACCATCGGCGTGCACCTCGAACTCGCCCGTCACGAGCTGATCTTTACGAAGCACGTCAAAGATACACCTTTCTTCGGTGGAGGCTACTTCAAAGCGCACACCTGACGCGCGGTTGAAGCTGCAAACAAGAACCGCCGCGGCAAGCGCCAAAGTTGTTTGCCAGCCGAACGCTTTCGACACGCGGCCCCTTCGTCGTCGCCCGAGACGTTGCCTCCCGGGCGGCAACCGCGTCTCGTTTTCTGTTGTTCCCATGACAACACTGTTGAACGTTTGGGCTTGTTCACCTGTACTCACGACCGTGGACTTTTGATCTCTCTCGTGCGCGCGGGCGTGTTCGCGCGCACTCGCGCCTACGCCCTCTTTGCTACGCACGAGAGCACGCACGAAAGCACGTTTACTTGTAGGCCTAGGCCACGTTGGTTCGATAAAATAAAAAAGGCAAAGCAAGAAGCGAGCGACAAGAAGCTTTGCAAAACGAGCGGGAAAACCTTGCGAAGAAGTTGAATGACTAAAGTGATCATTCTTGGTGATCACTCTTGACGTGCAGGGCTTGTCTCGAAGATGCAAAGCTCGGTCATCGTATTCAGAATCTGAGAAATGGTGTTGAGTTATTGGCGACAAGAGAGGAGCAAAAGGAAAAGTTTCACCAAAGCCACCATGGAAGTTGGGATTCACTTGGGAAATGAATAAACGACGAGCGAGGTCTTTCTCTCTTTTTTTGTGTGTGTGGTGTATGTAGGGGGCACGTCGGTCAAAGTCGCGTGAAGCGTGGACGATCAGTGGACCTTGAGGGCGCGCAACATTTGAGACTCCTCCATATGGTGCATAATGGCCTTGACAGCTTCATCAGCGTCCTCGAGAATGCCGATCTTACGCACGTTGCCTTCCTGGTCCCCATCACCCCGCAGAGTAATGGTCACATAGCCCTCAGGGCGCTGCTTGTAGTAAAGGTCGTAGCCGCAGCACCTTTGGCAAGGGGTGGCCCAGTAAAAATCCCCCTTGTTCGGCTCTTGCTTGAGCTCGTTGCAGCAAAGGACATTGGTGCAGTCAGCACAGGAACGCTTGTACGTTTCCTGTTTTTGAATGATCTCGAGGTCCACGTCAGCAATCATGCTAAAGTCGATGTTATCAACTTTGGTCTTGAAGGGGGGCTCGTTGGTCGGCGCAAACGCATGATTAAGCTTGCGGTATTTCTCGTCAATCTGATCTTTCCAGCGGCCTTGTTCGATGGTGAGGTGGTCACGATAGATGCGCAGCGTGGACGGAGGGAGCTCGACGAACTGCTTTGGCGAACAGCACACAGCGTCCCAGCAGCTGTCGCAGTTGCCTCGGTAATTCTTCATGGCACAGCGGTTGCAGACGCTACAGGGTCCCTCATACCACTCGTGAGCCTTGCCCCAGAAAACGAGCGGTGCCTCTTTGATGACCATGGCGCGCTGGTTCTCGCGGTCGATCGTGTTGAGGCTTAAACAGAGATTCTCGAGTGCCTTGGCCTCGCCCAGCGAATCGAAGCCCATTTTATCAATATCCTTGCTGGTGAGCGTGTGCAGAATGCTGCCGTTAATGCCGTGCTTTTGAATCTGTCGCGGGATCTCCTTGAGTTGGAGCCTGCTCATAAAGTTCGCGAGTTCCTTGACGTTCATTTTGGTGAGCTCGTGCATCTGTTTCTGCTCCAGGGACGAGAGCACGCGCACCGGGTCCACGCAGTCCCCTTCCCCGTCCGAAGACTCGCGCTGCATCAGCGGCTGCGCGGACGGGGCCTGTCCCGCGCTCTGCGTAGGCGGCACGGGTGCGTGCGTCTTGGCTTCGTGCGGCTCCATGGTGCTGCGGACGACGCGCTCCTTCGCCCGCCTGCCTGCCTCTTTGCCTGTGAGTCTGGGTGCGTCTGCGTGTGTCTGGCTGCCAGGCTGTTTGTCTCCCTGCTCCCGCGCGCGCGCGCGCCCTCCTGCTGCTCAGCTGCCCGCGCCTCTCCGAAGTCTGGCTCTGGCTCTGGCTCCGTGACCCGCGCCGCGTCCGGGCCGCGGGATTCTGCGCCTCATTGACAGGGTCATCTTCCAAGTGCCCCAAACTTGAAAAAGTCGTTGCGCCACAGAGTATACTAGTATTCTACCACCGAATAACAAATAAGGAGACAGGAGACGATGTGTCAGGTATAGGATAGGATGATGATGATGCGTGCCACGCACGGAAGTTGGCTGGCTTCGGCTTTCCTTCGTATCCACCACCAGCAGCAGTGACAGCATAGAAGCCAGCGAAGCCGCCTGCGCAGAGAAGGACTGGGTGGAAAGATGGATGGATAGATGCCACGCACGTTATTCGATGAGAAAGAAGTCAACGCAAGCAAGCGCTTGCAAAACGAGCGGAAAAGCCTTGCGAGGACGTTGAACATCGAAATTTTGCACTCTCGTCGTGCAGGGTTTGTCTCGAGGATCCAGCCCGGTCGTCGTATTTAGAATTTGAGAAATGGTGTCGAGTTATTGGCAACAAGAGAGAAGCAAAAGGAAAAGATTTAGAAAAGCCAGCTTGATAACTTGGGGCTAATTTCGGAAATATAGTAAAGGTGAGCAAGCTTTTTTCTCGTTTATTTCGGTGTGTAGGCCTTAGGTATTTGAGATTGCGTCGGTTAAAGTCGCGTGAAGCTGGAACGATCAGCGGACGTGGAGGGCGCGCACCATTTGAGACTCCTCCATATGGTGCATAATGACCTTGACAGCTTCATCAGCGTCCTCGAGAATGCCGATCTTACGCACGTTGCCTTCCTGATCCCCATCGCCCCGCAGAGTAATGGTCACATAGCCCTCAGGGCGCTGTTTGTAGAAATGGTCGTAGCCGCAGAACATTTGGTACGGGGTGACCCAGTAGAAACTTCCCTTGTTCGGCTCTTGCTTGAGCTCTTTAAAGCAAATGTGATTGGTACAGTCAGCACAGGAACTCTTGTACGTTTCCTGGCTTTGAATGATCTCGAGGTCCACGTCGGTAATCATGCTAAAGTCGATGTTATCAACTTTGGTCTTGAAGGGGGGCTCGTTGGTCGGCGCAAACGCATGATTAAGCTCGCGGTATTTCTCGTCAACATGTTCTTTCCAGCGGCTTTCCTCGATAGAGAGGTGGTCACGATAGATGCGAAGCGTGGACGGAGGAAGCTCGACGAACTGCTTTGGCGAACCGGACATAGCGTCATAGCAGCCGCTGCGGTTGTTTCGGTAATTCTTCATGGCGCAGAGGTTGAAGGCGCTACCGGGTCCCTCATGCCACTCGTGAGCTTTGCCCCAGAAACTGAGCGGTGCCTCCTTGATGACTATGGCGCGCTGGTTCTCGCGGTCGATCGTGTTGAGGCTTAAACAGAGATTCTCGAGCGACTTGGCCTCGCCCAGCGAATCAAAGCTCATTTTGTCAATATCCTTGCTGGTGAGCGTGTGCAGAATGCTACCGTTAATGCCGTGCTTTTGAATCTGTCGCGGGATCTCCTTGAGTTGGAGCCTGCTCATGAAGTTCGCGAGTTCCTTGACGTTCATTTTGGTGAGCTCGTGCATCTGTTTCTGCTCCAGCGACGAGAGCACGCGCACCGGGTCCACGTAGTCCCCTTCTCCGTCCGAGGACTCGCGCTGCATCAGCGGCTGCGTAAGCGGGGAATGTCCCGCGTTCTGCGTCATGGGTGCGTGCGTCTTGGCTTCGTGCGGCTCTGAGGTCAACGCGCTGCTCCGGAATCTACCTCTGGCTCCGGCTCTAGCTCCGACTCTTGCTGATTTGCTGACAATGACCCTGGGGCGATTCTGCGCCCCGGTCTTCTTATCTTCTTCAAAGAGTCGTTACGCAGCAGAGTAGAATAGTACTGACTGACCAGAAACAGGCCCTCAGTATTGTACTACCTGACCAGAAATACGCTGGCTAAATTTCAGCCGGCAGGTATACTCGTGGCACAATTTTTGGCGAACCATTTTCACCGAAGGGCGGCAGGTTCAGGTATTGCGTGCCACTACCTTCGGGGTCTCCTTTTTTCTTGCGATTCGGCGTGGTCTCCGTATTGCCTCCGCGCTCTGGCTCTAGCTCTACCTCTTGCTGATTTGCTGACTTTGACCCGCGCCGGCGCCGCGTCCGGGTCGCGCGATTCTGCGCCTCGGTCTTCTTATCTTCTTCAAAGAGTCGTTACGCAGCAGAGTAGAATGGTACTGACTGACCAGAAACAGGCCCTACCTCCTGATCAGAAATTCGCTAGCTAAAATAGTTCGTGCCCGTCACCTGCAGCTGATAGATGGAGATGACGCGAACAGTCTGGATAGCGTTACGTCGGACATCGAGTATGTGGTGGACTGCGCGTTCGCGCTGGAGATCAAGACAGCCACGACACGACGACGTCATCGCAAATGGAACCCCTCCACCGGCCGAACGGGTCCTTCCCGTCGCGGGCTCGTTCTGGAACCATGCCATTGGCGGAGTACCGTGCGGAAAACGCTCGCAGGTCGCGCGCGGCGGACCGCCCACCTGAGCCTCGGTGCGATCATGTCCTTGGCCTGGCTCGAGTACATCTTCTACAACTGCTTCCGTGCGTACCAGCTGACGAAGCTTCAAGACCAAAAGAGCATGCAACTCCTGGGAGTGATGCGCGTCGCTCAAGAATTGAATCTCATTCGAGGACTTCGTAGCTCTGCGCATTGACTCGAGTGACCCTGCTCAGAGTCTGAGTGCGTTGTTTAGAGGAGAAGACGACACCTGAAAGGAAGATGGAGCTGCGGAAGCCGGGGAACCATACGAGAAGGTCCCAATTACGAGGTCAACGGGCTCAAGGAGCAAGCGCCTCCCAGGCATCATGGCCAACCGCGCAGAAGGAGCACACACGCAAACCTTGCTGGCCAAAGGCCGAAAATGCATCGTGTGCTGCGTAAAGTGCGAGCATGGCTAAGACCCCAGCGAGCATGCCAGAGACCCTCACAAGAAGCAGAAGTGATGCACACGTGGGATGTCAGGCTGCCATATGCAAGTACTGCCATGCGCGTTTTCACTCTGCAGAAGGCGAGATATATGTATGTCACGCTGACGTATGCTGTTCATGTGATTTTGCATGGCCCGTCGTGGCGCTTGGCGGGCCTCAATGGCGTGTTTTACGAGGATCTGGCGCACCTGCAAGATCAGTTCGAACCCTGCAGAACAGATTCTCCGAGCACAAAGCAATCTCTATTTTGATTTTAACGAAATTTAAGAGGGTCTTAGCCATGGTAACGCCACAATCAAATAGACCACTTTCCTCGCTTCAAGCGCTTAACCAATCCCCTCCCAAACTTCGACCAAAACTACTCCCCAAGATTTTTGAACTCCAGGACAATTATCCTCTCGCAGGCAAGTCTGCATGGACTCATTTTTGAGTCACGCGGAAATATTTTGAGGGTGCTAGAACGGATCGCAAGACCAAAATTTCGGGTAATTTTTTGGGTAGTTTCAGTGTGAGTAGGCCTATAGCCGCTGGCAAAAGACGATGTGTCAGGCAGCATGATTATGATGCGTGTCAGGCACGGCTTCGACCTTCCTTCTTATTCACCACCAGCAGCAGTGACAGCATAGAAGCCAGCGAAGCCGCCTGCGCAGAGAAGGACTGGCCATGGTGGGTGGATGGATGGATGGATGGATCCATTTTTTGGAACAACAAATGGAAAAAGAAAAGCAAGCAGGGAAAATGGAGAGAAGAGCAAGGAGCCGAGAACGCAAGCAGCAGACCAAGGCTAGCCATGGTAGGATGCATAGATGGATCGATAGATGAATAGATGGGTTTGTTTTGTTCTGTTTATTTGTTTTGCTTTTTCCAATACTACTGATCATTGGTGAGCGGGGGTGCTCTAGAAAAAGTGGAAGCGTGCACAAAGCCGAAACGAAGCAGCGCTCTCAAGTCGCAAGCCGAGCCGAACCGAGCCGATCGCACTGCACGCGGGCGCGAGAGCCGCCATGGCCGCAAGAGAAGACGAGAGCAAGGAGGCGCCGACGCGGACGCGGACGCAGGCGCAACCGCGAGACCCAGCGCTCTACGTGCTCTTTCAGAGATACGCAGGCCTGGGGCAAGACCACTTTGGTCCCTCAGACCGAGATGCCATGAGCCTCTCAAACTTTTCGTCCCTGATGCGCGACGCCGGTGTTGACGCCGCGCCCGGCGCGGTTGCCGTCGCGTTTGAGCAGAGGGCAATCCCAGGCCGTCGACGTGGCCTCACTGACTTTGACGGCTTCGTTCACATTGTCCGTGAGCTCGCCGTTCAAAGTGGCCTCGCAAACGGAGAGGAGGCATTTGTCCACCACCTGCAGCGCGAAAATCCACGCGCGTGGGATGAAGCGATTCAGGCCTGGGCAGCGCGACAGCCGCGAAGTCCGCGCGGAAGGCCCTTGGACATGGAGGGAAAGTGGGCTGGCGTTCAAGAACTTCACCAGGAGCACCAAGAGGAGCACCAGCAGAAGGCCCAGGAGGAGCACCAGAAGCTACATCAAGGCGGAGGTGACGGCGCAGAAGCGTACGAGTGTGAAAAGAAAACCGTGGCAAACGAGAATTGCGAAGCCGTGGTAATCGAGGATGTCGATGCTGAGTCTGCTTTGAAACGAGACATTTTCGCCTTTTACGCCAACGAAGCTGACAACCGATTGACGTTCACCAGCTTTGTGCAATTCACGCGCGATTTCCACCTGCATCCGCGACTCTGTTCGCGGCGCTCGCTCGTTCGCGCATTTCTAACGGCTGCAGGGACCGAGACGCTTACGATGCAGGACTTTGGCGTGGCACTTGAAAATCTTGCCGAAGCGATCTTTGCCCATTCGTACGTGGCCAAGGCTGTGCGCGAACGTCCGCGAGAGACTCTCATGGATCTCTTGCGTTCCTACTGCGATTTCATTGCGGAGATTCGAGAGGAGCTCCGCAACCGACGCCGACGGCGCAAGCTCGTGTCGCCGCGAACGCGCCCAGGACGAGGCACCGGGCGCTTTCGTTCGCCGCCTCTAGCATCGCCAGCGTCCAATGAGGAATTTGAATCGTGGAACACGACATCGACGATGACGACAGCGACAACGACCGCAGCACCTTCCGTGCCATCATCTTCGAACCGAGTGGTGTATACTTTTAACGAAGACTTGCGAATGAAAGAAAACGGAAATGATGCAAGCTTGGCGGCGGCATCGCGTTCGTCATCGCGACAGGCCGCACCAGCAGCATTGCAGATTCCTGCATCCACGTGCGCAGACGACGAAGAAGAGAAAGCGGATCGAGCAGAGCAAGATAAAGAAGACATGCTCATGCTGCGAGCTCCGCCAACGCCGCCAGCACACGCAAACCATCGCGTCACCATCTACCCGGACGGCACCATTGGTGTCCTACGCGTGAGCTACACGATCCCGGCTCGTGCACAATTGTCGCATTCAAATTCGTTAGCCAAAGGAACGCCTACGAAAGGCTTGCGTCCGGCTCAAGGGGGTGAAGCAGGTGCACCGGCACTCCGTGTGCCAGCGCCGGATCCGTAAACGATTCCAAGCGGCTCGGGCTGTACCTCGAGAGCGGAAACCCTTCGCCTCACACTCTCGCGCAGGCCATCCACGGCACTCCTGAAGATTTTTTCTTCATTGACTCGCATGCCAAGGCTCTCGATCCCAGCATCATCAAGTGCCCGCAGGTCGCGAATACTATGTACGCCGCCCTTTACGAGCGCAGGAAGAAAGCGACTCATGTGAATCGCTTCGAGGAAGATGACCAGGTCACTTGTTGCTTTGGCTTGCGCCCTTCGTGTTGCAAGCTCACTTCGGGCTTCTGCATCTCGAAGAGCTTTCGCCTCACCATGCTCACTGTGAACGTCGTCCTGGTCGTCATCCGCTCCATCAATAACGCTAGCAGCACCTTCTTCTTCTTCTTCTTCTTCTTCTTCTTCTTCTTCTTCGTCGTCGTCGTCGTCGTCGTCGTCGACATTGCTCTCAAGGTCTTCTTCACTTTCCTCGTCGGCGTCAAGGTCATCGTGCTCATCACCATGATAATCGTCATTGTTATGGTCATGATCGTCGTCGTCGTAAACATCCCGAGGTCCACCTTCGGCACCGTCTTGGCTTTCTCCAATCGTCTCGAGCCATTCGTCTTTCTCACCTTCTTCGCTGAGTTCATCGTCGCTGAAACGATCAATCTCGCCTTCTTCCTCAGAAAATGTAGCTTCCTCTTCTTCTTCTTCTTCTTCTTCTTCTTCTTCTTCTTCTGCTGCTGCTGCTGCCGCCGCCGCCGCCGCCGCCGCCGCCGCCGCATCATCCTCATCCTCGGCGGTTGCTTGCCTTGACTCGTCTTCTTGATTCTGAAGCCAAACAACACGTTGGCTTCGTTTGTCCTTTCGCGATGAACCAGACCCAAGACGTCTCTCAGCAAGCTCAGATAGCGAAATTACCGAGGCCGAGTCAGCATAACTGTGGTCGTCGAACTCGCTGCGGCCATCTTCGTCCGGGAGCGAACTTTCGGTAGTGTCCACAAGACGATCAAAAATGGGAATCCCGTAAGCCTCGGTGAGCCCTTCGAGATCGAGGCCACGATGATTTGTAATGTTAATGTCGGCACCCCTGCGGAGGAGAAAGCGACCGGTGGCCAAGACTTTGTTCGCCTTTTCTGACACGCGATACTGTAGGACAGCGACCATGAGAGCGGTGTTCCCCTCGTTGTCCCTCGCATCAATATTAGTCTTCTTGTGCTGAAGAAGTGTGGCGCAGTTGGTCCGTCGAAGTTCCTCTGCGGCGTAGTGTAAGGCAGTGCGGCCCATGGACTCCTTCAAATTGGGCTTGGCCCCATACTGCAAGAGAAAGGAGACTGCCTTGCGACTTTGCGAGGCTGCAGCGCGATGTAAAGGCGCCACCCCGTAGTATGAACGGGCGTTAGGATCAGCGCCCTTAGTTAGCAAGAGTTTGACGGACGCTGCGCTCCCCGCGGCCTTGAGCAGAGGTGTTTCCTGGTCCTGGCCTACATGGACATTGACGTCGGCGCCAGCATTGATGAGAACCGCCGCGAGAGACGCGTGTGAAGCACAGCAATAAAGAGGCGTGCATCCGTCGTTGTCGGCAGCGTTCGCGTCAGCGCCGGCTGCCAACAGCATTTTGGCGAGTTTCCGTCGCTTCGCGCCCTCACGTGCCAGGGTGACACGTTCTGTATCCCGCTGCGCACGGCGTGTCGCCAAAGACATGATGCGACTCGTTCGCACGTCATCGTACGAAGCGACGAGGTGAAGCGGGGTGGTGCCGTTCGCGTCGCTCGAGGCTGCGCTCGCCCCAGTTGTTTCAAGAAGAAAGGTGCACATGGGCAATGAGAGAGCCTTTGCTGCCGCCCGCAAGCAAATATTTGCCTCTTGCGGTTTCCATTGGGCGCCATTGGCGAGAAAGAGCTCGCAAATATCGCGATGGCCCGCAAGGCTGGCCAGCATCGAAGGCGTGTAGTGACGTGCGTCACGGGACTCGGCGTTGACTTGTGCACCCTGGTTGACGAGCCACTCGCAGACCCCGACGTTGCCAGCTTCAGCTGCAATATGGAGGGCCGTGAGCCCTGCGTAGCCGCGCTGCCGGCTCACATGGCTGGGGTCAGCGCCCTCCGCCACGAGGCTTTCCACGAGGTCAGCATCTCCGTACGCCGCCGCTTCACAGAGGTCCTTGTTGAGCTTTTGCTGGGGGCCCTTGCCGCAGGCCTTGGCTGCGCTATTCCACGCGCTCGAGGCGGCGGCCCTGATGCTCTGCACCCTGGCGCCTGCGCTGCGCCTCTGCCTCTGCCGATCTTCGTCGAGGCTGGCGCTCAGCCCTCGCAAGCGCGTGGCCATGCTCGCGAGCTAGCGCGTCCACGGCCTCGCCTTCGCCGCCCGAGCGAGGAGGAGCGAGTGAGGTTGCTGCGACCCACCAGCGAGCGTCGCGCGCTGCCTCGGATCTGATCTGCGCGCGAGCGGCACTGCAGGGCGCCCGAGCAAGCGAGCAAGCGAGCAAGCGAGCGAGCAAGCTGCCGGGGCCTGTCGGCGCGGCAAGCGCGGTGCTCGCGTCGCGCCGGGGGGTGGTTCAGGTTTGCGCGCGAGCGGGCCTCCGCGCGCGAGCGGGACGGCGAGCGTGCGTCTGTGCGTGCGAGTAAATAAGTCTGTATAGAAGAATGCGAAGGAAGAAGCATGCATCTTCTTCAGCAAGGTGTGTGCTCCCTCCCGGCAGTCGCCAGTCACATCGATCGACCGACACGACCAGCAGCCAGCCACACACACCACTGGCAGCGGCAGCTGCATCCGCGAGGCTGGTGGACACCTCCATCTGGTGACGCAACGAGGACTTACTTTTACACCTTGCACCCGTCTGCGGCTGGGGCTGTTGTCCCGAGGCTGGCTGGCTGGCTGGCTGGCTGGCTGGCTGGCTGGCTGCTTGGCTGGTTGGCTGGCGCTTGCATTCTCCTCGTCGCTCCTTCCGAGTCATGTGGAGGCAGGCGTGGCGCTCCTCGTCGACAGAGGCGGTGCGCGAGCGACTCGGACGTTCAAGGTTTCAGGTTTCATTTCAGGCCATGATGACAGGTAGTTAGTTGATGGGGCTATTAAAGACGAGGCAAAAGACTTGCAGTCGGAACCAATGCTTACCCAAGCCTACACCTGTATGCCTAGCCTACGGCTTGTGTGTAATAAGTGTAAGGCCTGGACAAGCAAGCGAGCAAGCAAGCAAGCAAGCAAGCAAGCAAGCAAGCAAGCAAGCAAGCAAGCATGCCCGACAATGTGGGAACCCTCGTCAAGCGACCGATCCTTACTGGCTGACAAGCGCACCCCAGGACCCCGCGAACCAAAAATTGTGTAACCGTAGTTATAGAAAATCGAAACAGTGGAACAGATTAAAAGTATACGGATAAACTTGCTGCGAACGGACGAACTCTGCTGCCGCCGCCGCATCATCTATCCATCTCGTAATGGTCATCAAAAGAGTCCTTTTTCTCTCTCTTTTTTCAAAGTGCCCCTCCGCTGCGACGGATGCGGTTGCGGGAGGGCTTCTTTTTGGACCCGGAAAAGTAAACGTCAAAGTCATCGTAGGCGGTCATCTCGAGCTTGCGCGAGGAAATGCCCTTGCGCGCGGGCGCGAGCTTGCGGGAAGCACGCGCCGATGGGGAGGGCTCTGCAGCCCGCGAAGGACGACGAGAAGCGCTCGAGGGGGATCGAGAAGGTTTCTGCGAGCGCGAAGACTTTTGCGAGCGTGAGGTCTTCTCCTTGGCGGGCGTCAGACGCGAGAGCTGGCGCGTGAGCTTGCGGCTGTTACCCTTGTTGCGCTTGAAAAAGCCAACATCGTCTGACACGTCAGAGGCGGCGTCATCGTCAAAGTCATCGTCATCGTCCGAAAGATCGTCGCCTTCATCATCGTCGTAAAAACCATCAGGGTCACCGTAGCGGCGTCGGTGGCGGCGTGCACGACGGCTGTAGCTGGCTCCCTCTTGCTGGAACAAGGTTTGGCGCTGTTCGGCTTCGAGCGCCATGCCAGCACCTGCGAGCATGGCCACCGCAACGCCTGCAAGGCCAATCATGAGCAAGGGCTGCGTAAAGAGAAAGAGCACCAAAAGAGGCCCAGCATAGAGGATAAAGAGATTTGGCTCCTCTTCCTCCTCCTCGATACGCTCTTGCTCGAGCATTTCTTTGGTCTTTTTGGCAGCCAAGATGCGCGCAACACCCTGCAGGGTGCGCGCGGCATCATCGGCCACGCGCTCAGCATACATGGAGTTGGCCAGCTTTTGCGCCTTGATCACGCGAGCAAGACTCTGCAGCATGACGGCACTGCGCTGGCGCACCGACTCCTCGTGGATCTCGCGCAGACGATCCTTGAGAACCTTGCGCCGGTAGGCCTTTTTGATGCGGCGGGCCGCGCTCTCGCGGCGCTTTTTGTCGTCAGCAATTCGCTGCTCAATGAGGGGAACGACGTGCGCACGTGCCAAGACGCCGCGCGCAATGCGCTGGATGGCAATGGCCGCACGACGCTCGCGACGAAAGCCACCCACCTTGCGGCGCACGAGGAAGCCACGAACGTTGCGCTGGATCTTTTTGGCGGCTCGCAGCTTCTTCGTGGCGCGGTAGGTCCGAAGCCAGACGCGGACGCTGCGCTGCAAGATGAGAACGTACTTGAGGACGCGCTCGGCCTTGAGCAGCTCGAGGGTAGTGTAGGCATACGGCTTGAGGAAAACCTTGGTGTGGCCAATCTGGTAGTCGGTAATGATTTCCAACTTGGCAGACTTGACGATGCGTTCGCAAGTTGACCTGAAGTCAGACTTGTGACCCTTGGAGCGGCGCTTCGAATGACGGCGCTTCGAGGACCGAGACACGGACAGGACGTGAAATCGGTCCGCAAAGTCCCGCAGCGCAAAGCGGGTCGGGTAGCCCGCGCGGGCCACGCGCACCACCTCGAGGACGCCAGAGTAGGCGAGCTGCTCCTCGACGCGCACGCGATCGAAAACGGTCTCAACGTTGAGATCGTTGGGCTTGATGCAGCGAATGTAGTGCGGCTGCGAGGCGTTGATGTGGTTAAGTGCGACCGAGAGCTGCGTGCGAAAGTGGCTGCTGACCGTCTTTTGCTGCAAACGCGTGGTCGTTGGCGAAACGCGGCGGTGACGCTGCAAGCTGCTGCGCTGGTTTCGCGGCTGGTTGGCCAGCTGGCTAAAGTACTCTTGCGCGTCGGAGCCACCCCCCGCAGCAGAGGCATCTGGCGGCATGAGGACCGAAAGCCACTTGTCGTCCGAGGAGCGCAAGAGATCGACGGCCTCGACACGAAGCTCATTCTTATTTTTGGTGATAAAACCCTCGGAATTGTAGGCCACGGGCCCGGCGAAGTGCGCAATTTCGAACTGAAGGCGAACTTGCTGATTGCGATCGGCACGAATGACCGTGCTGAACTTGCCCTTGGTCAGATTCTGGTAGATCTTGGAAACGAAGCTCTTGTCTGTGCCAGAGCCCATGAGGCACGTCTCGTCGAGGAGTGAGAGCAGGCCAATCGGGCGCGTCTCAATCATGTCAAGGGTGAGCTGGTTGTCCGGCCAGTCAATGACGGACCAGTCGAGTCCCTCGGCCTCAAAGAGAGCGGCCTCGAGCTTGAAAATGTGCTCGTTGAACTGGCCCTGGAGACGTTCGTTCGTGTAGTTAATCATGAGCTGCTCGAAACCGTTCGACTCGAACACTTCAAAGCCAAAGATATCGAGAACGCCGATGCTGTGATCGTCATAGTACTCGGGCTCGGCGCTCTTGCCCGTGGTGAGGGCTCTGGCCATCATCGCGCGCGAGATGGGAATGGCGGCCCTACTCTTTCGCGCCGCGCGAGACTTTTGTGCCATTTTGTTGCTGACACCAATCGACTCGTTGATACGCCAGACAATCCAGCCAAAGGTGCGCTCGTAGAGCGCCATGGCAAGGGCCTCGCGCGCCTCTTCAGCTTGCGTGACACTGTGTTGTTTAACGAGCGATTCTGTGGGGCCAGAAAGAGCCGCGAGAAAGCCGCCACCACCAACGCTAATGCCGCGCGTCGTGAGGGCGGCCACGAGCTGGTCCTTGTCGACTCCGAGGAGGGAGGCACAGAGTTCCGCGGAATCCTTGGACCCCCGCGACACCTTGCTGCCCTCGGCACCGTTGACATTGTGTGGCTCAAAGGAGATGTTGCCCAAATGCAAGACAGCCGACATGACACGAAGCACTTGCAAGCGCTCGGTGTCGGTGAAGCCGATGATGTCAAATGCTGCGTTGGTCAACTTCCACTGCGACTTGTCATCGATGTCGGCGCGGTCCATCGTGGAAGACTCAATGTACCTACAGGAGCGTAGGTCAGGAAACGAGAGTTCGTTGCGTTCCTCGCGAGAGAGGCCGGCGTTCATCTCGTAAAAGATGTGGTAGTTGCGCTCGCCCTCTTGCTGGTGCACGACGCGTGCCTTTTCCAAGAGGTAGACGTCGATGGCTGCGCCCATGAGCCGCGCGGACTGGCGATCAAAGTCGAGCTCGATGAGCTTGCCGAAGCGCGAGGAGTTGTCGTTTCGCAGGGTCTTGGCGTTGCCAAAGGCCTCCATGAGAGGGTTCGCCTCGAGCACTCGCTGCGACACGCTCGAGCCGACAACGTTTGTCCTTCGCGAGCCGCGTTTGAGCGAGGCCCGAAACTCGTTCATGCCGCGCGAGGTATCGCCCGCAGACACCACCGTTAGGTACGAGAGGAGAACCTTTGTGTTGTATGTTTTGCCAGCGCCGGACTCGCCACTGACGAGAATGCTTTGGTTGCGACCGCTGTAGGTGGTCATGGCTTTGTAGGCGGCGCCGGCGATGCGGTAGGCGTGAGGGTCGAGGAGCTCGACCTCGCCGACGCCCGCGTTGACGTACTTTGCCATGGATGAGGGCTCATAGAGACCACGGATGCGTTTGAAGGGGTTGACGGCGATGAGGATCTCGCCGGAGAAGGTGTATATTTTGTCGGCCTCGAAGCGCACGTGCAAGGTGCTCAGAAGGGCCGCTTGGTGCAGGTCCGGGAGCTGTGTGAGGTCGTCCACCTTGACCTCTTGGCGCGGGGACGTGGAGCAGAACTCGACGTCATCGAGGGGTGCGGTGACCGTGGTGCGTTTATCGGTCTTGATCACGACGGTGCCGTCGCGGAGCTTTTCGGTGATGACGCCGCGGACCCACGCCTCGTCCGGGTCCCTCACCCAGACGGCGGCGCCCTCGTCATAGAGGTCCTTCTCGGCGCGCCCCATCTCGCGTCAGGCCTCGGGCGCCAGCTTCGGGAGGCTGGAAAGGCTGGTTGGCTGTTTGTTTCTTGTTCTCGCTTTGCTCGGCACGCGCCGCACAAGCAAGAGCGGAGGCGGCCGCCTGCTGCCTCCCTGGCCTGCCTGCCTGCCTCTGCAGCGCGTGCGCGTGCGCGTGCGCTTGCGCCTGCGCGTGCAGACCGGGGCTGCGCGGGGCGCTGCGCGGGGCGGGGCGGGAGGCGGCGCGCGGGGCGTGCTGCCGTGCGGGCGGCGGCGTCGGCGGCGGGGGAGGAGGGGAAGGAGTCTGTTCGTTCTCCTCTCCCGTCCAGCGCGTCTCCGGTTTGTGCGTCGGAGTCTGATCAGGGCCGACCAGCTTTCTTTCTTTCTTTCTTTCTTTCTTTCTTTCTTTCTTTC
Organism: Aurantiochytrium sp. KH105; assembly: GCA_003116975.1. Classification (NCBI taxonomy): domain Eukaryota; class Bigyra; order Thraustochytrida; family Thraustochytriidae; genus Aurantiochytrium; species Aurantiochytrium sp. KH105. Next base: position 31,363 of record BGKB01000045.1, read on the forward strand.
TTTCTTTCTTTCTTTCTTTCTTTCTTTCTTTTTTCTTTCAAGTTCTTTCCTTTCTCGTCTGGCTTGTCTTGTCTTGTCTTGTCTTGTTTTTATTTATCACACACTGGCTGCACGCAGGCAGGGGTGTCCCGGCGAGTTTACACCGCGGCCGTGCCAGCGGCGGCAAGAATCAACACGAGGGAGGATGCGGAGTTTGGAAGAGCCATGCCACGGAGAGGACTCGGGGCAGAGGAGCCGGAGGCCAGGCGAGCCAAGGCAGGGCTGGCAGCTAGCTGGCGGTCAGGGCCGGCGGCCAGAGGCGAAGATTGCGGCGTGGAGCCTGGCCTGGCTGGCAGCCTGGCGAGGCAAACCTATACCTTCCTGCCTTTTTTCTTCTCTCCAAGTTCGCGATCTCTCATCTCTCTGCGTGCAGCTGGATGGTTGCTTGCTTCTCGTGCGGCCATCTTATTATTTCCTCCCTTCGGTACCTACCTCCTAGGCGAAGACGTAGAAGAATAATAGGACCCCCCTCCTGGATGGGCCCCTCGTGCACGTGCCCAGCACGGTCATGCACATCGAGTATGGAGCGTTGACAGGGACCGAGCGCGCTGCTGCTGCTGCTGCTGCTGCTGCTGCTGCTGCTGCTGCTGCTGCTGCTGCTGCTGCTGCTGCTGCTGCTGCTGCTGCTGCTGCTGCTGCTTCTTGCCCCCCTCCTTATCCCCGCCTACATCCCTATACCTGCCTCTCTGCCTCCCTGCCTGCCCCAAACCAGCGCCGCCGCAGCCGCCGCATTTGCCGCCCGCTTGCTCCCTTCCTGCCAGACGGAGAGGGAAGGCAGGCGTCCGTCCCCGCTGCTGGCGCGTGCAAGAACGAGAAACACAGCGGCGGCAGTATCTTGCGCAGTCAGCACGGTTGTTGATCGAGTCCTGCGCAGAACTGACCGCGCAAATGATGACGAGGACGACGACGCCGGGGCGAGACGCCGCAGCCGCCAGCGTAAAGCAATGTGCGTGCCGGTGCCGAGAGAGCGTCTGCGAGCCGTGCTGCATGCCAAGTCGAGGCGACACAGGTTTCCAGCGAGTTCGAGCTGCATAATGCACTGCTGCAGCTACCAACCGTCGCGACGATCGTAGGCTAAATTATCAAGTCGATCGACCTCCGAGCTCTGCCTCGCGTCGCGGCCGCACATCATGACATGCTGGTCACGCCGAGGTTATTGCGGATGCCAAGCAACTCGAAGCAGGAGATTGATCCCGAGGACAGATCGATGGACGGATGCACGGATGGGCAGCTGAGATGGCCATGGTGGATGGATGATGGATGGATGGATGGATGGAAACACCGGCCGTGGCCGTCGCTGGCGGTTGCACGCACTGGCGACGAATGGTTCCGCCGAACTCGCAATCGAGCGCATCCACGCCTTCAAAGAGCCCTAAGGTGACCAAGAGAACTAGAAGACAGGAAGCTGAGCCTGCTGCCGCGGCGAGTTGACAAGTAGGTGAGCGCCTGCACGTTATTAGATTGTCTACTACGGACTGGGATGGCTCGCTGGACAGACTATGACAAGGACAAGAGCATCGTCAAAGTTTTGCACGCACGAATAGCGACCTTCTTGAATTTGCAAGGTTCTTGCTTGCGCACAGACTTGACCTTGACTTGAGAAAAGCAAATCTGTTGCTGGCAACGTGCAACAACGGCAACGTGTAATAGCAGGTGACGCGCTGCCGCCCTGCCTGCGTGCCTCCCTGCGTGCCTGCCTGCATCCCTCCCATGAGTCCCCATTCTATTCCACGGGCCTCAAAGCGCTCTCAGCTCAGTCGTCCATGAAAGAGTAAACGCGCGCCGCCGCGTGTCCGCACGTAGAGGCGGCGGCGGCGACGACGTAAAGTGGCGAATTGTGGCGCGGGGTTCCCTGGCGGCACAGGGGGCTCTCGCGTCGGTGACCCGAACCCGGGCCAACAAACGGGGGTGGGTGGGTGAAGAAGGAGTTGTTCGTTGTATCTTTTGCTGTTGCTGACAGTCCATCGATGTCGACCCCGCCACGAGGGCTGACGCAAGAGGAGGAGCTGCGCATCGATGCCTGGGAGTGGACTGCCGCCCAGGCCGAGATCGATGCGCCAGGCGAGGACACAGCCCAAGCGGGTGCACAGACCGCGCGCAAAAGACCCCGAGACGAGGCCTTCTCGCCCGCGACAACTGCAACCTCAAGAGCCACCTCGACGAGCCTGCGGCAGGATGCCTCGCCGGCCGACGAAAAGGCATCGGTGGAAGACCTCACGGCATATTCAGATGGCCAGAATGGTCAGGCTTCCCATCCTAGCCGGGAGCTCTCGGGTCCAAGCGCGGATCCTTCGCAAGCGTCCCCCACCGACCAACTGCCTCGCGCACAACGACCTGGAGAGTCGCCCTTTGCATTCAAACTCGCCGAAGCGCAGGCCAACATGTTCGCTTCAACCTTGTGTGTTGTCCTCGCAGCGCAACCTTGCGGCCCGCAACGCTGGAGTCTTCAAGTTGGCGACACGACGAGTCAATTTCTGCCCATCGTCCTAACTCATGGCGCCTCGGCATGGGCACGCGACCGTGCCAAACCGGGAAGTGTCGTATTTCTTCGCAACGTCTTCTTTCGTACAAAGGATCATCAGGTTGTTGGTTTCATCGGCAAGGTGAGTGACTGCGTTCAAGTCTTGCACGAGACAGAGCGTCTGCGCAAGATGCTTCAGCACTGGGCAGGCGTAGCGGCTGCCGACGCTGAACGCCTGCGCGACGAGTTTCACCGCATGCATCCCAACCTCAAGTCTCAGCAGGAAGTAGCCAATCGATCTCCAAAACGTTGCCTTCGCGGAGCGGGCGCTGCAATTGCTCGAGGCAACGAGGTCGAGACGCTGGCAGCGGTCCTGCAACCCCATCGTCTGGAGAACCTCGTGGCCGTGGCCGGCCGTGTGGTCTCCATCTCAGTGCATGGGAGAAACCCGCGACGTCGGATGGCACTCGTGACATTGCAAGACCAGCAGCCGGTCACCGTTTCCCACGCCCCCGATGCTTCTTTTGCGCCTCCTGCAAATGGAGAACAAGGAATGCAAGGTCAAGTGCAACTATGGGGTGAGAAGGCCAGCGAAGAGCACATTGCATACCTTGAGCGCATGCGCGATAGCGGGACGCGGATTGTATTTTCCAAGTGTCGCGTTATATACAGCTATCGTCGCGAGTGCATATGTCTCAATGAGGTCTTTGGGAACGAGGTTTTTGCCTGGGACGCGAGCACGCGGCCGCCAGTCCGCGTCACGACCCCTCCGCGATTCTTCCGATCCATTGCTACCTTGCGCGCGACCAAAGGTCTGCGCGAAGCACTTGTCCAGGTCACAGCGCGGATCCACGGTCCCGTGGAGGGCCCCATTGTGGCCCCGGCCCAGGGCTCTTCTACTTCTACTTCTTCTTCTTCTTCTTCTTCTTCTTCTTCTTCTTCTTGGCAATTTGCCAAGGCCTGGGTCCATGCAGGCGACAATCGCCGTCATCCGCGCAATGCAAGCAGCTCGTTGCGTGTCGAGGTCGCCGGCGCTCGCCTTGCGGAGCTAGTTTGCGGTCTGCTCCCTGCGGACCTTGCCCCCACGCACGTGCGCAAATCTCTCTGCGACCGCCTCGTTGCGGACCGCAATCCTCCGCTTGTGCTCACGCTCCTATACACGCGGCTCTTCGACGAGCACGGCTTCCCCCTCGCCGACGGGGAGCGTGCGGTGCTGCAGCGCGCCGACTTCGCCAGCGCCCCGGCCTGACGCGATTCCGTCGATGCGAGAAGCGTGGGACGACGGGGCCAAGATAGTGCTCTCGACGCGCCAGATGGCGCATGGCCACTCGGCGGCTCGCAGTCGAGCTCTCGCTTCTTTCTTTCTCCTCTCTTCTCTTCTCCTTCTGTCCAGTCCTCGCCGTCTCGATGCGACGAGAGATCCCGCGCCGCCCTGCCTGTCGCCTGCAGCTGCAGCTGCAGCTGCGCGTGGCCTCCTGGTCGATCGATGCTCGTCTCGCGCCCGCGTCCCATTCTACATAGCTCGCTCGCTCGCTCGCTCACTCGCAGCACAGCAGCTTGCACCAGACGAGACGATTACAAGCACAGCACCTGCCTGCTAGCTCGCGAGCTAGCTAGCTATCGTACATGCAGCAGCAGCCAGCTGCAGCGTGCATCGCAGCACAGCACAGCACGAGACGCCGCCGACAACGACCGCTTGCTTCTTGCGGCCCCTGCTCTGCGCCAGGTGGACGAGGGACTCCGAAGAAAGGAAGCAAGGAGGCAGGGAGGGAAAGAGGAAGGAGGGAAGGAGGGAAGGAAGGAATCCACCCGAGGAGGTCACCGAGGCAGGCGGGCAGACCGGAATCCTGACAGACAGACAGACAGACAGAGAGCAAGGGAGGCAGACAGGCTCGGCGCGCAGGAGCGAAGGGGAGGGAAGGCGAGCGCGAACCGCAAGCGCGCAATCGCGCAAGCGCACGCACGCACGCACGCGCGGGCGGCCCGAGTGTGACTGACAGTGAGTGCCTGGGAAGGAAGCCTTGAGCCAGCAGAGAGAGCACGGTCGAATAGTCTCGCGAGGAGAGAAGAGAGACTTTTCCGCACAACGTCTATCAAGTAAAAACAGCAAGGCACTCATTCATTCATCCATTCACCCTCACAACGCAACGCAACGCAACGCAGCGAAAGACACCGAAACAAGCGAAGCAATCAAGCGAACAAGAGACAAAATAAAGTAGCGCTTGGCATCATGGAGTACGTTTATGTCACCGGATGCGACACCGGATTCGGGTCCATCCTCGTCAACATGCTCGACGAACAGGGCAAATACGGCGTCTTTGCAGGTTGCTACATGAGCGAGACTGTGGAGAAGCTCAGGAACACCGCATCAGACCGCGTCGTTGGCATCCAGCTCGATGTGAGCAAGCAGGACTCGGTGGATGCCTGCGCACGGACCATCAAGGATCACCTTGCGGAACGCCCCAACAGCACGCTGCGCGCGGTTGTCAACAATGCTGGGCTACTCATCGCTCCCGGGCCCATTGAGCTCGTCGACACCGACGTCTATCATCGCCTCTTCAACGTGAATGTCATGGGTACCGTCATGGTCACCAAATCGGTCCTTGCTCTGATTCGCGATTCGCAGGGACGCGTCATCAATGTCGCCAGCATCGCCGGCCGCATCGCGTTGCCGGGCCAGGCGGCATACTGCATCTCCAAGTACGGTGTGGAAGCCTTTAGCGATGCGCTGCGCACGGATCTGCTCCAATGGGGCGCCACTGTCCACATCATCGAGCCTGGCGTCTTCAACAAGACCGGACTATATGGCTCTTTCCAGACCGGGTGGGACGCTGTTTGGGAAAAACAGCCCGACGAAATCAAGCGTGATTACGGCCAAGAGTTTTACGAAAACTATCGGCGCATGCTTGGCAAGGCGCTCATGGACCTTGGCAACACCAACAGTGAACTTGTTCCCGAGGCCATGATGGACGCCATTTGCTCCGACAGTCCCCAGCATCGCTACCGTGTTGGATTTGACTCAAAGTACATTGTTGGTCCGCTCGCCAGCCTTCCTGAGTCCATCCGAGACACGGTCTTGACCACCAATGATGGTAAGGCCAAGGCCCCGCGCGCTGCTGCTGCTCCTCGGAATGGAAAGAAGATGGCAATGGCACGCTACAAGGGAAGTAATCTCAAGTGGTATCTGGCAGTCATCATTGCAGTCATTCTGTACCGCCGCTTTCGCTCTGCTTGAACTTCCAAAGTCACAACTTTCCTTTTTCTTTACTTTACCACCGGCAAGGGTAAGAAAGCAAACAAAAAAAAAGCAACAGCACAGAACTATAAAGATATCTATAACGTCAAGCCCCTGCAACTTCGAGAAGATGACGCACACAACTCGTCTCCTTTCTCCAAGGAATCCATGATGGCCACAGCCAGAACGAAGCGTTTGTAAAACAATTATCGCGCGCAAGCTTGGCACCTTACCTTCTACACAAAGCTTCTCAAGACCCACCTCCACTTGAACGGAAATGAGAAAGTTGCACTGGAATTTCCTCCTCGCTTAGACGAGAGAGGCAGACGCAAAGAAAGCTGCTCATCTCGCCCAGATCGAACATTGCGCTCAGAATGACTAAATGAGTGTGCGTGAATGACAGACACTCTTTGCAATCTTGTAAGTCGCTCAGCCATTTGAAATCCATCGACTATACATACATGCTCATCTATCAGCCTCCGTCGGAAGAAGGTAAACCAAGCCAGTCCGTAGAGACTCGATTTGTTGATCAACCTGTCTTGCACAAAGTCTAACCTACCGGAGAAAGTCTTGCTGATTATGAAAAATGGCGTCTTCTCATGGGGGAACGAAAGTTTGGCACACAAGTCGTAGTAGAAGAATGAGACTTGATGAAACGTTTGTTTATTCATAATAAGATGATAAATTGAAGAACGATCGATCAGGGTAAGTGTGTCATCAGAGGTTCGCCACAATGCGCAAGGTGCGCCGCAACGCCAAAATGGCGCAAAGCAGTTTGCCGCAACGCACACTTGTCGAAACGCATTTTTCTGCAACGCAAACTTGCCGTCACGCAAGCTGTCGGTCTCAAATGTACACGCCTTCTTTCCAAGGGTATCCTCCTCAGCAGGTTCCAGGATACGGACATCCAGGATACGGACCGCCCCCACAATCCAGATACTCTCCGGCAGCACCGCGCATACAAATGCAACATGCGCAACCCTATTATGTAGGATAAAGTGTTTCGACCGGAGAAAGAGTAGAACTAACGTAAGTAAATAAAGCCAAACGAGAAGAATAGAAATGGAAAAGGAGACCTATCTATCAAGTAGAATGAATTTCACTTCACGCTCGTACTCGCAAGGACAAATTTGTTTTTTTATTTTTCTCAATAGCCCTATAAAGCTGCCACGTCTAATGTAGTAGGAACACAGCAAGCCTTACATCGTCCTTTATTCACAATTTCGTTGAAATGCTACGGGAATTTTAATAAATATTTTAGATTTAAGATAAAATCAGTGCAATTTTGAACAAAATATTCCATATTCAATGTAAAATATTTCTTATAACATAAAATAATGCACCTCAATGTGATGAAAAGAATATTGTTGCAAAAAATATTATATTTTGTCTATTATATATAAAATTAGCTTAGTATAATTGTAAATTTATATTTGCTTTAATTTTCAATTTCAAAATGTGTGAAAAAGCCTCAAAACTATTTGAAATTTTGAAGTTGCCTATACCTCAAATACATCTAATTCAAGACATCTTCGAAGTTTCTCGTTTCGTCTGCGCGCTCGCTAGCCTAAGCGAAGGCGCGTGAGCACCGGCGGCAGCGCCGCGCGTAGAGCTTTGGGGACGCCCACGAGCCTACGCGCGTGCCTGTTTGCCGTCGGTGGCTGGGTAAGCGATCAGAAAAGATCATTGATTGCTCATTGCTGTCTTGGCTGCAGACAAGGCTAGCAAACCAGCACAAAACAAGAGTCTTTGACTCATTCGTGTGCGCCAAGTACTTAAAGTACTAATCCCAAGGCTTGGACGCCCGACACCACTCCAACAAAATTTTGAAGCCTAATAGCGTTCTAAAAAGAAAGTCAAGCTTTTGTACGAAGTCCAGCCTTTTGGGGGGATATGAGAATTTAAAGTACTTTGATTGTGACTCTAGTCGAATTTGTGAAGAACTAGCATGGTTCTTGTTTATTTCACAAGCAAGTAGTAGTAGGCCATGCTTGCGTGGTATGCCTCCATTCATTTCATAGTTGTTAAGGAGGAGAAGAACAAAGAAAGATAGAGAGCCGGAGGGGCATCATCTTGATCGATTTTGGATGCAATTGTCGATCTAGCTAGTAGCTATAAGGGGCGGGAACAACTTAAGTACTGTCTCACTCTGTCATCGATCAATAAATCAATTGATCAAACAAGTATGCGACAGATGCAGAGCAGATGGAGTCGGCTCCGGCCTCTCGCGACGTGCTCGGTTGATTTCTCTCCGGTGGTGAGGAACCGGCCCTACCCAACGAGTCTGAAATTCCATAATTGCTTGTTGTGCTTTTGCTTTTTGTTTTTGTTGGCTGTCCATTTTTATTTTTTTTCTGGATCGTCCGTCCCATGGCTCAGGCAGTCACGGTTGATGTCTTTTCTTGCGCGCGACAAAACCAAAGACAACGATGCGAAAGCTTGGTCCCGAGGTCCTGGCGGGGCTGCGTAGGCTGGCGGAGCTGGATAGCACGGAACAGCGTCAGACGCTTGCTCGCGCAAGCGCACTGCTGAGTTCTCGGAAAAGAGAGGAAAGCGAGATCAGCGAGCATGGCGAGCTCGAGCTTGCGGCTGCGAGCTTTCTTCTCGAGGCTGCAGGCGCTGCGGACGCGCGTCAAATGATGGCACTTGTGAGTGGAGCAGGACCTGAGGTAGAGCTCCTCGTGAAAGATGATCTTTTGCCAGAGGCTGCACGCTTGGCTCGGCAGGCCGACTCGCACGTGGCAAATCTGGAGCGCGACGCCCTAGCAATCAATGAGCTCGTCGATGTGCGCTGGTCTCTCGAGTACAAGGTGCGAGGTAGCGCATTGACAGGCGCCTGGCAAATGCCAATTTTCTTTGTCGAGCTCCTCGTTTGTCGACCTGATACGGGGCGCGAAGAATGCCAAAAAATCAACATCATGTACACAAGAGCGCAACTAGAAAGCTTTGTCGCCAAACTCGCGGATGCGCTCGCACAAGCCAAAACTATTGCCGCTACCCGTGCTACGTCCTAATATTAGAAAAGGGGGGGTGAGGCTACACAACAACAAAAAAAGGACGAGAAAGACGCTGCGTGTCTGTCCACGAAGCTCGCTGGATCAATCATTAATTCATTCGCCAAGCTCGCTCGCAAGCAAGACGTGCGTCCTTATTCTTCCTTCCCCCAAATGCTCAGAAAAACCATACGCTTGCCTCGGGCTCCAATGAGAAGGACAGGGGCGCAGTTAAAGGAATTAGGCTGAGAGGCAGGGGCACCATCTTTGTTTTGTACAAATGAAGCCTGGGTTCAGCAATCTTTGTTTGATTGTTCGTGTTGATCACGCTGCACTCACTGATGCCGTCGACGTGGCTGCGGAGGCCGCTACCGACGAGGCCGCTTCCGCCCTGGCAGTGTCATGAATAGCGCGAAGAAAATCAACAAGACTGGCAGGTTTTGTCGACCGAATAAAACGAGCGTGCGCCTGAAAAGGCAGCTTGCGCAGGCCACGACCGCTAAGACCATGTGTGGCCCTCGCGCAGTCGTCGAGCGCACTCTCGGCCTCTGCGCTCAATTCGTCCTGCGTGACGACGCCGGCACGCTGGAGCTCGACGATGCAGGATCGAAGAATGCTTCGCCGCACGCTTTCCACCGGCAAGCCAATGTACTGTCGAATGTCGGCGCGGTCCACAAATGCCACGTCGATGGCTTCGGTAATGTTGCTCGTGGTCAGCACCATGACATTTTTGCGTGACTGTGCGATTACATATTTCCAGCAAAGCGAACGTGTGGGTTAGTTAGTTCCTGAACCGCCCAGCCAAGCTCGCGCACACGACGGCGCGAGACTCTTGATGACATATATGAAACGAGTGCGTTCTTCTATTCTTTTTCTTTTTCCGCGCGCGAACACGTAGAAAGAGGTGGACGAGCGTTTTTGCCATTGACAAGTCAAACTTACCTTGAGCCGATCAAGCTGTGTGAGCAGTGAATTGACGACGCGAATCGAGTCCGAGGGCTCCGATCCATTCATGGAGGCCGAGCGAGCAGCAGCCAGACTCTCCACCTCGTCAATGAGAATGCACACGAGCGTCTCTTCGTCCTCTGCTAACTCATGAATATAAGAAAACAATTTGGACACTAGCTTCCCGGACTCTGAAAACCACTTGCTAAAGAGACTGTGCGAGTTGACTTCGAGAAGCTCTGCACGCGCAAAGGTTCTGGACAGGCGAACGCTGAGCTTCTGGGCCATCGCCTGACAGAGTGAGGTCTTGCCCGTGCCTGGCGGTCCGTGCAAAAGCACCACGTGATTCCAAGAAATCAAATTGTGGTCCACCTGGCGCGACGAGAACAAGAGCGAAGTCGAGGCAAACTCCAAGAGATGGGGTTTGATGCCGGCCTCATATTCAAGACTCTCCCATAGCCCGTGGAATTGTTGGGCTGGTAGCTCCCAATGCGTGAAAACCGTCGAAGTTGGGTCGTCCTCCGTCGTCTCGTCGTACGATCCCTCTTCATGGAGGGCAAACACGTGCGTGACAAATTGCGCATTCCAGCAGGGGCACGATTCCTCGCAATCCACAACAATGTCTCGGATGCAGTTGGCAACATCTGGCGCTAGCGTCAAGCGACCCAAGGGGACTTTGGTTTCTGGGTGTACCATGTCCAGCTGAGTTCGCAGCGCGTGCTCCACCGTACGTGCAATCTCCTCGCGGTTCGCCTTTCTCACGCCCGCCGCCTCGCGGGTCAGGCATATCTCCACATGCGCCAGTTTGACTGCGGCCTCCGCCATCGTTGGTTGATCTTTCGGCTGCGTGCCTGCGCCCGGACGCTAGCGGATGGACGGACGCCTTGCTGCTCGGCAGGCTCGAGCCGTTGCGCCTTACAGCGTCTGCTTCGCTCGCGCACGCTCCGGGCCGGCTCGAACACGTAAGCTCGCCGTGTTGGGCTTGCCCTTGTGGGCTTGGGTCTCTCTCTCTCTCCCTAGTAGTACTAGCCAACGTTTTTGTTCTGCTTCTTCTTCTTCTTCTTCCTTTTTCTTGGTGTTGCTTTCCGCTGCTGAAGACCATCTATACAGCAAGTGACGCTTTGGGGCCTCGATGAGAGAGAGGATGCAAAGCAAAGCAAATGCAAGAATGCTGAGTGAGATGCACAATCCGAGATGCATAGGTTTGGTCGAATGCAGGGGAAAGCTATTTAGCGGCGACGCGGACGCCTGCTACAGTGGCCGCAAAAGGAAAACAAACCAGTGGCGGGATCATGGCTGTAGCTAATGACTTGAATGCAAGTGTCTAGGAAGTCGAATTGACTTAGATGAGGAGACTACACGAGTCATGTTACCGCAGCTGGCCGCGAGGAAATGCAGTCGGCCACGACGTGGACTCGGCTTCGGTGTTGCGGTTCCATAGACCCCGTTCCTGAGAACGTCTGCTGGCTGCTTGCTGGCTTTGTCACGCTGGCAACAGCATAAGTTGACGGAAAACACCAGCTTTGCGCTACGCATTCGCGCCAGCGAATCGCTTACACATTGCACAGCTATTACCACCACTCCGCAGAAACTGCTGACTGACAGTGAGTGGAGTCGACAATGTCCCGAGCCTCACTGTCAATACGAGTCCTACAGCTAGGCCTATACACACAATCCAATGTGCACACATTTTTTTTTAATCCAGCTTTTGCCTAGTGTTTGTTGACGTGGCGCCGCGGCGGGCCGGCTTGGCAAAAGCGTATCGCGGTCCTGGCGTGGAGTCCGCGCGCGCCGTCAGCTCGCGGTGGGCGCAGAGGCGCCGAGAGGGTGACGCAACTCGGGCGACGCGCACGCTGGAAGACGAGACGGGCTCGCAGGCGCAAGGCAGCGAGTCCCTTGATCGGGGGGTGGCCGACCGAGAAGCAGACGCGCGTTGTGCCCGGAACTGCAGCTCAGCGTGCGCAGCACGCCGCGACGCGCGCAAACTAGCAAAGTGACCGCAATGCTCCAAAAGGTGACGAGCCTTCGGGTGTCTTGTCCTCGCCTGAACATTCGACAGACCTTTGTCCTGCTCCTGTTGCCTATTACAGCGCTCCTGCTCTTCTCTGCGCAATATGTTTGCAATTGCGACCAAGATGCCTCTGCCACATCGTTGCGACAAACACCAACACAAGTAGACACAATCGAGGAGGAGAAGCAGCCCATTCGCACTGATATTCTCGAAGAGTATGAGCTGATCATTTGCACGCTCGTGCGCGATTCAGCCCCAACCACTCTCCCGAACCTGAGAGCACTTGAAGAAATCGCAAAAGCCTTCAAGAGCTCCTACTTTATCATTGTCGAGAATGACTCCAAGGATGGCACAGATAAGCTCCTTGCAGGCTGGGTCGCAAGGGGACAGGAAAATGTACGTCTCATCTCTCGAAAGATGGAGGAAGAGATGTCACAGGACCCCAGCATGCCAGCCCCCCCCCTAAACCACGATGACTTTCCCCTCTCTGCGCTGAGATTTCACAAAATGGCTGTTCTGCGAAACCTTTACGTGGATGTTCTCGACACCTTGCCGCAAATGTCAAAACGAAACACTCTGGTAGCAATTGTCGACCTGGACCTCAAGAGCATCCCCATCGACGATACGCTCAGGAGTTTGAGCGCAATTCTCTCTCAAGGCAAGGACATGCGCATGGACTGGGACCTCGTTTGCGCTAATGGAATCGTCAGCAATTGCCGCGTTCAAGCCCTAGGGAGCGAGAGTTGCCAATTTGTGAGAAAGGATAACGGGGAAAAGGGAAGAGCGTATGATTCTTTGGCGACAAGGTTAACGCAAGATGAAATGGTCAACGGCTTCACTGTCGGGCCTGGAATGGAGGCTCCACCCAATCACAGAGACAGATGGAAGGCGCATGAAGCGGCAGTCGGCTCCAAACTAAACAGCCGGGATGCCCCTCCCCTTCGGGTCAAATCTTGTTTCGGAGGCGTGGCTGTGTACCGCGCTCGGAGCCTTCAAGGAAAGCGTTACAGTGGGGGCGACTGCGAGCATATGTCTGTCAATGGTAAACTCGACAATGTGTACATTGTTCCTGATTTCAACGTCTATTACGACTAGTAATCGTCTCCAAAAGAACCAGCAAATGGAATAGGCCAAACTGAAAGGCGATTTTTTTTGTATTCAATTTCCACCTACCGCAAATGCAATCCCTGTCATGCCCAACCGTCCTTCGCATGTTCTCTTGCACTGATTGTCGGCCTCCCGCTGAAAAAGGGCCGAAACATCTCGAAGCTCAATTCTTTTTTCTTTTCTTTTTCTTTTTTTTATCTAAAATTAATGCGTGCACCTCACATCATTTGCGTAACCTCGCATTACCCAAAGTCACTTTGCCGTCACATAGTGTATGCCATAACTCCTCAAGTATACAATATGTGCTCGACTCCTGCAAGTTCTAAAGAAAAAGTACCTTGTGCCTTGGGTCAGTGCCAGGTCGTGGCTCAGCTCGCCTCACAGCGCACCAGCTTAATGACATTGCTGCCACGTGTGCATACAGTCCACGTCTTCGCGTAAAAGTTGCACGTCACATTTTCTCTGTCGATTAGTGACATTCTTCGGTGTGCTTCTAAAATGTATCGTAAAAGGAAGGCAATAAGTTGAGTTGGACTGTCAACTTGAATGCGACGCGCAACAGAACCATTTTGCTGTGTGCGCAAGCGAGCGCGTGCGTGCGAGCGGAAGCGCCAAAGGGCGTGTGCGAGCCTGCGCGCGCGCGCAAGCCCAGCAGCATTTGCTCACCGTGCCTTAGCGCGCAAAGGTTCTCGAGGTCGTACAAGAGATCCAACAAAAGGCGTGGGCGCGGTGTGCCCGACATCGGGCTGGGCGGCGTGCACGAGTGCTCGCTGGACGGAAAGAGGTGAATGCGGGCGGACAAAAAAAGGACTGCAAGATCTCTGAGCTGTTTCCCAACCATGTTGCGCAACATGCTAAAGGTCGATCGCAAGCGGCTCTTTTTCGTACTCATGGCCATACTTGTGTGTGCCCTCTTGGTGATGCTCTCTCAACGCCCCCCGTGCAACTGTAATGAAAAATCCTTCTCCTTCACAGCAAACCTCAGAGCCGTATATGAATCAGATGCTGCTCCTCCCTCTGAAAAGAACCCTTCTGATCAACCTAAGGAAGCCCCAAAGGTGGAGATCGCGCCACCTCAGGTAGAGGAGGGCCCTGAGATGCACGATCCAATCCTTGAAAAAACGCTGGGAAAATACGATTTAATCGTTTGCTCCTTAGTGCGAGACGCCAACAAAACCCTCTCAACAAACCTTGCCACCATGGAGGCGATTGGGAAGAAATTCAAGAGTTTTCGAATGATCATTATCGAGAATGACTCTGAAGATGGCACAGACAAGAGCCTCGCAAAGTTTGCCGAGTCCAGGCCCGAGTTCGTAGAGCTCATTTCCGAAAAAATGGATGGAAAGCCGGACCCTAACGCCCCTGCTGATCCCCTCCCGGGGGATTTCGCATTGTCGGCGTTACGATTCTACAAAATGGCCAAGCTGCGCAATATTTACATGGATAGACTCGCGACGCTTCCTGAAATTTCGCAGCCTAACACGCTCGTCATGATGGTAGACCTTGATCTTGCCAAAATTAGTATCGAAGGAACGCTAGGAAGCTTGAGCTCCATTCTCGCTGGCAAAAAGAAACTCGATTCTGACTGGGATCTCGTGTGCGCAAACGGGCTTACCAGTGAGTGTAACAAGGAAGCTGTCGGAAAGCAAGCGTGTAGCTTCGTGAGAAAGGACAACGGAAAGTTTGGTCGCTCGTATGACTCCTTGGCCACACGCTTCACCGATCAGGAAATGAAGCATAGTTTTCAGATCCCTGCAGGCCAGCCTCGGCCGCCCAAGTTTGACGACGAATGGGGCAATCACCAGCAATACACGAGAATCAAGACAAACGACCGAGATGCCGACCCGATTCCGGCAAAGTCTTGCTTTGGTGGATTGGCAGTTTACAGAGCGCAGAGCATCAAGAACCTGCGCTACGAGGGCGGCGATTGCGAGCATATTTCCTTTAATGGCAAGCTTGACAAGGTGTACATCGTCCCTGACTTCAACACCTACTACGACTAAGATTAGATAAGAGAATAGTATTTCTTTGGCCAAAAGGAAACAGGCTTCGGACAGCCATGCGCCCGGGCCGTAGATGCTTGAATGTGAGGCTATGGCATCGTGGAATCATGGATTGTGATGTGTCTCTTCTTCCTTTTTTTTTTTTTTAAAGACTGTGTTGTCAATCGAGCCGGAGCCTTCTGCAATATTCAACCGGCTGCTACGCGCGCGAGGGAGAGCGAGAGCGAGACAGACACTGAATGAGAGGACAAGAGGAAAGGACGCGCAGACGCAGCGGCACCCATCGCCGGCCTGGAGACAGGGCCAGCATGAGCCGCCGGCCCGTCAGTTCCCTGTCTTCGAGGGAGACCCCAGGCAAAAGATCCGTCCCGCGCCCAATCATGGCGGGACTCGCGCTCTTTAGCCTTGCGCTCTTCTCTCTTGCGCTCACCACCGCAAGCGCAGAGCCCGTCGCTTGTAAGCTGCACGACACAACGCTTCGACTCGTGCACAATGCCCAAGGCGAAGCCGTCTTGCAAAATGGCTTCGTGTGCCTTCAGACGCAAAGGGGGAGCATCACTTCGATCCAAGCCGACTTCGCCGGCAAAGCCAGTTTTGGGGCCAATGTCCTCGCCAACCAAGGAATTGTGCTTCACCGCGAATCTTCTGCTACTGGCGACGCGGTAGTTGAATCTGGTCGAGCCGAAGCTCTGATTGTACTCAAGGATACTGCGACGGAGAAGAGCATCCAAATCGTCCATGTAGGTGACGAAATTGCTGCAGAGAACTGGACGCTGTCCTTGCGCGCCGAGAGCCAGGAATTTGTCTTTGAAGCAAGCGGCAGCGTCCTCGCCGACGCCCCTGGAACACTCGTCCGATCCTGGGACTTTGCGCCTGCTTCCATTTACGCGTTCTACAACGCCTCGGTCGTCCAAATGCTAAATGCTCCTGAATCAGCTTCCTCTTTTGCCTCGCGAACACCTCTGCAGCGTGTTTATGCTCTCGGCGCCTCGGGTCCAGAGCGCGATGCAGTCGGCAACAAGTCGATCGATCTAATTTTTTCCCACAATGATGCTCCCATGCGCGCCAATACGTACCTGCGCTCCTCCGCAAAGTCGCGGGGCACGGGCTTTGTCGAGCACCTCGCGGGCAGTGCCTTTCCTGCCGGAGGCGACGCATCTCTGGACAAATGGACGACGAGCCCTGCGCCTTCCGCATCGAGTGCCATGAAAAAGGGTACCGCATGGAAACACACCGTTCGAGTTGCCGCCAACAACTTTGACTTTCCCGCCGGTGCCGGACTGCGAAAAGGTCTTCAGCACGAGATGCCTCTGCGAGATCTCGTCGTTTACATGACAGCTCTTTACGGCTCTCCGGTCGGCACGCTCATGACGCACGCGAACGCTATTGCCCCTGGTCAACAGGTCGCCCACATCTCACCCACCATTGCTTCGCCCAAGCGCGGATACGCCGGAACTTACAACTTTTTCGACCCGGACAGCTATCTCGGTACTGCTGCCCTCTTGTGGAGCCATGATGCCTTTTTGCAAGACCAGGTTCGCCGAGTCATTGAGCGAAACGGCGACTTCATCAATGAAAAGGGACAGATTCCGCACCACTTTATCGATACGAAGCCGGTCTATGCGGCGATAAGCAACGAGATTCAGACGGGACCCAATCTTTTCTGGATCCTCTCTGCGTTCAACTATGCCAAGTCTTCGGGCAATCTGGCCTGGCTCCGCGATTACATGCCCAAGCTCCGCGACGCCTCACGCTTTCTCTTTGACATGATCCATCCTCAGCTGAAACTCGCCAGCGTACCCGGTAGTCTCATGATTGACGTCTTCCTTCGCTCCAACTATACGACGGACACAAATGCCGCGCTTGTATTTTTCTTTGATGAGTTTGCCGCTGCCGAGGATGCCGTGGGCAACGCAACGGGCGCAGAGAATTTGCGCTTGCTTGCAAGCCAAATTCGCAGCGGCGTCGACGCGCATCTTTGGCGCGAGGACCACTACGTGACGCAATGGGATTTCCCTTCCAATACCTCGTTTCGAGACTTTGTCGACTACGACGCCAACCTTTTGGCTGCATCATTTGTCGCCAACGCGTCCCGGGCAAAGCAGATTTTCCGTCGCATTGACGGTGGGAAATGTCAAAAAGCACCTACGTGGGTTAGTGAAATTTACTATGGCCCGAAGGACACCGCCTCTGGCAATGTCGGAGATTCGGCATGCGCCATGGGGCGCATCGCCTGGTTCAACGCGCTGGCCCGCAGGCGCTTTGGTGACTTGGACACCTTTGAAAATGGTATCCTCTCCCCGCTCATGCGTCTTCTCGAGGAGCATACCTGGATGCGCGAGCGCCTCAATTGCGACGGATCACAAAATGTGGGACGCACGCTCAACTACTTTGAATATCCAAGCGTTGTCGTTATGCTCTTGCACCATGTGCGCTATGGCGTGCACATGGGTTATCGTGAGATTTCAATCGAGCCTTTTGGACCCCAAGCCTTTGCCTTGAAAATCGGTCAGGTTCTCGTCGAATTCTTTCCGCAAAGTGTCACGCGTCTTCAGTTCCCCGCTGGATCCGAAACGAGCAACGTCACGTATCGTCTTGCTCCTGTGCCGCGCGATGCCGTGTACCACATTGACATTGGTGTTGGGCAAGAAAACGCGCCCCGGCGCACCGTGGCATCCGTCTGGGATCCAGACACGAATCGTGCGTCCCTTGTCTTTGAAGCTCCGGTGGGACCGCTTGTTATCGTTACGCGTGCAACGTCCCAAAAATATTTGCGCGAGCAATCCTAAAGACCCTCTGTTGGGTGCACCGAGCTCATCCACTCGAATTCAACTCATCCGCCAAATTCCTACATTTGGCGAACCATTGCTGCAGCTTCAATGGGTTGTAGTCAGAATCTAATTGAAAGAAATTGCTATGATTGAAAGATTTCGATCGCGTGGCAAGAAGTCTATAAATAGGCTTGCTAGCAGGCTGTCTGCGCAAGTGAACGACTGCCATATTATTACAAAAGGGAACATACATTAGTGTGAGCCTGAACTAGGGCCTATGTGGAGAAAGGGACTAGCTTTCTGTTAAAGGACAAGAAAACAGGGAAGCATGTTGTTCGATCGCGGTTTCCTCGTTCGGAAAGAAGAGGAGTTGACAATGTGTGGATTGGAAACCACAAAGCACGCTCGCATCTGCCCAAAAGATATGGCGAGACCTCATCAAAATCATATATGGACTTTAATCTCAAACTTGCGCGGGCTTGTTCGAAACATGAGGACGCAGCGCAATGGCAATAGCGCCCGCAATTGCCATAAAGACAGCAGCAACCCACAAACACACGCTGATACCAAAGTCCTCCTGCGTGTATTGATAGATGACACCAGAAAGAATGGTTCCTACCAGTCTGCCGAGCGCATTGGCGCTGTAGTACGTACCAACCGTCATGGTGAGCTTGTTTCCCTCGGCATAAAGGACAATCAGGTACGAATGAACGGCCGAGTTGACAGCAAACATGCATGCAAAGATGACGAGGCCTGCAATAAGGACACCCGCAATCGACCATTGCCAGTGTGAAGAAGTGAATCCAGAATCCGCGTATTTGCGATACAGCGGATACAAAACAATGCCCCAGATGAGCGTAAATGCTGTTGTGGCATATGCCCAGCCAGGGACGTGCTTTTCCGTGGGTGGGCCCTCAAAGCTGGCCTTACAGCAGCGACGCACTTGTTCCGTCGCCACCTCGGCATCGGTACCCGCTGCATTGCTTTCCCCTCCTTTGCCCTTCGACTTTTTCTTACTCTTGTAAACCTTGCCCGTTGCCGTCTGCAGCTGACCGTAAATGATCGTGTAAGCGCCCATAAAGAGACCGACGGTGAACTCTGGCCAGCCAAGAATGCCTCGGATGAAAATAGGCGCGGCAATCTCAAACCATACATCACGAGAGCCAAAGAGAAAGACGCGCGCTGAAGAGAGAACATTGACATTCCACGTCGATTGAAACGCCTTCCACGAAAAGCGCGCCGTCTTTTTGGACCCCTGGCCAATGTCGCGATCCATCCAAATCATGGGCACGGGCGCAATCACAAAGATGATCCCAAGAAGCACGCCAATGGCGGGCTCGAAACCGATAAACTCAACAAGGACGGCGCCCAATACCGTGCCAAAACCCTTGAAGGAGTTCTTCCAGCCCGTGACCATTACCACGAGGTGAAAGAGTGCATCATCTGCACCTTCTTTTGTGACAAGCTTGGGCACGCTCTTGCAGGCGAGTTTCATAAAGTCCTTCGAAATGCCAGACATCATTTGGCAAAATGTGATCCATGCTGTGACGCGAATGCGCACCTCCTCGCTCACGTTGTCGTCCTCAACCTCGGGGAAAATGATCGTCGTAAGAAGGAGCATGACCAAGCCAACCACTTGTGTTCCAAGCGAGATAAAGAGTGACACTTTGAGACCATATCGCGTGCCGATGATGCCTCCGAAGAGATTGGTGAAAACTCCGGCCAGCTCGTACAGGGTGAACATGATGGCAATCTGAATGGGTGAAAAACCAAGCGCGGCAGCATGCAGCAGGACCACCAATCGAATCGCTCCGTCCGTGATGGTGAAGAGGTTGAAGCTGTAGACAGTCACGTACAGGTTGCGAATGCTACGTGGCTCATTGGCAGCTGGCGCACGTGGAGGCTCGTCTGTGCTTCCGATTGCGCCTGCTGGTGGGTCTGCCGCGACAGTTTTGGCGGGGGATGCCTCGTTCTGCGCGACAACGGGGACGACTACCTCTGGGTCCACGGCACCCATTGCAGCCCTCGTTTCGACGGCATCGTTTTCTTCTTCTGGCAAAGCAGCCTCGTGTCCCTCGCGCTTCGCGTCGGCCACGCTTCGGGTTTCTTCTTCGAGCTCAGAGGCTTCCCGCCCTTGGTTCACCTCATTTTGGGGTAACATGTTTTGCGCGCAGCGCAGTTTACAGATTAAGGTTTAAAGTCAACGCGCCGTGCGTCAAGTCACGACAAGTCTTCACCACACAAGGATTCTCAAGCCCCCCCCCGGGGGCTCTGCGTGCCTTGCTTGCCCTCGCTACCTGGCTCTTTGTTGGCTCTTTGTCTTGGCTTGAAAGTCCTTGAAACAGTGGTTGGCGCTTGTGCGCCCAGATGAGAGAAGAGGGTTCACGGGCCTCCGCCACCACCACGTCTCTACTGACTGGCAAGAAGCAAGGTCTCGGGCGAGCGAACGGCGCCACAAGCTTTGCCACGGCGCGCTTGCCCCGGTCTTGACTCTCAACTCGCGCTACGTCCCCTCTCCCTGCCCGACACCTCCGCGCGCGCGATGTTACTTTGCTTTTTGCTTTTCCGCGGTCCTGGGTTCTTTCCGCCAAACCAATTTTATTGTTAGCAAAAGCACGTTATGGCCGGTGGCAGCCTGACGAGGCTCGACAGTGCCTCTAACTAACTCGGCAACGACCATGGCGACCAGAACCAAGGACTTCGTCAAAGCTCTTTGGCTCCGCCGGTGGCAGTTGAGCTAGCTGCTGCCAGCGTCACCTGCCATGGATGGCTGCACCGACCAGCAGCAGCCTGCTGTGGCCTGCCGCTGCCGAAAGTAGTTTCCCTCGTCACTGCCGTGCCAGCCGCCCATTAGACCGGGCGGGACTTTCAAAGTGCCCGCGGCGAATCTACTCACACCGAGCGCGTTGCGCAGTCTACGAGAAAAGGTGTGCACTCCAGGCGGGGGGTGCGCGAGGGGGTGCGCGCGGCGGTGGCGCCCGACGAGCCACCGCGGGATCGACCCAGTGGGCTGGCTGAGAGACCAAGCAAAGGACCAAGCGCGCCGGCGGAGCGGAGCGCTGCAAGGCAAGGCAAGGCAAGGCACGGCACGGCAAGATGGGGGCCGCGGAGCTCGCAGAGCACGCGGGACGCAAGCGCGCAGGAAGCAACGCAGACCAGGAGACCAGAAAGAAGCCACGCATGTATGACTGGCAAAAGGACATCGAGCCCGGTACCGTGCTCGTGGGCCGCGTCGACCGCCACGAGGGGCTCGAAGGCCCGGCACAGCCAAGCCTCCGGCTGCGCGTCCAGGCGCGCCAGTATGTCCGCATTGCCCCTACCGAAGTCCTCGACGTGGAAGACTGGAAATCGAATCCCTTCAAGACCTTTTACCCGGGTCAATTTGTCAAATGCGTGGTCCTGCGCTCCGTGGAGAACTCCCGCATTGGTGGCTCTCTCGACGTCTCCGCGCGACCCTCTCTCCTGAACCAGGTCGATGAGACCAAGAATCGTCTCCCGGAAAAGGTCTTGGACAACGAGCTCAAGCTCGCCTCCGAGTACCCCTCCGAGGGTGAGCTCGTCAAGGGATTTGTGGACAGCGTTAACAAGGTCGGCGCGTTCATTCGCATTAAGCGAGGCGTGCTTGCCATTGTTCCTCTCAAGCATCTCGCCGACAGGTTCATCAAGGATACCTCCAAGGAGTTCCCCGTGGGCAAGCTTGTGGCTGGTCGCGTGATCACAAGCGATGAGTCAAAGCGTAAACTCGTTCTCTCGCTTCGTGCCACCTCAGTTCTTGGCCGTGACACGGATCGTCTGTCGTTTGAAGACATCAAGGAAGGCGTTGCTTACCGCGGCACTGTGGCGTCTGTCGTTGACTTTGGTATTTTTGTAAACCTGGAAAACTCGAACCGAGTGGGCGGCCTCGTGCACAAATCCGAGTTGACAGACGGCAAGCAGCCTGTCAGCCACGACAAGCTTTATTCTCGGGGCGATAAGGTCAAGATTGTTGTCATCAACGTTGATGCTGACAAGAAACGTCTTGGATTCTCCCTTAAACCATCTCTCTTGGCCACAGCCAAGAGTGCCGAGGGTCAGGATGATGACGACGATGAAGAGGAGGAGGAGAAGGACGAAGGCATTGACGAAGAGTCCTCCAGCGCCGACGAGGAATCCTCCGATGCCGATTCCGACGCTGATTCTGATGTTGACTCGGATGCCGAAGGGGGTAAGGCTATTCGTATTGGCGAAGACGCCGACGACGTCTTGCGGCGCTTGGAGGCCGACAGCTCTGATGAAGAGGACAACGAGGTTCTTGGAGACAACGACGACGACGAGGACGAGGAGAACGAGGACGAGGACGAGGATGAGGAGGATGACGACGTCGACGACGACGAGGAGGAGGAGGGAGGGACGCTTTCCCTGGCCGATGCGATCCAGCAGACTGAAGCCGGTGCAAAAGAGTGGAGCGTCGCTGCTGTCAAGGCTCGCAAGAACGGAACTGGCGCTGCCGAGGACGAGGATGACGAGGACAGCGACTCTGACTCAGAAGCGGGAAGTGACGACGACAGCGATGCGGAAGCCGACGCTACACAAAAGAAGGAACGGCGCAAAGCCAAACGCGCCGAGGCGAAACGGCAAGCACGAGAACGTGCTCTGGACGAGGCCAAACTGGCAGCCCTTGAGCAAGCCAAGCTCGAAGAGGAGGGCGTGCCGCAATCTGTGGACGATTTTGAGCGTCTTCTCATGGGATCTCCCAACTCTTCCATGCTGTGGATTCAGTACATGGCTTTCCAAACCGCCCAAGTCGAAGTCGATCAGGCGCGTGGTGTCGCCGAGCGCGCCATGCGTACCATCAACTACCGCATGGAGACTGAAAAGCAAAACGTCCTGCTTGCCTTGCTTCGCATCGAGTGCAAGCACGGATCGTCCCAAACTGTTGAAAAATGCTGCCGTCAAATCCTCGAACGCATGGATAAGGATGCAGCCTACCTTGAAATCGCAAAGGTCTTTGAGGAGAACAACCAGATGGACAAGGCCGACGACGCTCTTCGTAAGGCCGTCAAGGCCGCCCATGGCGCCTCCGAAATTCCTTGGCTGCGCCGCATCGAGCTCAAGTTCAAGGCCGAGGATCCCGCCGGCGCACAGGAACTCTTGGTTCACGCGCAGCGCAACGTCGACAAGCAGGTTCGCCCCAAGCTGTACCTTGGCTATGCCCGTCTCGAGTACTCTATGGCGGAAGCTGGCGGAAAGAGCGAGCGTGCACGCACGATTCTCGAGGCCCTTATTGACGAAAACCCCAAGCGCAACGACCTTTGGCTTCAGTATATTGACATGGAAATCAAGTACGGCAATGAACCCAGCCGCGTCACGAACCTCTTTGAGCGCGCAGTGGCGGCCAAATTCTCCATCAAAAAGACAAAGACTTTTTTCAAGCGCTGGCTCTTGTACGAAAGCGACCATGGTACCGAGGAGGGCGCAGACCGTGTCAAGGCCAAGGCTCGCGACTACGTCGCGTCTGTCACCGACCAGGACTAGATAAAAATGGCCTGTGGCTCACACTGAGCGTAAAGTAAACCTCATTTAACAATTCCAACAGCAAATAACAAAATTCCTTTTCCTTGCAACTACAATAGGCCTACACTTTAGTCTGCAACGACGTCGCCCCCTCAAAAATGATATTTTTTCGTTACCCTTTTTCATTTCGTCGTCTGATACCCGAGCTCAGCTCGCGCACGTCTTGCAATCTCAATCCTGTTTTCCCAATCTTTGCAATTGTATGGAACCGCGCATGGATTCCCTTCAATGCAGCTGCATGAGGCGCCATCTTGCACCATGATTCCATCCGCCTCACTGTTGAGGTTGAGATCAGCAAGACCCGGGGCCCTGCTAAAGGTGTGAAGTTGGGCCGCACCATCGAGTTCGCTCAGACACGGGCATTGTTGTTTGAGCCACGCCAAAAGCTCGTCGAGCTCGATCCGCCCAATCGGATTTCCTTCCACGCGAAAAACACGAATCTGCTTACGAAAGCAAACGACTGCATCTCGGATTGCCGCAGGGTCACCAAGACGATTTGATCCCAGGTCCACATGCTCGAGGTACGCGCACGACTTTAGGGCAGAGAGCGCAGCAGAATCGAGATCGCAGTGCCCGGCACGCAGAACACGAAGCGAGGTTGCACAAAAGTCGAGATGGAGCACTGGGAGAGCGTTGTGCGAGATATCGAGCTCCACGAGATGCTTCATCTCGTTCGCTTTCACGAGAGATTCAAGTCGATTGTGACGCAAGCTAAGGGACCTAAGGAAACAATTTGGTCCTCCGAGACTTTCACAAGATGTCAGCTCGTTGTCTGATACATCCAGCATCACCAGTCGAGCTGAAATCTCCCCGTTTGGCAACAAGTTCACCGCTTCCAGCCCGCATGCATTTGCGCGAAGATAGATACCTTCGTCCTTCTCCGCCAAGACGGCTGCATTTGCTTCGTGACTACTCCAAAAGCGGAGAATAATATCTTCGGTAAGGTTCTTCGTGGCCTTTGGCGGACCTTTCTCAGGGAAGGCTTCCTGCGGTGTTATGGCGCGCACAAAAGTAGCCCGACGATCCAATAAAGACTCGATTCGCGCGAGACTCTCTGCCTGCGAGAGTCGACCACCATAAGGTGACCGAATCTTTCTCCATGGGTCTTCATGCTGCACAATTGCGATCACTTCAGGCTCTTTCGCCTTTTGTTTCCCCTTTTTCTTATTTTTCTGGCCGGTGCACTTGGGCGCGTCCGAGCTCGCCTTGGCAGAAGTTCCGCTTGCCTTCTTTCTGGGCTTCTTCGCGGCGGTAGCGTCCTCTTTCTTCTTTTCTCCCGCTGTCTTCTTCGGGTTTGCGGCGTCTTTCCCGGCTCCGTTCGTATGCCCATGGGCGGTGTTGCCTCCAGCGGTGCGCGCCATTCACATATCAGTCTCGTTTGTGCGTTACGAATTTGCTCCAGCCACTGGCACTGGCACTCCCATGTCAGTGGCTGTGGCTTTGGCACCGGCACTGGCACTGCATGATCATTGGCAGTAATTGACTGTAGGCGGCGGGGCGATCTCATTGAATTCAGCCCATCATGCAGGAGGCAAGCGAGATTGATGGTTGGCTGGCTAGTAGAGTAGGCTTTGAACGGCGGAGTCGTCATAATCTAGTTGTATACTACGTGTTTGTCTCATGATCGGAAAAAAAAATAAAAACAATGTCCTGCACCGGACATGGCAATTTTAAAATTTAATTTCGATTGCCGCGACGAAAAGGTCGGCTTGACAGATGAAGTCCATTTCAGCCTTTGCGAATGGAGTGTCCATGAATCGAATTTTATTCAAACAAATACCTCATGCGGTCGTCTATCTAATTGTTCGACTCCCCGACAAAGGCCAAGCGCACCTGGCGGGGACGAGTGGCACATTGCTCAAACTCTGTCGGGAAATACTGTGAGGCGTCCGCCGCCAATTTTTTCAGCTCCTCCACTTTGCGAAATGGCGCGCAAACAGCCTCCGCGGCCTTTCTCACCACCGGTGGATCAACATGACTGTACAGATTGACCATGGCCCTGAGAACGCCTTCGACGGCCTCGGCGCGCTCGAGAGCCAAACGTTCCTGCAGCGCACGTAGGTTCTGAAATACTTTGACGGCATTGATTTGATCCGCACGCTCAGGAAACAAGTGCGCGGCGTGACGGATGAGGAATTGCACGTCTGCGAGCTCCGAAATTTCCGCGTAAAGTGAGTGGACAATGCCTTCAACGAGCGCAGGGTTGATGCGATCAAAGTAAAGTGCACGTAGACGCAGCTCAAGTTTTGCGGCAAGCTTCTTCCTCTCGTTTTGGCGCTTAAGGGAATCAATTTCTTGGCGAATCTTGCGTACGTCCGCGCGCGCAATACGATCAGGAAAAAGTCGGTCGCAATTCCGAATCACGTCTGCAAAAGTTTCTGGCTCAGGAAAAACTTTGCTGACCTCTTTGATAAGCGCGACAACTTTGACACATCCAGCTTCCGTTTCGCTCAGGTCTCGGTACAGACCGGAACAAAGTTTCTCGCGAAGCTTGCCCTTGAGCTCCTTAATCTCCTGACGACGGAGCAAGTACGATTTGAGCCCCCGCGTTCGCGCAATGACCTCGGCCAAAAGCGGAGTCTCCGCGTGCTGAGGCCTGCACTCGGTCAAGGTACCCCCTGAACGAAGCGTTGAAGCAGAAGAGGTTGGATCGCTCGATGCTGCCGTGGTTGGTGGTGATGAGGCTGCCTGTGGGCTACTGGTTGCATTGTTAAAAACCAGCCCACCCTCCTCTTCTTCGTCGTCACGAGGAGGCACATAAGCCTGCACCAGTTTGGACTTGAGTACTTCAATGCCACGAAGGTCGATGGCAATGAGGTTTGGAAGTGTCCCAAGGCCTGCGGGCAGATTTCTCAAGCTTGTTCGCCGTGCATCAATGACGCGCAGGCGGTGGCAATGCGTGAGATCCGACGGCAAGCTGGACAATCTAGGGTTGTCATTCACCCAGAGTTGCTCGAGGCGCGCAAGCTTGGCCACTTCCTTTGGCAGAGTCTCCAGATCGTTGTGGCCCACGTCTAATCGCACGAGTCCGCTGAGTGCGGGCGATAGGATCAGCTTTTCTTCTAGCCTCGAGAGACCAAAGAAGGCCAGATGCAGCGTACGCGAAGTCTTTGCTTGTTGCACGGCCAGACTTAGTGCAGGCACCGCCCAGGTGGGCGCTTCGCTCCACACGTCGCGCTCTTGCGACTTGCCACAGGGTTCCACTTCGCCCGAGAGGTCATCTTTACGAGAGAGCTCCTCCTCCCTCGAGAGCTCCCCCTGCAAGAGCTCGAGAGCAGGGTTTGGCTCCCCTACGCTCCCGGCATGGGCCATCTTCTCGCACGTATCGGGTCTTTGTGCGATTGCTTGCTGCCTGCGGCCAAGTCAAGTGGTCTCGCGCGAGGTCACTCACCTACTCGACACGCACGGGTCAGCCTTCCATCATGTTACCGTTCATTCGTCTTTCGCCTTCCGCACTACTGTAATAAGTCTCGGAGCCTCCTCTTTGTTTTGAACAAACATTTTTTTTTACCGAGAGCAGAGCAAAGCAGCGCTTGTAGCTATGAATGAAAGAACTTTAGACGCAGCTCGAGCAGAAGCTCGCAGAAGCCCAAAAAATGTATTGATTTATCAGATAGGCCCCGTGATAGACGGCATGCTTACGCAAGATGGGCCTATAACATGATGGGCCTGGCCTCGTTCGTTCTCCCCAGTTTGTCCTCTGTTGTTTCACGCGGGGGTTTTCATTTTTGCATCATTTGGCTGGATTCACAGTCAAGTTGGTGACTTGAGCTTCTCGAAAGCAAAGCGCAAACATCCAAGATGGAGGAGAGCGCGGCGACGGCGGGAGCTGCGGCGACTGCGGCGGCGGCGGAAGAAGTCCGCACGCTGTCGGTGAAGGAGCTCAAGGCACTTATCGCCCGCGCAGGGCTCGGTACGCAAGGTTGTGTAGAGAAGGCTGACCTCATTGCACGTGCAGTGGAAGCCCACGAACTCCTGGGGCAGCAACAACAAGAGCAGCAGCAAAAGCAGCAGGTCCCGAAACAAGAAGATGTCAGCTCCTCAGGGTCCGCTGGGACGTGCACGACCAAGGCCGAAAAGCTTGGGGCCTACGAATGTCTTTTAGTTGGCCATCACGACGTAGAAAAACTCGACGTCGTCGTCATCGTCCTGCACGGGTTTAGCGCGCAAAACACGGACTTTGTACCGCTTGCCAACGAGATGGCGCGACGCATGCCATCGCGAAGATTCATGTTTGTTTTGCCGCAGGCGCCCGTGAGCGCAGCATCCATGGGGGCTGCGGCATGGTGGGAAATTGACGTGATGCGCTGGCTCGGCGCGATGCAAATGGGCGAAGCAGGAGTCGCGAAGCTGATTCGCGATAAACCAAACGGTCTTGACGAGTGCAGAACGAGCATGAAGGAGATGGTCAAGGCCATTGAAGGACGGTTTCTCGGCGACGATGTGCCGCTCCTGATCGGCGGGTTTAGCCAAGGTGCAATGACTGCGGCAGACTTGAGCTGGCAGCTCGTCGGCGAGCGTCGTGTCCACGGCGTCATGATGTTCTCTGGGGCTCCTATTGTCGTCGATGAGTGGCATGATAAGCTCACCAAGGCGGGCAAGGATCACGGACTTCGTGTGCTCATGACGCACGGTCGCGCCGATAACGTGTTGCCTTTTCAGGCATCTGGGTGGGCACGAGACCTGCTTGCAAACAGCGGTGTCAATGTTCGCTACGAGACCCATAACGGCGGTCACGAGCTGGGCGGGCCTCACATTCTGCAAGCGATTCAAGAGTTTATGGAGGAAACCATGGCACGCTCATAAATAGAATTGATGATTGATTTGGTTGATTGATTTCGGACTCGATTACTTGATCGACTGATTGATTGCTAGATTGACTGACTGATTGTCTGTTTGCTTGATCGACGGATAGAAATGTTGAACGATGTGTCACCGGTCAGCCAAGGTCACCCACGAAGAGCAGGAATGAAGAAAAGAGAGAGAAAAAGAAAAAAAAAACGACGAGCGCGCGCGTCGTTGCTGCTGCTGCTGCTGCTGCTGCTGCAAGCATTGTCTTCCCTGGCAGCAGCGTTCAATCCTTTCTTCTTTCACGCTCATCGTGTGAACAATCGCAGTTGGGCGGAAAAATTTCTTTTGAGCCGTTGCTGTTGTAAGCAAGCAAAGAAACCTCACAACGACAGAAGAAAGAAATCAATGTATCCTCTACACTGTCAAATTGGTCGCATTGCGCGTCTGTCGGCGAAGTGACAAAGCAACAACGTGGATATCTACACCGTCTTGCTTCGTATTGCTGTACAGCTCGGCCGCAGCGCCGAGACTCGAAGCAGGAGGGACGGGCTACCAATCTGGCTACATGCTTTCCTCTGGAGTAAGGACAGCAGGCTCTTCCGTTTTTACAAAGCGTCCCTTGACGCGAATGCGCTTGTGGGCAAGATTTCGGCGGCAGGAATAGCGCACCTTTTTATGCCATACGCGCTTCTCGCGCTTTTGCAAGAACTTGGCGATCATCGCCTTGCGCTCTGCCGCTGTGTACACGCCGGTGCGACCTTGCCGATAATAGATGGAGTGCATTTCTAGCGGGAGAATGTCCGGGCACCGCCGCGCAGGGAGGTTGTGGTGCTTTTTGGTGGCTTTGCTTGCCGTCTTCGCGCGTGGCTTTTTGGTCGGCACTTGGTGGCCGAGAAGGCTTTGACGAGCTGCGGCGCCACTGCAGACGTTGCAGGTGCTGCAAAAGGCTCTCTTGCTGCTGGCACAATGAGGGTTGCTGCAAACCATTGCTGCGGCCGGGCCGGAGGCGCGAGAGTACGCGCCAAAGGTGGTGGCGTTAACATTTGAAGCTTGCAGCTTTTGCTTTTTCTGAGCTCTGTTGCCGGACTTGAACGCGGCGGCCGCGGCGGCCGCGGCGGCCGGCGTTCCTTTGATAGCGCCGGCAGAGGCGGCGGCGGAGGTAGAAGGTGTGACAAGGACAGCGAATCCCTGCGAGGCGTGCGGCGCGGTCTGGAGGAGGCTGCGGCCGTGATGCGCGAGGCCCGTAGGAGTGTCGCGCGCGGGCTTTGCCGCCTTCCAGCGCGAGGGGTCGGCGGATGCGCCCGAGGCGGCAGTCGCCGAGGGCCCAATGGAGAACCGCGGGGCGCGCGCCGCCACATCGACGAGGGTTTCCAGGGATTGCAGGCTCCAGCTGCGATCGCGCGTCTGCTGCTGCGGCTTGAACATGGGCGAGACCGAGAGCAGCAGTTCCGCCGCGTCCAGCATCTCCTGCTGCTTCCTCTTGGTCTGCATCGTCCTCGCGCTCGTCGAGTTCTGCTCCGTCGCGCGTCTGCTTTGCTTTGCTTTCTGGCTTTGCTTTTCTCGCTCTGTCCTGTCTCGCAGCACCTGTG
This sequence comes from Aurantiochytrium sp. KH105, assembly GCA_003116975.1. Lineage (NCBI taxonomy): Eukaryota > Bigyra > Thraustochytrida > Thraustochytriidae > Aurantiochytrium > Aurantiochytrium sp. KH105. The sequence goes on from BGKB01000045.1 coordinate 60,861, forward strand.
AAAGGTGAAGGCGAGCGGGAAGGGAGGGAAGGGGAGGACTTTTCTTTCCCTCTTTTCCGCCTCTTTTCCTCTTTCTTTTTCTTTCTTTCCCTTCCTTCTTTTCTTTCCTCCGCCTCGCCGGCGGTCCCGGCTAGCTAGCTAGCTAGCTGTCTGTATACCAAGCTGGCGCCTGCAGCTGCGAGCGAACGAGAGACGAGAGAGAGACGGAGAGAGAGAGAGAGATCCGCGCGGGGTCTGCACTGCAGTTCTGCCTTCGCCGCCTTCGCTGCCTTCCCTCTCTGTCTGTCTGTCTCCGTCTGTCTGTCTGTCTGTCTGTCTGTCTGCCTGACGGTCAGTCAGACAGGCAGTCAGTCAGTCAGTCGGTAAGTCCTCGCTCGGCCAGTCTGCGGCTGCGAAGCCTGCCGCTGCAGCAGCGCGGACGCGCCCCGAGCCGCGAGGGCAGCGCGCGGCGGGTCCGCACGGAGGGACGGCGCGGCGCGGCGCGAGCCCGGGTCGACAGCGCGAGAGCCCCGTGCTGCGAGCGACGCGAGGAGGGCCGAGGAGGCCGGAGACTCGGTCGGATCCCGAGGGAGGCACGCGCGCCCGCCCGCCCGCCTGTCGCAGCTGGCCCCGTCTCGGCCGCGGCCGTCGCGCCGGAGACCGCCTGTCTGCCTGCCCGCCCGCCCGCCCGCCTGCCCGCCGCAGCCGGATGCAATCCGCCCTGCTCGCCCGCCCGCTCGCCGGCCGCGCTGCGCTCGCTGCGATGCGTCTGCGACTCCTGCGGCGGCGCGGCGAGGAACTGGAACTGCAGGCAGGCACTGCAGCAGTGACGCGCAAAATTCGCGACAATACTTGTCATTTTTATTTTTATTTTTTTTCTCGTTGGAAGGTTTTCCACGCGGCTTCGAGGCGGCGAAATTTAACAGACCCAGTGCGCTTGCCGGGGGGGGTAGCATGGAGAGGAGGGGGGTAGGAAAAAATGGGCGCACAGCGAGGCACAGCATGAAAAAAACGACCAAGTACACCCTCTGTAGCAAGGGTGAAAAATGAGTCGATCATCAAAAATATGACGAAGGCCGCCCTCTGTGGCAAGAGTGTAGAATGGCTCCAATCCCTGCAGTAAAGGGGTGGAGAGGAAAATGAGCCCAAAATTCGACAAAGTCCAACTGATGTAGTGAAGGGTCGTACAAAGACACTGCAAATGCAAGAAGGAAACGTTTGTACACAAATGATTTCGTTTAAGCAGTTTCGGAAGTGGTAGCACGGCTCATAAGAACTACCTTTACGGGTCTTGAAAAGCGTTCTCGCCATCCTTGCGTCTTCTGCTTGAGATGCTCGTACGATCTGTAAACGGTGTCTTCCACACTGTATAAGGAGTCTCCGAAACCAATCTTGTTGCGAATTGTATCATCGGTGATGGGATCCTTACGTGTCACACGCATCTCTTGATCAAGACAGTCGAAGAACTCCTTAAAGTTGACGGTCAGTGCCATTTGTCTGCCTGCATACTCGAGCCCAAAGNAGCAGCAGCAGCAGCAGCAGCAGGCACGGAAGCGAGCGGCGGCCGGCCTAGCTAGCTAGCTAGCTAGCTAGCTAGCTAGCGCCTAAGCTCAGGCGATCCGCTGCTGCCGGATCCCTCCCTCGCTCCCTCCCTCGCTCCCTCCCTCCCTCCCTCCCTCCCTCCCTCCCTCCTCCTCTCCCGGGGCCTCGCTCCGGCCCTGCGCGAGGGCGCGGACGCGGGCGGCCGGCGATCGCGCCGCTCGGCGAGAGAGGCGGAGAGGGAGAGCGGGCGGGCGGGCGGGCGGACGCGGGAAGGGGCGGGCGCAGTCGCCGCTCGCTCGCAGACACGACAAGCACGCAAGCGAGCAAGCAAGCAAGGGAGGAAGGCAGGAAGGGAGGCAGGACCCGGAGCAACCACTTGAAGCGGGCGAGCGCAAGGGCCGCAAACGGCGCCGCAAGGGCCGCTGCGGAAGGAAAAAAAAACAACCAACGTTCCGCGCTTCGCCTGCGCGAGGAGCCGGACCGCGCGCAGTGGCGCTCCCCCGTGCGCAGAGGACGACAAGGGACGCGCCGCAGACGAGGATGCGGGAGAATTGTGCACGGAGCCTTGAGTGGAGGACCACTGCCTTCTTTCACCCCGCATGCAAGACACTGCAACTACATAGATGACTGAAAGACGGAAAAATGTGAAACGTTCCTCCTCCGAGTCAAAGTACAGAGGTCCGCATGAGCGCAACGAGGAGAGGGTTCTGTACTCGGGGAAATATGCAGTGGGCAAGAGTACAACGATAGTATGGACAGTGACGGAAGAATTACGTGTTACCGCAACCCTTTTTTGGCGCAACGGCGTTGACTCGAACGTTGATGATGATCGAGGAGCAGAACTTCGAGGCAGGCCGGCGCACAACAGATTACCAACCGGGTGAAGGGACGGGATCATGCGCGGCCCGGAGGGCTCCGGCCACTCTCGTCCAGGTCTTCGCTCCACAGGTCCAACCTCGAGCGGCGCGCAGGGCGGCTCCAGGGCGCTACGGGAAAAAGGGACGAATGCTTGTTCACTATTTGCAGCCCACTGGAGGCCACGACGGAGAAGACCCCGACTCGGTCTTCTTGGCCGCGCGATCGCAGCAGTGGTGCTCATTGCCTCACTGGCAAGACCAACCTTGACTATGCGGCTGCACAGAAGCTGGACGGAAAAGCACTGGTGCGAAAGCGTTCAAGAGCCCCACTGGCCCTTCGCCTATGCCAAGCGCGATGGAGATGCTCTGGAAATCAAGGGTCGCGTGGCCCGTAACCTCAAAAATATGGGCCATATCTGCCGCGCGCGAGGGGCGCTCTCTTCATGCCATCGCTGCGAGTCCATCGCGTGCGGCAGTGATTTGCAAAGCACCTGCGAACTCCAGGTTCAAGGTGTCCCGTGGGATGAGCTCCTGCCCAACGTCCCGGCAGTCTCGGATACCCCATGGGCTATCGGCGGTCAGCACCGCAATGATTTTGGCAGCGGATCTCACGCATGCGTCATGCTCAGCCCGGACACCTGTGTCAAGCCTTCCTCAGCAGATGCTAGTCTCGACTATTCCGCATGTAGAGCACGCTGCTGGGGATACGGCGTCAGTGCAAGTCCCGAAGAAGTAACCTTTGCACCTCAACATCCTGATCCCATGCCTGCGCGCCTCGAGACTGACGCTTGGACCCTTGCGGAAAGCGACCTCGCCAAACGACCTCAAGGGGAGGCCTGGCTCCTCGCCGGTGCGAGCGATGCAGAAGCGGGCCACGTAGATGGCCCCGCCGCTGATGCGCGCTTCAATGAGCCCACTGGTATCGCCATTGACAAGGACCGAAACGTCTATGTGGCAGACTCGGGCAACCACGTCATCCGTCGCATCGACGGGACGACTCGCGAGGTCACGACACTCGCTGGAATCCCGGGCACTTCTGGCTCCACAGACGGCGCAGCTCTCAGCGAAGCAACCTTTGACGCACCCACGAGCGTGGCACTTTACTATGACTGGAGCGTCAAGACGGACCCACGCACAGGCTCGCCTATCAGCAACGGCATCGGAGAGCTGACTCTTCTCGTCAGTGATGCCAACAACCATCGCATCCGCAAAATCGTATTTACCAAAGACGAGGCACTCGAAAACCTTGTGGTGGAGACCTTGGCAGGACGCAAGGGCGAGTCGCCAAGCCCTGGGTTCGCCGACGGAGACGCAAAAGAAGCGCGCTTTGATACGCCTGCGGGCATTGCCGTGGACAATGAGGGCATTCTCTTTGTCGCGGACTCGCATAATCACCTCGTACGTCGTGTCATGCCCAACGGAGATGTTACTACAGTTGCAGGCACGCTGCGAGCTCGCCCAGCCCCGCCACCCTCGTGCAGGTTGCCCTGTCTTGAGGGCGTCCCCGGTCAAGATGACGGAAACACAACCCACGCCAAATTCTTTTTCCCGTCCGATGTCGCCATTGGCCCCGAACAGACTATCCTCGTTGTTGATGGCAACCGCTTACGCAGGGTCACGCGTATTGGTTTAGCTTCCACCATTCAGGGTGAGGTCTACCAAGATAGTGTGCACACTGTGGCTGGCCAGCTCGGGGCGGAGACGAGCGGTCGCTCCGACGGGTCCGGCACAGAGGCTAGCTTCAATGCGCCCGCTGGAGTCACCATGGACACGCTGACTGGTCGCGTCTACATGACAGATACCATGTCTTGCCGCGTCCGCCGTGTCACACCTGCCAGTCTCGTGGCGCAGTCGCTCACGTGCGACACCCGTCTCGACGATATCGTACGGCCCATGGGTTGCGCCTCATACGAACCTCCAGAAGATGCACTCATGCTCATGGCCTCGGATGTCATGGGCAACATTCATTACAATTGGGAAACGCGCAACGAAGGCTTCAAGCTTGAGGGCTGGACGCAAGCCGAACGTGCCTTTCGAGGCCGCACGATACATCGTTGCCAGGGATCTCCTCCGCGTTTGGATGGATCTCGCAGTAATGGCCAAACACTTGGCTCCCGCAAGGACACCGACGCAGAGTATTTCACCAATGACGAGGACCGTGCACAAGGCACTGCAATTTACGTTTCCTGTCCATCTGCCTGCGAATCATCGAGTTCTGCGGCAGTCTTTGGCGATCCCGACGAGTACACTGACGACTCTAGCATCTGTCGTGCTGCCGTACATGCCGGTCTCGGGGCAGGACTCATCCGCGTCGTTCTTCTTCCGGACCGAACGGCAGACTTCTCTGGGTCTACAGCGAACGGTGTAGCTGCTCAGGCCCGCGTTGGAGGCTGGCCTCGCAATTTCCGTCTCGAAGCCCATCCCATCAAAGAAGTCCATGTCGCCACCGTAGCAGGGCGTCCCGCCGCTCCGCTCGAAGACGCCTGCGGAGCCCCTGCTGCCCTTGGCTCGTACGAGCTCCCAATGGAGTCACAATTTCGTCGGCCACGAGGCGTTGCCATCGCGGCCAATGTATCTCTCACGAAACGAGGAGATCTGAACTGGCTTTACATTGCCGACACAGGAAATCATGCCATTCGAGCCATCTCCGCCACCTGTGCCAAGGTCTGCGAAAACGGAGGTGAATGCATCGCCGACGATCAGTGCCAGTGCGCGTCTGGCTGGGAGGGCGATGATTGCACCACCCCCATTTGCACGGGCAATCCCTCGAACCAACGCCAGATCTGCGTCGCCCCAGATACCTATGACTGTATCCCCGGGTACACGAATGCACCTGCCTGCGATCAGGCGCTCTGCGTCCAAACCTGCCACCACGACGGCGAATGTGCTGCTCCCGATACTTGCGCCTGCGCGAGCGGATGGATGGATGCCAACTGCACAACTCCTGTTTGTGATCAGACCTGTGGCAATGGAGCCAATTGCACTGCACCTAATACGTGCACATGTCCATCAGATTGGACCGGAGACGATTGTCGTCAACCAGTGTGCACGCAGATCTGTATGAATGGTGGTACTTGTGTTGCTCCGGACACGTGCCGCTGCACGCCCGAATACAGCGGTCACGACTGCTCCTTGCCCGTTTGCAACCAAGGCTTTCTCGTTGCAGAGGACCCGGACAACGGCGTGGAGTCCCCAAGCTTGCCACAACGTATCGCAGATGCCGCTCGCCGGTTCACGGACCCTTTCGATGCCGAGATACGCGGTCTCGTCTGGCGTCAGTACGTCCCTTGCGACCTCTTGCACGCGGAAACGTGGTGCAACTCGACGAACGAGTTCGATTGTTTGCAAAGCGCGCGAACCGTGGAGGATCTTTCACCTCCGCGAAATGGCTATTGGCGCCAAGTCACAGGCATGGTTGATGGCGATGATACAATGGCAGACACCAACGGCTGTTTCCGCATCGAAGTCAATTACTCCGCAGTAAGCACAGCCCGTGCCCGTGCTCCCTTTCCGTACGAAACGGAGAGCGCAAACGAGGATCTCACAGAGCTGTGGCGCTTCACGCCCTTTACTCCTTACGGCTGGAATGCAGCCTTTGTTCCAGGCCCCGATGATGCTCTCGCCAGCGACTACGAATCGAGGCTTTACAATTGGCGAGCACCTGGCGCGACCGATTCTGACCGCATGGTTGCATTTGTGCGCTGGGCTGCCGTTGGCCAGGGCAAGTACGTTTGCGCTAATGGTGGTAGCTGCGTGGCCCCGGATACCTGCAGATGCGCTCCGGGATGGCAAGGCTTCGACTGCCGGACCCCAATTTGTGAACAGGGGTACTACGAGCCACCGCTCACGCTCTCATCACACGAGGTTGTTGTCGAGCTCGAAAACGGGACCCAAGTTCCCGCCCCCTTTGGCTATCAGGGTCTCTACGAGTGTTCCATGCGCGCTTTTACGGAATGGGAGAACCCTTTGTACATGCATGACCATCCAAACTTTTACTCGCGATACATGGACCACCACGCGGATGAATGGAGCCCGGAGAATCGATACCAGCTTGAGCCGGAGCGACCATACTACTACGATGACATGGGTTGGCCCGCAACCTACTATCACACCGAGCCCGCGGGAAACTACACAAATCTTGGGTGGACTCGTAAAGGGTACTGGACTCGCATCAGTGGGACAGCTTGGCAAAAGGGCAAATGCACCGTCGAGTACATTCGTACATGCGATGCAGAATCGTCCAAGGTTGTGCAGGTTGCTGATCTACGGGCCGGAAGCGCGCTCGAGGACACGCAAGGCCCTCGTGTACTCGACACCTTTGCCTCGTATTCGCCTTTCATTGACTATACATCGGACAAGCGAGTCGAGGCCTTTGGGCGCTGGATCGAGGATGGTAATGAGTGCATTGACCACGTTTTCCGCGGTTGCAAGAATAATGGAACCTGCGTTGCCCCTGCGACATGTAGCTGCGATACGGTCGAGGGCGAAGACGCGATATGGGAGGGCGATGACTGTACAGTTCCAGTCTGCAGTCAAAAATGTTCGCGATCCTCCTCGGAGAATCTTGGTTTGGACAATAATGAGCAGCCAATCTTCTCCAAGGGCATCGGAAATTGCACCATGCCCGACACGTGCACCTGCGAGCGAGGATGGACAGGAAACGAGTGCGAGGTGCCTTTGTGTGCACAAGAGTGCAACAATAACGGTCTCTGTACCGCTCCCGACACTTGCACGTGCCCAAGATGGCAGAGCCTTTGGCGGGACGACCGTCACGATGGCGGCAGACCACTCTATCAGGATGATGACGGAGACCCTCAGCTCACGGGGTGGACTGGGTACGACTGTTCGACACCCATTTGCTCGCAAGCAGAGGCCTTTGTTCCCAATGACGACCTCGGAACCCTCCGGTTGGGCGGCTATGGACTCATCCTCTACGGTGACGAGCCGTTCAATAACGTTCTCTTTGACGACTTGACTCTCCCCCCATACGAGCCGTATACGTGGTCAAACGACATTCCTCCCGTCAAGGTGTATCGCGTAGAGATGCGCACGTACAATGAAGACCTGTGGGATTTCCCCGAGGAATTTCTTGACGAGTCGAATCGGTTGTGTCGTATGCAGAAACAGCGATACTGCACAAATTACCCGAACCAGAGCCCTCTTCGCGCCGAATGGTCTCCGGGCGACGGAGAGGTTGTGCGCAACGATGGTCGCAGTTACCAATCCGGTTGCCGCGCGGACAGCGGGCGTTTCTCGGATGACATGGAGGACGGAGGTCTCGTAGGGTTTCTCTGCAACGTGCTTGAGTGGGAACAGGGCGACTATGACTCGGGTCGATACATTCGTCAGAGCAATCAGGCCAGCGCATATCTTTTCAATAGCTCTGCACCTCTCGCTGTTGAACTGAGCGCCACTCCACTATGGTACCGCAATCAAGACGCCCCTGTGGGAGAAGGCGTGTACCAGTGTTATAATATGGGAAGCTGTGTATCTCCGGACGTGTGCTCATGCTCAGACGGATACTCTGGCTACAATTGTAAGACCCCTCTGTGTCGGCATCGGCTCCCCGATGATACGGTGGTCTCTTGCCTGAATGGCGGCACGTGCACCGCAAAGGACTCATGCACTTGCGACACTTGGGACTCTGAGCTTCCAGCGCTATACGAGGACATCAAGCCTGGCAAGACGGGCTACACGGGTACAGCGTGTCAGATCCCAATTTGTATTCAAGGTACCTTTGATGAAACGTGCTCAGAAGTCTCTCCGGGGAGCGAGGGATGCTATCGGTGCCAGAATGGTGGGCTGTGCACGGCCCCAGACACTTGCACATGCCCTGAAGGCTGGACCGGGGTCGACTGCAGCGAGCCCGTGTGTGAGCTTCGCGCTGACGTACAAACGATTCTCGAATTGCAAACGACTGACCCGGAGAAAATCAAGGATTTTGAGCTTGATCCGTGTCAGAATTCGAAAAGGTTTCTGTACGAAGGTTTCTTAGCCTCGCAAGGAAATTGCAGTGCACCCAATACATGCACGTGTTTCTGCAAGCGGCGCGCGTACCTTGACGAGAACGGAGAGTGGACTGAAGAGCCCTGGCATCATCCATTGGGAAAGGATCCTCCGATTGGTTACATTGAGGGCACCTTGCAATGTATCGAGGGTTACGAGGGAATCAAAGACTACGAAACGGGTCTCTTCAAGTCTTGTCATCTCATCATCTATCGACCCAACTGGTATGAGCAGTATGCAATCATGCTTATTGTGTTTGGGTGCTTCATTCTCCTTTGTATGTTCGGGACATACATTTGGATCCGTCGTCGGATCCGCCAGCGGTATCTCCTTGCTCGTGCAGAGCGCCGCCAGGGGCTTGAAGAGGATGAGCTATCGCCGAAACGCCGCCGGAAGAGGCGAAATGGCGACAAGTCTGTCAAGAAGAAGAAAAGGCGCAATTCGCGCAAGGTCATGTGATGGATGAAAGGAACAAAGAAATAAAGAAGAAACGAAGCTAAGGAGGAAATTTATCTGTCGAATACCAATCGTTGCCAGTGAATGAAAGTCCAGCCTGAGCTATGCAGAAAGGGTCGAATGTGCGTCGCCCTTTATCACGCAACGTGTACCTCACTTCTGTTGAAAAACCAAAGAATTTTACAATGGAGTGACAAAAGAAAGATGCAAAAACCAAAAAAAATCGCGAAAGCCAGGAGAGAAATGCTCGAAACATAACGTGCAGCCACGGCTAGTGAACCAGGTCAGAAAAGGAGAGAACTTTACTGTTCTTGCTGCTGTTGACGCTACTGCACCCCCGCACCCCATCAAATTCGTCTCATCGTAGCTTTGATGAATGACCTCAGACAAGCTCTTGCAAACCTTGGTCACGGTCGCGTCGTTGACGAGAATCCACCCCCGCCCCTCTGGTCAAACAAGCGCAGAAACGTCTTGTTGATTGTGCGTTCTCTTGAAGAAAAGGAAAAGCAAGGTAAAAAAAATTACGAAGGTTACACTTGACCCTTGTACCGGTGCTTGCGCAAGTACTGCGTTCGCAGTGTCCGTAGGTTTTCACGACCGCCCTCGCCGAGCAAGGTGTGAAGCTGCTGAATCTCCTTTGGCGACGCCAGATCAAACCAAATAAAAGCGATAAGCTGCAGGTTCTCGCGCAGCTTGGCATCGAGCGTGATACCGGCGGCCCAGCCTGGGCGCTCTCTTAGGTATTGCGCGAGCCAGAAAACAGTGTAATGACGATAGATGGTCTTGTGTGGGACGATCTCTTCACAGGCGCGCAGCACAGCTTGAAGAGCGTACGACGCGTGGTCCACATCATCATCCCTGGACAATCCAGCTTCGTGATAGCGAAGGATGGCATCGCAGCAGGCACGAACTCCGCTCACGGCCAGTGCCGGACACTTGCGTGAGATAGATGGCCCATGACTCTTGAGAAGCGAAAAGAAAAGCTCGCAGCTTGTCTGGAGCAGGGCGCCACTTCCGCGCATCTGCGCTTCGTTGGCTTGTTTCGCAGCTGCGGCGAGCGCTGCACGTGTGTTGCATAGGTGCCCGGTTCGCCATAAGTTCGGGCTGTACAAGAGGAGCTCTTGCATGGCGGCCATGCATGCGCGCTTGGCTTGCAAGTCCACGGGGGTAGAACAGTGCCGAATGAGACTCGCGAGGACCGCAGCGCCCACGGTGCGATCGAAAGTCCCATGACGCTCGCTCGATGATTTTGTCACAATGGGAAGCACGTGTAGGAGGAGAGGCGCAAGGTTTGCGTCGGCAGCAAGGGCCGATGACAATGTGCCCAACAGCTTGGGGAGCTCCTCGGCGCACTGTGCCACGGAAAGCATGTCCGCCACCGCCTGACTCACATGCAGATTATCGCCCTGCGAAAAGCTCTGAAGAAGAGAGCGCAAGAGAAGCTCCGAAGGAGGCTTTGTGGCATCCTGACTCTGACAAATGCGCGCATTGCGATGCATGGCGCTGACGAAGGCAACCTCATCCGCGCTTTGCAGTGCACAACCATTGGCTACGAGACGCGAAAGATGCGAGTTGAGCTGCTTGGCGACCTCGTCATCGAGCTTTTGACGGACAACAACGGCCTGGAAGTCCAAAGCAACAACTTGGAGCGCCTCTGAAGATTCCAAAATGGGAAGCTGAAGAGCCTGGACAACAGCTGGGGCACGGATTGTTGGCCCGCCGCTCGCCATACTTTTTCGGTAAAAGTTCACACAACTTTGAAGCAGGGTCGCAAGATTGCTCTCCTGATTGTTGCGAAGTGCAGTGCGCACTACCTTGGCAAAAGCTTCCTCCGCACCTACCTCGAGGCACGCGGCACTCCAAGCACGAAGAAGGCCCAGTTCTGCCTCGGACTCGTTTTTTGGCAGACTCGGCGCCGAAATGAGATTCTGGATCGTTGCCTGGAGCACTTTTTCTTGGCAAAGGCCATTCCATTGTCGAAGCAGTGTCTCAGCCATGCAGAGGCTGCCTCGCTGAAGTGGAAGCGTGTGGGTTTTCTTGCTCGAGGCATGCTCGATCAGTGTCTTTGCATGCGTTTCAAGCAGATACCCGTCGGGGAGCGCGGCGATGAGCCCAATGCAAAATGTACGCACGTCCTCGTCCTTGGAGGATGTGGCGATTCGATCGCTCAGCACTCTGACCAAGCAGTCCCGCACCGCGCGAAGCTCGTAAAAGCTTGCCCGGAGAAAAGGCTCCGTGTCCATTTTCAATATAACGATCGACAAAACCTCGTCGATGATGCCGTGCATGCTGGGTGAGGCATCCAAGAGGGGCAAATGCTCGAGAACGACATTGGCCTGATCCTTGACGTGAGCTGAGACGATTCGCGCCACTTGGCCGCGAGACTGGGATGACAATGCCGCATCGCGCAAACTCGCGAGCGCCAGGCGGGATAGCGACCGGTACGCGGTATTGCGGACCAGCTCCGATGTATCTGACGCGTTGATCGTCTCAGGAAGAGCGCGCTCGAAGCGAAGCGCAAATTGGCACAGCGACTCGCCGGAAGCCATCGTAGGCCCGCGTTCTCGCGCATTCACGTCGGAGGCAGTGACGCCGTGAATGTCTTCCTTGTTCGACATTTGAGAATACCGAAAGTCTGCGCAGAGATGCTCGAGAGACTCGAGAGCATCGAAAACAACAAGATCAGCAACAGCGGCGCCGGTCACCTCGTCTGCTGCATCTGCACGCTCGAATCGTTCCAAGAGTGGGGTGGCAAGCGCGGCAAATTCCTGTGCACTATGATCAGTAACCGTGACGTAGCGCATGAACCAGGCGAAAAGAGTGGCGATGCACAATTTGGTGTCTGTGGAGGTCTTTTCGAGGCGCGCTTGCTCGATGGCTCCGAGGAGTGAGGTCCACACCTGCGTGTACTGGCCAGGGGCGGTGCGAGAGAAGATACCGCCAATGCCGGCCTCAACATTTTCATCTGCACGAAGCGCCTCTAGCGAGAGAGATGGATCCGTCTTCATGGCGGCAATGTATAGGGGAAGAAAAATGGGGATCTGGCGCAGTCGCGAGTACGTATCGACGAGGCGAAGAACGAGCTCCGTGCCTGGGGCATACATGAGTGCCGCAAAACTGGCAGAGTCTATCGACGAGGTAGACTTCAAAGCCCCGGCCCGCGACATTGCAAAGGCGAGGTGCAGAACATCGTGCAGCTGCGCGTGGATGATGCGGTGATCAGCCTCGAGAATGAGGGCAATCACGTGGACTTGCCCAGCAGATTTGCGCGGATCCAAGCTTGCGCGGTCGGCATCTCTCGTGTGCGGGCGCATGATCAAGGAGGTGAACCAGTGCGTGAGTTGATCAGTGTCGGCAACCCGAGAAATTTCAAAGGCATGGTAATCCAACATGACGCGCAAAATACCTGCGCACGACATGAGCGCTGATGCGTGGGCCACGCCGGCCGATGCGGCATGAAGCATCTCGATGCAAAACTTCATTTCATGAGAAAGCTTGCGTTCTGTCTTGGCAGCCTCAGGTGACACTCTTTGCACCTGGCTCAGATACATTGTCGTAAGTTCAGGGACGAGCGCGCAAAGAGGGCCGTCGTCGTTTGCGGCACCGTCTCGAATTGCGCCAAACAAGCTCGCGACGTAGCTGGGGGCACGTTTAGATTGTTTCTTTGACTCGTCGTAGGCTCGCCAGGTGACGCACGCGGAATTGTAGTGCTCAATGGCCTCATCGTGAAACAAGCACTTACGAAGCACGCTGTCAATGGTATGTACTCCGGCCTTGCACGCTGGACTCGATGAAGCCATCTGCGGTGAAAATGAAACCGAATCCGAAGCGGGAGGAACAGCATCAGTAGGAGCAGGAGCAGGAGCAGGAGCAGGAGCACCAGAAGCAGTAGAGTTCGGGAGAGGGAATAGGGCGACTGTGGGCGACGGCGAGAGACGGAGGCGAGCAGCTGCAAGAGGGACGAGCAAGTTCTTGAGAAGGATGTCAACGAGCTTTTTCGAAGATTGCGCGTCAGACTGCTCAAGGAGCTGAATGTTGACCTGCTGCAATAGACGCGCCGAGGCGTCAAGAAGCGGGACGGTCGCCTCGGTCACAAGCTGGCTGCAAGCAGCGGCAAGCGACACGAGGCTATTGAAATCTGGACGATAGCCAAGCTTGGTGGAAAAGAGCCGCACGATAGTGGTGAGCGTGTCTAGATCCTGAGAAGCTGCGAAAGACTTGGTAGCTTTTGCCGTCGCCGCAAGCACCCTGAAGCCAAGCTTGGCGGGAATGACACCCCAGCCAGAGCACATGGCCAGATTCTCAGCGGCACTCTCGAGGGCACGCCAGAGCTCAGGGTCCTCGGGTTTGATGGCCACCGCGCCACAGGCCCATTCGACGACCGCGCGCAAGAGCGCCATTTGGGACGCGGTGATGCGCAATGAGAGCGCATAAGCGACGTCATCATTTCGTGCCGCCCTTCGATATTTCGTTGCGGTCGCACTCTCGCTGTCCTCGCTTTGTTCTTGTTCCCTTGCGTTCGCAGGGTCTCCGCTGGACTTGGCCAGCGTGCGCAGGAACTCCACGGCGAGCTCGTGCTGCTGGCCCAGGAGCTTGGTCTCCTTCTTCCTCAGCAGTGTCAGCGCGACCTCCACATCGTCCTCGCGGCGCCGCTTCTTCCCTGCGCCGCCGCCGCCTCCAGCAGCCTCCTTCTCGATGACGCCCATGCCCTTCGTCGCCGCTCGCGCCTCGCTTCGCGCCAGCCAAGCCTTGCTTGCCTGCTCGCTGGCTTGCTTGCTTGCTTGCTTGCTTGCTTGCTTGCTTGCTTGCTTGCTTGCTTGCTTGCTTGCTCTGCGCTCAGCTCTTTGCCGGGGCCACCGGTGCTCCGTACGGGGTCCCCGCGCACACCCTCACGGCACACACCATCCCGCGCACCCCCTTCTCCTTCTCTCCCCCTCTCCCCCTTCGCTGCGCGACCTCGGGGACCCCCGCGTGACGCCTTACGGCCTTTAAGGTGGGCGGCGCTGCGCGCGGGCGCGGCGCGGATACTTGAGTGTACGGACGCGCGCAGCAAGTGCGCTATGTGCGGGCGCAAGCGCGCTATGGGCGCGCGCAAGTGGCCGCGCCGCTGCCTCTGCTTGGCCCCTTTCTTCGCCTCCGGCGCGTCTCCTGCAGTATCGTCTTCTATAGTCCAGTGTAGCGCGGCCCAGCCGCAGTCTGCTCGTCTCTCTGCCTGTGTCTGTCTCGTCTCTGCCTGTGTCTGCCTGCCTGCCTGCCTGTCTGTGCCGGCCTGCCGCCGCCGCTGCCGCTGCCAGAGCTCCTCCCCACGGCAGCAGCGCGACGCAGCAGCGCGCGGCGAGGCGAGGCGAGGCGAGGCGAGGCGAGGCGCGGCGTGCAGTCAGACGCGGCGGCAGCAAGGTACGTGCGGGCGGCCTCGCGGCGCCCGGCGGCGAGGCGAGGCGAGGCGAGGCAGAGATGGCGGGCGGGCGATGGCGCCGCGGCAGCGAGAGGCCAAGGCCACGGCCCCGGCCGCCGCCGCGAGCACGCTCGGCCAGGACGGCCGCGAGCGGGCGCGAGCCGCGGGCGGAGAGAGGCGGAGAGCCGCGCTTGTCGTCCTTGAAATGCGAAGGATCTGATTGGCTTGGCGCGGGGGGGGGGGGGGGAGGGAAGGGAGAAGATAAACGATGGTAAGAAGGGCGTGTGCGGCGGGCCCAGCGCGATCCTTTTTGGCGTCAAGCAAGGATCGATTCATGCGACTGGCCCCGCACAGTCCTTCGTGCTCGACGCGCGCCAGAATGTTGAGGAGAATTTGAAATTATCGAAGAGAAGAACGAGGGTCCTCGAAACTTAAAAAATGCGAAGCAAGAAAACTAACGAGATAACTGTGGCATTCCATTTGACGCGCCCGCGTCGGTATTCGCGCCCAACATACTCACACCCACAACCACACTCTCACACACACACAAACGCAACAGGCCAGAGTAGCGCTAGCAAGGAAAGATGCACCGCTTCATGCAGAGGCGCGGTATGGCGTCGTTCGCGGTCAAGTCGCTCCTCGAGGACAAGCTGACGCAGTTCCCGACCAAGAACGCGCTGCGCGTGACACATCAGAACATTCGCTGGACGTACGCTAACCTGCACGACCACAGCTCGGCCGTGGCAAACGGCCTCGTCGACGTGGGCCTCGCACCCGGCGGCTGCGTGGGCGCCGTGCTGGGAAACAATGCGGAGCACGTGAGCGTGATGCTCGGTGCAGCAAGCGCCGGCATCAAGGTAGCCTCCGCTAGCGGATCCGACAAGGTCACCAAGGACAGCCTTGATAAGCTCCTCAAGGAGAACAAGTGCTCTGTTCTCTTTGTTTCCCCAGACAAGGTCTCTGTCGTGTACGAGCTCATCCCCGAGCTCAAGGGTATGCGCATGGATCAGTCCGTGGAGCTCAATATCTCGGCGTACCCTGAACTCAAGTACATTTGCCACACCGGACTCGCTGCCGTGCCGGGCCTCCACCGCTTCCGTGATATGCTCCTGTACAACGCCATCCCGGATCGCCTCGAGGGCATCACCGAAAAGGACGATGCGCCCTTTCTGGTCTACGTTGACGGCTCGTCGGGCGCCACCAAGTCCGAGATGACCCAGAAGGAGGCTATCGATGCCGCTAAGAAGAAGGCTTCGGACCTCAAGATCGAGACTGACGCAAGGGTCCTCTTCAAGGTCCAAAAGGACTTTCCGCCCAACCTCGTGCTCGGCACGCTCGCGAGCGTCGGTTCGCTGGCCCAGCTCGTCATTCCTTCGGAGTCTTTTGACGAGGCTGCCTGCGCCAAGGCGATGGAGGAGGATGCATGCAATGTTACCCTCAAATAAATCTCCCTCATCTCTCGCGTCACTTCTTTTCCCGTCACCGTGCCTTTCTCCCTTCTCCCACTTTTTTTTTTCGAACGGCCTCTTCTCTCCTCTTGCACTGCAGCTTTGGATGGAGACTACAGCGATGGCGTTGCAGTTTCACTTGACTGCTCTTCGGCTTTCGCTTGATGGAGCTAGCGCTTTTGTCTGTCCTTAGTACTCCTGTGTGCTACAACGAAAGAAAAACAAAACAAACACCCTGCCTGTCCTGTCATGGCTTTTTTCTCCTCCTCATTCTTTGCACACTTGCTGTTGTTCGTTTTCTTGTCTGCTCTGCTTTGCTTTGCTTTGCTTTGCTTTGCTTTGCTTTGCTTTGCTTTGCTTTGCTTTGCTTTGCTTTGCTTTGCTTTGCTTT